>JADBJO010000096.1:1013299-1025799 GCA_016801955.1 Conus betulinus | reverse complement strand
GTGTGTTGTTCTCTTCTTTTTGCCAATTCCTTTCATCCTGTCAAAACTGTCAGAAGTCAAATCGTGCTGTAAATTCAAAGTTCACAACATCTGAGGAAACGAAAACAGACAGAGAATTTAGCACATGACATCTCCACTGTGGGGAAAAAGTCACCATTTACTTTTTCACCTCGCCTTTTCTCTGGTGCTTGTAGTGCTTGATGGTACAATAATGTTTGACAATACAAGACAACAGAACAGGCACCGTCTACAGTGTGCATGCTTTTGTCTGCCATCCGGAACACAGAAAATGCTGGATAACCTGGGCACGATTAGTGTCCGATTTACAGAGCAACCTTTTAATATGACGAGGTTGATGTCCATGAAAGCGTTGTTTCCTAATCCCAGAATGCCACTAAATCATCCCTAGACTGCCAAGAGGCATCCATGAACTGATGCCTTTTAAATTCCCTTGACACCAAAGGTAAACTGCATTTTCTTTAAAAAAAAAAAAAAAAAAAAAAAAAAAAAAAAAAAAAAAGCACGAAAAGAAGAACTGACTGAATGCTGCCTACACTGCATCCAAAAACTACCACAGACAAAAGTGCTGTACATCTTTCGTGCTGCCGATCGCCATACGAAATTTCGCAGCCTGCAAGACGTGGTGACGTACAAGAAAAGGAACGTCGCTACTTCAGAATGGAAGCCATTACATAAGCGGACAAGGGTCGTCGGTAAACAGCCTGGGCGGTGGACGAGAATAGAAAAACGCCTCATGCTGTAAAATCCGCCACAACTTGTTAGCACTCGCCTCATGGGCGAACTAAGACGACGAAGAGGCGAAAGGGCATCACGGGTAACATCAACTGTGGCATCAATGGAAAGGTCAGGCCGTCAGAACGAGGCTAAAGACAAAGGAATCAAGCCGCCTGGCCTCATTCCCGTTTCTTTAGCTTTTTTTGGGTGTTGTCCTTCGTCAGCACCGTTTCTGGCGTTTTCTTCTCTGTGGTCGTCCTCGCCTTCTTTTACGTTTAAAATGTCGAGAAGTCAGTCGAGTTATTCTGGTGAATTCAAAGTTCGCAACATCTGAGAAAATAAAAAGAGATACAGGAGGGCAGACTGGTGATGCAGGAGCCAGAGGGAGAGAGGGGGGGCGGGAGGGGGGAGAGAGAGAGAGAGAGAGAGAGAGAGAGAGAGAGAGACACACAGAGTATAATAAGAGAGAGGGTATAAGAGAGAGAGAGAGAGACAGACAGACAGACACAAAACTCTCTCTCTCGAGAGAGAGAAAGAGAGAGAGGGGGAGAGAGAGAGTGTGTGTGCGTGTGTGTGTTAGTATTCGCGTGCACATTCGCGATTTTTTCTGTGTGTATGTTGAGAGAGACAGAGAATGCACTCACAAGTGTATGGGTGCGGGTGGTGTGTGGTGTGTGTGTGTGTGTGTGTGTGTGTGTGTGTGTGTGTGTGTGTGTGTGTGTCTGTCTGTCTTTCTGTCTGTCTGTGTGTGTATGATTACGTGTGCGTATACGCATGCACACTGGGCGACTATGTTTTGCTTTTTTTTTTCTCCAATGGAGAAACAGACATCAGACCGTCATTAATCTCATAAAAGATTACAGTGACCTGATTTGATAACTTCCATGAGAGATCACACACACACACACACACACACACACATTCCACTAAAACGTCCCTCCCCGCAATGTTAAGCAATTATTCTCACACTTCACACACACAAAACACCCATTGCAGAGTCACACAAATCTATGATGATCTACACAGTAATCATTGTTAGCTATTTTTTTTCATATGTTTCTCGTTCGATAACCTGTTCTCTGACACACACACACACACACACACCACACACACACACACACACACACACACACACACATTTGTATACACACACACACACACATATATACACGCGCCGCGCGCGCGCGCATCACACACACACACACGACACACAACTTTTAGTGGAACAACGTTATTATTGTCTAATACCCACTTTTAGTGGAAGGGCGTTAAACTGAACACACACACACACACACACACACACACACACACACACACACACACACACACACGGGCAGAAGCTGGTGTGTGGTAGAATATGCTCAAATCCAAAGCAGCAATCATTCTGATCACTGAAAAAAACAAAAAAAAAAAAACCCACAGGCACGACAACGTCACAGATCAGTCCAACGATCCACTTCAGTGCATGACCCACACCGTAGCTTTTACAGACCAAGTTCTCAGCAGGACACAACAAGAAAAAGCCCTCAGACAGAACAATAGAAACAAAATCAACCAGAGCAGCCGCAGAAAAAAACAGAAACTGCAGCAACAAACAACAGCAGCAGCAGCAGCAATAAAACACTAACACAGCAGCAGCAGCAGCAGCAGCAGCTAGCCCTACCCGGTGTCAATGGTGGGCAGCTCTTAGCTGTGTTAGCTAAAAAGGATCGCAAACCACCACCACTTCAGATTACAAGTTCATTACGTCCACCAGGACCGTTCTTTCCAATCATGCTTGTTGGTTTGTTTATTATCTCTCAGCATGATGACGCGAAAGCTACTGCAGCGGTTGTAACCAGACTTGGTGGAGAGCTGGGTTGTGGCCTAAGGATGATTCCTTTAAATTTTGCTGCGGATTCGGATCAAAAGGGTGGATCCAGGATCTCTCTCTCTCTCTGTCTCCGTCTCTCTCTCCGTCCGCCTGCCTTTTTTTTTTTTTTTTCTCAGGACTGTTTTTTGTTTGGACTGAGATCTGAGATCTGCTGAGATCATCCATGAACGCAAGGCTCGGCCGCGCCGAAAGCGCCCCTCAGGACAAAGGGCGACAACCGAGCGGAAGAACTCACCATGGTGGTGACAGGCCGGCATCGCGCCGTGTTGGCGAAGTAGTTGGGAGCCGGGTTACCCTCCGCCAGGGGGCACTGGTTCATGTCCAACCGCTCGAACTCCACGTCCATCGTCGTCACCCCAACGAACCTGCACACACACACATAAACCAATATGACGTCATGGTATTTTGTCGTTGGCGTCGTTGAAAAATAAAAAACGTTCGCATCTCCAACTTTGTTCACAGTGAGAAAAGAGAGATTCGAATTCAAATGCATTTTTTCAAATAAGCCTTGGCCCCTTACGAAAGTGTGAGTGAATACAATATATCAGCTGAGACAAATACTCATGATTGTAAAGCATACCAAACACAAATAATTCAGAACATCAAGTGGTAGCTGTTTCTCTGAATTTAAACGCCTAATAAAAAAAATAAATAAAAAAAAAAAGACAAATTTGAAAGAACTTCTGATGAGACTGACGGCATCAGTATTGTCAATTTAGATAGCGAAGGCTGTCTAAAAAAAAAAAAAAATTGACTAAACGAATTCAGTTGTAATGTTCCTTAGGGCTGAACAGCAAAGAACAAAAATGGATTGAATTTTCCCGAAGACTCTTTCCAAAACGGACACAAGTTTATTGCCATTAAAACTGGTTTTGTCTCTAAACCTGTTAACTGCTAATTCTGGAGGTGGAGGAGTGGGGGTGGAGGGTTGAGAGGGTTGACGCTGAAGACTATCGTTAGCTCGAAAGTGCAGGCAGTGTTGCGTCGCGTTGTCATGCGTAACTCACGTCAAGCACTTTGGACTGAAAAGGACTTTTCACCAAAGCTTTACACCGACTTACTACCGACTTTGAAACGGTCTTCCAACTCCTCAGTTTGGAAGGAAAACCTACGCAACAAATGCCTGATGCCAACAGACACACTGCGGCTAATATTTGCAAGACACTGCTGTCCGCAAGCTAACAGGCGCATGCGACACGTACGCGTTATGTACCTGTCCCTTTCCCATTTCCCAACCGTGCGCGCGCGGACACACACACACACACACACACACACACACACACACACACACACACACACACAGAGCTAGACAGACAGACGGAGGCATATGCAGCGGCGAATTTGCTTTGTACTTGTGACTCACAGAAAGAAGGTGGGGGGGGGGGGGGGGGGGAAGAAGAGAGAGAGGGGGGAGAGAGAGAGAGAGACAGACAGACAGACAGACAGACATACAAAAACAAGACAGCGACACAGACAGACAACGGACAGACAGGGACAGACAGACGCGTAGAGACTATTCTTGCTTTGTTCTTGTTATGAGAGAGAGAGAGAGAGAGAGAGAGAGAGAGAGAGAGAGAGAGAGAGAGAGAGAGCTTTGACCGCATTAATATTTATGTGCGTATCGCTCAAAAAGAAACGGTATACGGTGTGTGCATGCACACTCTTTAAAACGTCTTGAGGACCTCGACTGGTGCTGTCTACAAACCCACTGTTAGCTGCTAGTACTTACAGCCCTACAACAGCGGTTTACACACACACTACCACCACCACCAGCACCACCGCAACACACACACACACACACACACACACACACACACACACACACACACACACACACACACACAACCACCACCACCACCACTGCAACACACACACGCATCACCACCATCACCCCACCACCACCTCCACCACACACACACACACACACACACACACACACACACACACACACACTACACCATACCACTCCATACAACACACACACACACACACACACACACCACAACACACACACACACACACACACACACACACACACACACACACACGAGGTCTGTGCAGGTCTGTTTGCGCCAGACGGCAGTGACAATACACCTTGGACAAAGCAAATAAAACGCCCAAGGTATTAACCTGTAATTCAACACTCTTGTCAACGGCTACACAGTGTATAATCTGTAGTACGAGCACACATTACGCGATCGATATTACTTCCGTACTTTTCACCCCTTCCCTCCTCCTTCGTCTCCCCCTTCCAGCCCCCCCCCCCCCCCCCCCCCCCCCCCCTTCCATAAACAGCGACTTCTTTTTCACATTTACTCCAGTCGAGCCACATACAAGTGCATGATCCAAATTGTACATCACTAACGTAGTATGCGATCTGAACCGGATATTATACAGATAAATAAAGTTGACCAAGAAGCTACCTTTTTTATATACCAACAAAACAAGTCAGCAGTCCCAAATTGACGTTTTATAACACAGACAAAACAATGTTTGCCAAAAGCGTGCGACCTTTTTAACTTTTGAGCGCTAGACGTAAACAAGCCTGTTGTGAGCTTATTCTTTTCCCTCGTTAAATTAAACAACAGATTTCCGTTCGTTAAAGGAAACGCTCCTTGGTCTGATTTTTCCGTGTTCATAACAACTTCTATTTTTGATCCACAATTCAATCTATGGACACACACACACACACACACACACACACACACACACACACACACACACACGTTCTCTCTCTCTCTCTCTCTCTCTCTCTCTCTCTCTCTCTCTCTCTCTCTCTCCCCCACCATGTTTAAAACGGCAGTAATGGTGGCGATGGTCGTTGTTCCCGTCGCTGCTGCTTCAGAGCCGACTTTTGTTGTTTGTTAATCTACCTCCGTTTTTGCCTCCCCTTTCCTATTACCTCGTTTAAAGGGCGAGGCCGGGGACAGGGGGAGGGAAGGGATGTGACGGGCCAGCTGCTCGCCCACCCATCAGTTACCACCCTCTCTCTCTCTCCATCACTCCTCGCATACGCCCTTCAATTTCCACGTTCCCACGTCAATTTCAGTCCACGTGACCGACGCTGTCAGTGACGCCCGTTTTGAAGGCGGCTCAGGTGACCAATCAGAGCGCGGGGCATCTCATTAAGGGACTTGATAGGCACGGACGGGGACTGGCACGCGCTGAAAGGAAATTGACAAGCGGAAACTTGGGGGGACACGGCGCTGGCCGGCATAAATGCGGCCTTTCGTCATGCCCCAAGTCGGACACGGTCCGGAACCGGAACGGAACGGCCCTCCCCCTCCACCACCATCCCCCCAACCACCTGTCCTCTATCTGCACCCCGCCGTTTGGACAACCAGGACAAGGTGTGATGCGCATGCCCAGTCACACGCCTGCACGTGCGCACGGGCGTGACGAAATACGCGTGCCTGCACTAACACGCTAAACGGTCAAAGCGTCAAAGAAAGGGAGGAGAGTGGGTGGAGTGGGGGTTGGGGGTTAGGGCTTCGGGGGGAGGGGGGGGGGTTAAAAACAATTGAAAGAGAAGACCCGCTGAGGCAAACTAAGAAAACAAATGATCTGAATCAATGGATGTGTGTGTGTGTGTGTGTGTGTGTGTGTGTGAGAGAGAGAGAGAGAGAGAGAGAGAGAGAGAGAGAGAGAGTAAAAGTTCTTTGGTGAGCAACTGGTCTATTCATTTATTAACCAGCATACTGTTGGGAGTAACACAGACGTTAAACATAAAACCCTCACCCCCCTCCCTTTCCGCCAAAACTGAACACAATGGACAATACAATAAATGTAAAACGCGTGCAAGATGCTGACCAACCAATAGTGAAGAACTCAAAAAAAAAAAAGAGACGATGATTACTATGATGATGGTGACAATGATAGTTTCACTGGTGACTGGTGGGTGGGGGGGGGGGGGGGGGGGGGAACGATAACAACAACGGACTCGCACTCTGCTACGACGTTGTCATCAACCAACCAAGCCCCCCGCAAACATTTCTGCCCGTAAAGCCCACGCGCTACGCACACACCACGCCCCTTGCGCCCTAACACATCCGGACACACTGGGTCCGTCCCACTGGAAAGATGTGGACTCCGTATCAGGAGCATCCCGATGACGATCTGCAGCGTTCACATCCTATTCCAGGCCCCTCATCCGCTACCAGCCCTTCTTTTCTTTCTGTCCGGTCTGATCCTGTAGACTGCTCAGTGTTTAATAGAAGCCGGACTCTCCAAGCCTTCACTACACTGTTGGTCACGCTCAGGCGTCTGAGTCAATCTGTGTTTCTTCGGGGCCACTTACGGCCCTTGAGGCCACCTCCCTCACGAAACGATTCCACGAACTGGCATCCGCTTAGCTTCAAAGTGAGGTGCCTGCAGGCAGAAATTCAAACAAATTTCAAAAGGAAATTTCACGTAACTCCGCCAGTTAACATGGACAAACAAAAATTACGCGTTTCGACCTTTTAGGTCTTTTTCAGGCGAGAAAAGCAACGCTCGGGACAATGAAAACGAAGAAGGAGCAATCGCTTATCTACTCAAACTGGGCGCAAGATGGGCGCTTATCTCGCCTGAAGAAGACCTAAGAGGTCAAAATATTTTCACTCATAAATTATGCTTGCGGCACGGGTGCAGAACAGCTGGCGTATCAATTTCCTCCACCGACAAAGGAACGTCGCCAAAACAAAACAAAACAAAAAAAAAATGGAACGGAAACCTTGAGGCGGACACAATTATGACAGCGTGCACCGGGAGCCATTGGGAGAAAAGGAAAAAAAAAAAGCACTACGATAGACACGTGATCAGGCTAGACCCCCAAGTGGGACGGCAGGCAATTTCTGGAAGCAGTAACACGCAACAACAAACATAATCCTATTGACAATCGACGTCACAGCATCAACAGGAAGGGGAAAGAGGGGTGAGAAAAAAAACGGAAATCGAAAAGGGGGGGGGGTAAAAAAAAAAAAAAAAAAAAAAAACAGCCGAAATTCAAGAGAGGGGTAAGAAAAGCCGAAATCGAAAGGAGGGGTAAGAAAAGCCGACATCTAAAAGAGGGGTAAGAAAAACCGACATCCAAAAGAGGGGTAAGAAAAAAGCCGACATCTAAAAGAGGGGTAAGAAAAGCCGACATCTAAAAGAGGGGTAAGAAAAGCCGAAATCGAAAAGGAGGGGTAAGAAAAGCCGACATCGAAAAGAGGGGTAAGAAAAACCGACATCCAAAAGAGGGGTAAGAAGAGCCGACATCCAAAGGCCTAAAAGAGCCGACATCGAAAAGAGGGGTAAGAAACATCTAAAAGAGGGGTAAGAGAAAGCCGACATCGAAAAGGGGGGTAACGGCCGGCATCTAAAAGCCGAAATCGACATCTAAAAGGGGGGTAAGAAAAGCCGACATCGGAAAAGAAAAAAAAAAAAAGGGGGGGGGGGGGGGGTTAAGAAAAGCCGAAATCGAAAAGGGGGTAAGAAAAGCCGAAATCCAAAAGGGGGATAAGAAAAGCCGAAGTCCATAGAAGGGTAAGAAAAGCCGAAGTCGCAGAGAAGGGTAAGAAAAAGCCGAAGTCGCATAGAAGGGTAAGAAAAGCCGAAATCGCATAGAAGGGTAAGAAAAGCCGAAGTCGCATAGAAGGGTAAGAAAAGCCGAAGTCGCACAGAAGGGTAAGAAAAGCCGAAGTCGCATAGAAGGGTAAGAAAAGCCGAAATCGAAAACTGTGTCCTTGGCAAAGACGCTACCGCCAACCCAGTTCTTTCTTGCCCTCGGCTGTGGGGCTGCAGCACTTAACAGTACGTATAGTTCTGGCTGTTGGTGAACGATGATGACAAGGCAGGCACGAGGGCTATGGCGATGGTAATTACCATACGTCGATGTTGACGACGGGTATGGATGTCAACCACAGGCATGACAGGAAGGGTCGGGGACAAGGACGAGAGAGAGAGAGAGAGAGAGAGAGAGAGAGAGAGAGAGAGAGAGAGAGAAAGGGACAGACAGGCAGACAGACAGACAGACACAGAGAGACCGAGAAAGGACCCCGTGTCACTGCCCAAAGAATGCCACGTCAGCGATGGCGGTTGGGGTGGGGTGGGGAAGGGGCTGTGGTCTATGATGATTCTAGGTGGTGGTGGTGGTGGTGGTGGTGGGCATGGCAGGGGGACACGACAGGCTGTCAGCGTGGCCGGGGCAGTTTTCCCCTGTGTGGCAGGCAAGGCAGGGCAAGACAGGGCAAGGCAGGGCAGGGCAGGGCAGGGCAGGGCAGGGCAGGCTACGTGAGGGGGGAACTTAATGCCTTCCGCCTGGGGGCCTCTGTTTATCGCTCGCTCGCTCGGTCTCCGTTGGTCGATGTGATTTCCTCCACTGCATCTCCCTCCCCGCCACCCATCCCCATTTTTTTTTCTCCATCTCCCTGTCTCTGTCTGTCTGTCTCTCTGTCTGTCTCTCTCTCTCTCTCCCCCCCCCCCCCCCCCCCCCCCCCCCCCCCCCTCTGTCTGTCTGTCTCTTCCTCCTTCCTCCGGGAAGGGGGAGGGGGGATACAGAGAGAGAAAGAAAAAGAAAGGGAAAGAGGGAGAGAGAGAGAGAGAGGAGAGAGAGAGAGAGAGAGAGAGAGAGAGAGAGAGAGAGAGAGAGAGAGAGAGAGAGAGAGAAAGAACTGGTGAGAACAGAGAGAGAGAGAGGAGAGAGAGAGAGAGAGAAGTGGTGGTGAAGCATCAGATTGGGGACGGGGGAGGAAGCGGGGTGGACTATTCACTGTCATCACTGTCACATCCACAAGCGCTAGAAGTGAGGAGAAATGAAAAGTGGAGAGACAGAGAGACAGAGACAGACAGACAGACAGACAGACACAGACAGACAGACAAAAAAAAAAAACCCAGAGACAGAGAATCAAAGAAACAGACCGACAGACAGATTACACCTTTGAACGCAATCCAAGTGTCAATGTGTACCAGTGAGAAGCGAACCACCCCCACCACGACTGGCACCTCCTCCTCTTCCTTCCGATTCTCTTGCGCATGTTAACACCCCTTCCGCGTTCTCCATCCACCCAGTTTAACAAACCGCCAAATTCCAGTTCCTCCCAGCACCCCCCCCCCCCCCCCCGCCCCCCCCCCCCCTCCCCCTCCCAAAGACCCACTACCCTCCACCCTTCCGCCAACCCACTAGATCGTTTACGGACGGGTTTCTCAGACGATGTTCGGTCGCTTTTGTCCCTTCGGATGACAATATTTGACAATTTGAGGAACTGACTAGACTAAACCAGATCTGATGAAACAGGATTAAAAATTCCGCTGAATCGTTTTCTATTCATCTCTCTCTCTCTGTCTCTCTCTCTCTCTCTCTCTCTCTCTCTCTCTCTCTCTCTCTCTCTCTCTCACACACACACACACACACACACACACACACACACACACACACAGATAAAGAGAGAGAGAAAGGGGAAGGGACTGACTAAACTCCTTCATCAAACGTTGTATTCGTTGCTGAGAGTCAGAGAGGCATATGTACCGTTTTTCTGGTCTTTTGTTATGATGAAATTTCTTGATCTCCAATGCCTACCCCCCCATCATCATCATCATCATCATCATCATCATCATCTCTCTCTCTCTCTCTCTCTCTCTCTCTCTCTCTCTCTCTCTCTCTCTCCCCATCCCATCCCCCCTCTTTCTCTCTGTCTGGAAAAAAATCCATTGATGTCTGAAAGGGGTTTTTTTATGGTTCGTGAAAAGCGGAACTTGACCGTCTACCGTTTACTAAAGCTAAACTGTACGTCACTGTACATGGTTTTGTAAGTGAAGAATATCTTTTCACACGAAAGAGGAGGGAAGGGGGTCAGGAGAGCGAGGGAGGGAGGGAGAGGTTAGAAAGGAGAGGAGAGGAAGGGCTGAATTCAAGATAGAGGGTGGGGAAGGTTGAAGGTGGGGGGGGGGGGGGGGGGGGGGGGGGGGGAGAGGGAAGGAGTATCCTGCTCAACGGGTCAAGAAGTGGAACGAGTTTCGAATCACATGTTTTCCAAGAAACTTCCGGGTCTAAGATGTTTTTGTAAAAAGTCAAAGATGCGTCGATAAAATGACAGTGCATCTTTCGACAGTGCATCTTCCGCAAACCCTCCCCCCCCCCCCCCCCCCCCCAACCCCAACACCCAAATAAAAAAAAAAAAGGTACAGAAATAAACAGTAATGGCAACAGTAACACTAGAATAATAACGACAACCCGACACTCGACACCCCACCATTTTTTTTCCCCACGACAATGTTCCATCACAAAAAGTTGTCTCCCTCAATCTCTTCTCGTTACCAAGATAACTTCTGCTTCTCAACACCTCCAAACCCGTCCCATCTCCTTCTGCCCCGGTGTCACCCGATTTCCCCTGCCATACCACCTCAGTCAATGCAGATGTATATCTATCAGTTTACACGCACGCACACACACACACACACACACACACACACACACACACACACACGCATACACACACACACACACACACACACACACACACACACACACACACACACACACACACACACACACATAACGCGCACACAATTTCTAGCTTGTCCCTCAAGAACATTTCGGCAACCCCTGTAAGAATCCAAAGCAGGAATCCTCTCAAGGGCAGCGAACTGAAGACACAACTGTCCAGTCCCAACACCAAAACGGAAGAAGGGCAATAACCCTTCCAAGACCACGAACCGGCCACATTCCGCCTTCCTGCATGCGTGCCAGGCAACGGACCCTCACAACAGGTCTGGAAAGAAGAACACAAACCACGGAAATGAAGAGTTATCGCAAGACACCCGCACATCCGACATAACTGATCGCATCACCAATGGCCCAGGGAGCCTGTGGTTCCCTTACGTTAACAGTTGACCGTAAGTCAACAGCAATATTTGGAACTTCTGTAAGAATACGGCGCTACTGTTAGCTTAGGGGGCCCACATGCGCTAGAGCATCAGGCAGCGCGTCGGACCCGAACGGAGATCGGTGAAAGAAGAGTGCACTGGCGTTACATGGGACGAAATCCAACGGCCTTGCTCAAACAATCCTCCAGGGAACTGTTGAGGGAAGGGAGACAAGAGGGAAAGACAGATAAACAAACAAGCAAACAAACAAAAAAGAACACGATGGACTTGAACAATGTTGCAGTATGGACGGGGAAAACCATTCACAGAGATCCAGCATGCCCTGGGACACAACAGACACAGCTGGAGACGCCTGGTGAACTGTTCTTCAGCACGGCGCCGGCCTCCGAAGTGACGCTACAAGAGAGAGAGAGAGAGAGAGAGAGAGAGAGAGAGAGAGAGAGAGACAGACAGACAGACAGACAGACAGACACAGAGAGACAGACAGAGAGACAGAGAGAGAGAGAGAGAGAGAGAGAGAGAGAGTTTCTTGTTTTTTTTGTTTGGAGTTTCCTCGGACTTTGATTGTAAACTAGCTAAGCGCGCTGATTTGCCTCTTTTCTTAATTACTGTGATTATCGAAAAGTGCTTGCTAATGTACTGTCCTGTCCTGTCCCCCACCCCCACCCCCCACCCCTCGCCCCCCACTTCCTCTCTGGATTTCGGCCCATGGCCGATATTTTTCTTTTCGAATTTCAAAAGGAATTTCAAAGTAAATCCGCCATTTCACATGGACAAACAATTCACAAAACAAACACGACGCGTTTCGCCTCCAAAGTCTTCTTCAGGCAAAATAAACGACATTCAGGACAAATGGAAAACGAAAGAACGAGCAATCACTTATCTTCTCAAATTCGGCATAAGATGAGCGTTGAAGATTTTCACTTCAGTTTTCGTTCTTTGTTTCTTTTCTTTCTTGTTGTTGTTGTTGTTGTTCTTTGTTTCTTTTTCATTTGTTTGTTGTTGTTGTTGTTGTTCTTTGTTTCTTTGTCATTTTTTAAACCTCTTG
>JADBJO010000096.1:993299-1000799 GCA_016801955.1 Conus betulinus | reverse complement strand
GACCAGTTCGCAGCGCTACAAAGTGGTGTAAAGGATCTGAGGGAAGAGGTGGAGACTTTAAGAAAAGAAAATTCGGACCTGGTAAAAACAGAACTCTGACCTCGTGACAAGAATGGAACAATTAGAATTAAAAACTGACGATTTGGAAGGAAGATCTAAACGTAACAATTTGATCTTTTTACGGTATTCCCAGAGGTCAGAATGAATCTGCTGAAACAGAGTGAAGGTAAAATTCATGACCTCATTTCGGATAAACTTGAACTGACGCGGGACATTGCGTTTGATAGAGCTCACAGGTTAAATCAAAAATCAGACTCCCCTATTATTGTTCGTTGCTCTCTTACAAGGACAAATTGCGTATCCTGAAAGAAAAGAGGAAATTAAAAGGAAGCGACGTTTTTATAGGAGAGGATTTCTCCACTCGTGTACGCGAAATTAGACGTGGCCTTTCCCCTCACCTGAAGAGAGCAAGATCCGAAGGAAAAAAAGAGCAACGATGATTTTTGATCACCTGCTTGTGGACGGTAGAAAATATTTCCTAGATGATCAAGGAAATTTAAAAGAGTCCAGATAGGGGGGTGGCCGGCCACGTGAGGAAAATATTCTCAACACAGGTGTGACAAGTGAGGGGAACCAGGGAAACCATAGAAAACATACACCGGTAGAAACGCCTGTCACTGGTGGCAGTGGCAGTGGTGAGCGGTGTTTTGTGGGGCAGGGCGGTGAGCTTGTGCAATGTGCTGAAAAACACGTGCAGTGAAGTAAAGGACGCGGAATGTACAGATGTAAATAAACCGTTCTCCTTTTTATTATGGAATGTGAATGGCTTATTTTCTAAACTTACTGACCATGATTTTCTGTCCTTCATTATGAATTTGATTTTGTGTGTTTGATCGAAACATTTATGGAAGAGTGTTTTGCTGGTTCCTTTGTTGGCTATAATGTATTTTGTAAACCCGCCATTAAACTTTCAAAACAAGGGAGAAGATCGGGAGGGGTAATTTGCTTGATAAGAAAGGAGTTTTCCTCCTTTGTTAAGACTATTGACGTTGATCATGATAATTTCTGTGTCTTTTTGATTGATAAAAAACTATTTGGCCTAGATAAAGATGTTCTATATTTTTGCTCTTACCTACCACCTGAAGGTTCTCCGTTTTATACCCATTTTGATATTGATAGTGGTATTAATTTGCTTGAAGAATGTCTCTTTCATTTGTTACTTTCAAGAGATGTTTATGTTATTTTGAATGGTGATTTAAATAGTAGAACCTCTAATTTCACAGGATATTTCTGGAAATAATGATTCTGATAAACAGTATGACAGCCATCCTCTTAGTATTGACCGGCATTCTCAAGACTGCATTTTAAAAACAACTATGGAAAGATGTTACTGAATGTATGCACTGCTTTTGATCTGTGTATTCTTAATGGAGTGTGTAAAGGCGACCATGAAGGTTGCTACACATACATTTCTGACTCTGGATGCAGTGTTGACGATTATTTCATATTCTCTAATGAACTATTTGCTCGTTTGTTTGATTCATGCAGGCTAAGTGTCTTAGAACGTATTGACTCTGATCATTTACCTGTGTCACTTCATGTTGTTTTTCCTAAAGAAAGTATTGTGCATGCCAGCAACCCTGAACAGAAATATGTCATAGAAAAAATTGTATGGAATGATGAAAATGCTAGTTTGTTTCACGATATGTTATGTAGTGTAGAAACTCAAGCAAAGCTAGATAGTGCAATACATTTATTAGATGTGGATGTAAATCGAGCGCTGAACATGTTTAATGCTTGCATAAAAGAAAGTGCTGTTTGCATGAAAAGATGTATATCTTTGGATAGCAGTAAAATGTCGACTGATTGGTATGATAAAAGAATGTGATACTAGTAAAAGAGAATGTAAGGAAATTATTACGAATTAGTCGTCGCACTTTAAAAATAGAAGATAGGGACGCTTATACAATTGCTAGACGGGAGTATAAGCACTTGTTACAGAGGAAAGAGAAAGTGTTCAATAAGTCTTTATTAGATAAACTCGTTTCATCTATAAAATGCCAAAAGAAATTTTGGAGTACTATCCGCAGAGTTTCGGTCAAAAGAAGACAGCCAGAAACAGTATTACCCTTGATGTATGGTTTCAGCATTTCCAAACCTTATTAGATTCAAATGTTGATAACACACCAATCGAAGAAGAAGTTTTTGATGTAAGCAGTGATGAGTATATGAACCGACCAATCACACAAGAGGAAGTACTATTAGCACTAGGAAAACTGAAAAATCGTAAGGCAGCTGGCCCTGACGGCATTGTTGGTGAATTATTCAAACATTCTTCTAACCAGGTAGTACACTTCTTATGAAATTGTTTAATATATTATTTGATAGTGGTACGTTTCCGGATAACTGGACTGAATCAGTTATTCTGCCATTTTATAAGAAGGGCGATGTTAACAATCCCAGCAATTACAGAGGGATTTCCCTCTGTGATATCAGTAGTAAATTGTTTGGAATGATTATTAATCATAGACTGCAGGAATGGATAGAAGAAAATAACATTACAGGTGATCATCAAGCAGGCTTTAAAAAAAGGTTATTCGACTATTGATCATATGTTTACATTGCTTGCACTTGTACAAAAGCAGTTTTCTTATAATAGAAAATTATATGTAGCTTTCATAGACTTCGAAAAAGCTTTTGATTCGATAAATAGAAATCTTCTGTGGCAGTCTTGCATAAAAATGGAATTAGAGGTAAAACTGTATAAGTGCATCAGAAGTATGTATGATAGAGTAAAAACCAGGGTCCGCTGTGGATTGAAACTTACAGATTATATCAACTGTTCAAAAGGAGTAAAACAGGGCGATGCATGCAGTCCCATTTTGTTTTCTTTGTTTATTAACGAGTTAGCAATTGAAGTAATTAATAATGGTAAACATGGTGCTTCACTTTCGATTGATGCTTTTGAATTGTTTATTCTTTTGTTGGCTGATGATGTTATTTTGATGTCAGAAACTGTTATAGGTTTACAAACACAACTTAATAGTTTACACCGTGCTGCTAGATATCTGCAGTTAACAGTGAATATGGATAAAAGCAATATTATAGTATTCCGTAAAGGTGGATATTTAAGTGCTCGAGAAAGATGGTTGTATGACGGTAATCTCATGCCAGTCGTCAATGCCTATAGATATTTGGGTATTTTATTCTCAACTCGTTTGAGTTTTGTTGGTGCATGCAAAGACCTGTCAAGTAAGGCTAAAAAATGTTTGATTTGTATCATGAAAAAGTTACATGTTCTTAATAATTCATCTTTTACATTATTTATCAAACTTTTTGATACCCAGGTTCAGCCAATCGTACAATATGGCGCTGAGTTATGGGGATTAGATAAAGCGGCTACTTTCTGAATCGGTCCATGTATTCGCATTGAAGAAGTTTCTAGGAGTTGATAGACGTACTCCAAATGATCTTATTTATGGCGAAACTGATCGATTTCCTATTTATATTGTCTCTGCCATTAAATGTATCCGATACTGGCTGAAATTACTTTACATGGATGATACCAGAATACCCCCGTAAAGCGTATAATTTGTTGTATGACTTAGATACTAAAGGTAAAAGTAACTGGGTGACAAAAGTGCGACTCTGTTTGTTTGAATATGGATTTGGATTCGTCTGGTTGAACCAAGGAGTCGAGAATATAAAAGGCTTTTTACAACTTTTTCGCCAGCGACTAGTGGACTGCAGATGGCAGAAATGGTCTGACCATATTCATAATAGTGATAGGTTTGATTTTTATAGGAATTTTTCATCTACTCATAACTTGAAAACTTATTTGAACATAGATATAGATAGACATTTAAAGCACGTAACAGCAAAATTTAGAATAGGCATATCAGAATTAGCTTGTCATTATCTTAGATATCGAACGCATAATGTTTGGGATTTGATGTGTCCTTTATGTAGAGAGTCACAGGAAACAGAAATACATTTTGTTCTATGCTGTCCAGCTCTCAGAAATATCAGAGAAAAGTACATCAAGCCTAAATATTATAGACAGCCATCTTTGTTTTAAATTAAACCTACTTCTGTCTTCCACTTCTGCTGAAGTTGCTAAACAACTTTCGTTGTTTCTGTACAAAGCCTTTAAATTGAGAGAAAGTGTTTCTCCTTGAACATGTGACAACGATTTGCTTTTGTTTCATTACGCGTTAGGGGCCATGGCCAGAAGACAGAGAGAGAAGCAACAGAGACAATGGGGAGAGGAAGCAAGCGAGCACGCGAGAGGGAGAGAGAGAGAGAGAGAGAGAGAGAGAGAGAGAGAGACAGAGACAGAGACAGAGACAGAGAGAGAGAGAGATCAAACAGACCGACCGACCAACAGACACACACAAAGACATACAGAGAGAGAGAGAGAGACAGAGCGAGAGATACAAAGAGGGAGAATGGAAGAAGGCTGCGTCAAGCTTAGAAGGGTGGGCGAACGAAGCCTTCAACAGATGGGAGGGGGAGGGGGAGGTGGGGGGGGGGGGGGGGGAGGCGGCCAAAGAGCCTGATCGGACGGACCACCAGGGGCTTTAATGGCCGCTAACTTCAGCTGTCCTCGCAGCTCTGAACTCTGGGGAGGACCTCCAACTCCCCGACCCTTTGTGGCCAGGGGGGGGGAGGGAGGGAGGACATCAGAAGATTCTATTCACCTCGTTGTCCGTCCGCGGACGACGGTGACGTCATCCCGAGCTCAACGAAGCGGGGCGGTACGGGGTCGGGGACAGGGGGGGGGGGGGGGGGGGGGGGGGGGGTGGGGGGGGGGGGGGGGGGGGGGGGGGGGGGGGGGGGGGGGGGGGGGGGTGGGGGGGGGTGGGGGGGGGGGGTTACCACCATGCTTTATTTAGCAGTGAAGTTCATGGGAAAGCCGCGTTCACGCGTTTCGAGATGGGATCTGAAGATTTCTAAACAGAACCGGAAGACTTAGCACTCCGGCCGGCCTGCGTGCGTGTGACCCTCACCCTGACCTGACCTTGACCCTGCTCCTAACCACACGCCTAAGCCCTAACCCGACGAACCCTCGTCCTGAGCTAACCCTTTTTAAAACTTGATCTGGAGAAAAGAAAAAGAAGCAAAACAGAACAGAAGAAGAAAGGAAGAAATTTTAAAAAAAAAAAAAGGGGGGAGTGGGGGGGGGGGGGGGGGCGTAGGGAGGGGGGGGGGGGGGAGGGCTCAACCGATCAATTATGTCGCTGTGTGTAGGACAGTGGAGTTGTTTTCTCTTGTTCATCGATAAAAAGCAAAAAAAAGAAAAAAAGAAAGAAAAAAAAGAAAAAAAGAAAAAGAAAAAAAAGGCTGCACACCAAAAAGTAATGCACCAAGGCCTTGCTTAAGGATTCGAGTAATTACAGACAGGCGCAGTTAGACTGTTTTGAGATTTTTTTTTTTTATAATTGTGTCTGAAAGTTGACTCTCCTCATTTTTCTTTCATCTGGCCATCAAGGTACAAGCCGGGTGGTTCCAAGCAGACAGATTACCATGAAAAGAATGGGGACTATTTGGGGGGAGTTCCATCTGGCGCAAAGACTGGATCACGGGTGAGTGCAAAGGCGTGAAATGTGACTCCAACTAAGCGGAAGGTCATGTATTGGGAGATTGTGATTTCATCGGCGAAATTCACAAAAAAATCCTAACCGCGGCGTGTGCCCCGAAAGTCTTGTCGAAATTCATACTTCACGAACCGTCACTCGCACAGGCAATGGAGTTCAGGTGGCTCGCACACGTAGCTCGCTCAGCTTGCAAGGCTGGACATCGATTATACTCAGAACTTGGAAGACACCCAAGATATTAAACCTGACTGAAACACTGAAGGAAAAGTACAGCAGCAAAAAAATTAGAAACGG
Organism: Conus betulinus; assembly: GCA_016801955.1. Taxonomy (NCBI): domain Eukaryota; kingdom Metazoa; phylum Mollusca; class Gastropoda; order Neogastropoda; family Conidae; genus Conus; species Conus betulinus. The sequence continues at coordinate 994,908 of JADBJO010000096.1, read as the reverse complement.
TGGTCTACTTGCTTGCGTTATCCCCCCCCCCCCCCCCCCCCCCCCCCCCCCCCCCCCCCCCGCTCCCTGTCTCCACCCCCATCCGACACCCCTCTGCACATCTTGTACGGTTATTTCTCTGTTACCCCGTGACAAAATGCGCGCGTCTTTTGCAGACGCCGATTCAATAACAGACTTGATCGCACAGAACTTAAGAAAAAAGCAGTGTGGTAAACACAGCTAATTACAGATAAGGCGAGATGTGAAACGCATTGCGCAACGTCGAGTGGAAGACAGCGCGAGAAAACAATGGCCCTCGTCACGTGAGAGAGAGAGAGAGAGAGAGAGAGAGAGAGAACACGTCAGACTGACCTGGTTAGGACTCGCAAGTAGGAATGGAGATTTGAATCAAACAACAAAGGCGACTTGATTCACGTGTCTATATGCTTTGACAAGCATATACGGGACGGATATTTTCGTCAATGTTGAAACTCGCCTTTGTGGCCACACCTTAAGTAACACTTGCTCTTCATAGAACAATTGCCCGAGACTCTAAGGTTACCGACTCACACGGAAAGACTTTGATCACGTCTTGTTGGCTGTTAGAAACGAACAAAATGAATGGCACTTTGGTCAGGAACGTCCAACCTGCCTGAAACTAAGTCACTGAATAAAATCAAGACATCTAAACAGAAGGTGCCCCGTAAGTCAACATCGCTTGCAAACCTTTTTTTTTTTCTGTCCGATTTTCTGTGCCACCTCAGTGGCATTGCACCCACGCCGCTCATTCCGAGTCCCCCCCCACGTACACTGCCACAGCCCGGCCCGGCCCCCGCCGAAGCCCCGGCACCGGCAATCCACGGGAAGCAGTCAACAACGTCAAGTCGTCAAGAGGCAACCCATCGGAAGAGACACTGCACCACCGCCGAATCACTTTGGTGGTGTTCAGTGGTGCCTGTTCTGATCTAACATACGAAGGACACGTCGCTTGCATACCTAATGTGGCTCCAAATCACCGGACATATTTTTGCGACAAAATCCGATAACCCCCCCCCCCCCCCAAGTCCTTTCGACAGATCCGAGTGTTACGAGAGGACTGGGTGTCACACGGCACACAAGAAAAAGAACCTTCAAAGTCAATACATATATAAGTATATCTTACTGGATGTGGGTGCTTAGTTTTAAAAAAGAGAAAGGGGGGTGTCATATAAACAGTACGGCTCCTAAACACGACATTTTGGAAATACTCGCGCTCTCAAAAAAAGCAGCTGTGGACATTTCCTGTCTTCATTATCTACACACCGATTTTCCTGTCTTTACATGTACACACTAATTTTCCTGTCTTTACATGTACACACTAATTTTCCTGTCTTTACATGTACACACTGATTTTCCTGTCTTTACATGCACACACTGATTTTCCGGTCTTTACATTACACACTAATTTTCCTGTCTTTACATGTACACACCGATTTTCCTGTCTTTACATGTACACACCGATTTTCCTGTCTTTACATTACACCCTAATTTTCCCTGTCTTTACATGTACACACTGATTTTCCTGTCTTTACATGTACACACTGATTTTCTTGTCTTTACATGTACACACTGATTTTCCTGTCTGTACATG
>JADBJO010000096.1:983299-985799 GCA_016801955.1 Conus betulinus | reverse complement strand
GTGAGGCTCGGCTGGAACGGTCGGTGTGACGAAATGCCAAAGGGTAACGACGTCAGACATCTCTCCGTACGCACACCCTCACACAGCGCAGTCGACTCGAATCAGGGCCAACGTTCTACCCACTCTCGGTCATCATTTTTCAGGAATTCCCCCCCCCCCCCCCCCCACTCCCTACAACCCTCCTCCTTCTCCTCCGCCTACCCCACTCCACTTCCTCTCCTCCCCCCCCTCCCCCCCCCCCCCCCTTCCCCCTTGACCACCAATCCCGTCTGACTTCTCTCACCAGTGTCTTCCCTGTAGTATCACGCTGGCTTACAAAAAAAAAAAAAAAAACGGTCATAAATTTTGCCCCTTTAGTTTTTGTTTGTTTATTTGTTTGTTTGTTTGTTTGTTTTTGGACAACGACGCAACTTTCCACGGAGGATGTAGTTAAGATCTTTAGGGGATGGGTACGTATAGCCACTGAAATGATCCTGCGTGGCCTGGCTTTGCTGTACTATACTAGTCACACAAAGTTAAGCACAGGCCTTTGCACACAGGGGGTTGATTCATCCCTTCAAAAAACATTTTTTTTTTTTGTTTTTTTTGTTATGCGGCAACCAATGATGGAATCTCACACAGCAGTGTGTAATCCAGCCTGTGTCAACTGGTAGTGCGCACGGGGGTCTTGGTGACCTCGTTACCGCGCGGGATAAAAAGTGCAAAGTTGCGTTAACTGTGCCTGTTTTGCATCAAGCTTGCTGGCGACACAAGATGTGTAAAATGAAAAATTCTTTTTTCCCCGTGCAAGAGCAGTCTCTCAAGTGAGTTTTATGCCCCTTCTTTTGGCTGTTTAAAGCGCGGGGTTGGTTACTGTCAGCCCTTTTCTCACCATGCCACCACGAAGAAAACTTAGCACCTTTGACAAAACCAGGGCGATTGCGTGGATACAAGATGGCATTGCAAAGGCTGAAGTGGCGCGACGACTTGGTGTGCATCATTCAGTTATTGTTAGACTGAATCAGCGTTTTAGGGCGACCAACAGCGTTGAAGAGAGGCCACGGTCAGGTCGGCCTAGGCAGACTACTCCCAGAGAAGATCGTTTCATCGAGAGGCAGGCCCTATTGCAGCGGGATACCACTTCCACCAGCATCCAAAGGCAGCTTCGTATGGCAAATAACACCATCCTCAGCCGTCAAGCCATACGAAACCGTCTTCACCACTTCGGCCTCAGATCACGTCGCCCCCAGCTGTTCGACCACGACTGCTAGCAGCCCATAGGCTGCTCGCCGAGCTTTCTGCCATCGTCATGTGAGATGGAACCAACAACAGTGGTCCCAGGTCCTCTTTTCAGATGAGTCGCGTTTTAGTCTTGAACACAATGACGGCCGAACTAGAGTTTGGAGGCGTGTTGGTGAACGTTACATTGATGCAGCTGTTCGCCAGACAGGGCCTTTGGGGGAGGATCTGTTATGGTATGGGGTGCCTTCAGCCTCCACCACAAGACACCACTCTACCATATTGATGGAAACCTCACAGGCATCCGCTATCGGGATGAAATCCTGGGCGCCTTTCGTTGTTCCGACCATGCAACGGATAGGACCCATGGCAGTCTTCCAAGACGACAATGCTCGGCCACATAGGGCCCGGGTGGCCGAAAACTTCATTGTACAGGCCGGCATCAACAGGATGATCTTCCCGGCGTATAGTCCCGACCTCAATCCCATCGAGCATATGTGGGATGAGTTGGGGAGACGTGTGAAGGAGAACCATCCACCTCCCAGAGACCGCCAGGATCTCTTCCAAATGCTGCAACTGGAATGGCAGAGAATCCCTCAGAGGGTCATCAGAACACTGGTCAACTCGATGAGGAGTCGCTGCGTGGAATGTCTCGCCAATGGCGGTGGCCACACCCACTATTGAAATGATTTTGTGAACTGAACAGATTTTGCGAACTTTGATTTCGACCCATCCTCTGTTTAATTGTCTGTAAATCAACAACCGTTCATTCGATCCCAATGAAATTCAATGTACGTTGGAACAAGATAATGAATTAAATCTGTTCCCAATTTCAAAATCGTGGCTTTTATATTTTGGAAATTATGCGGTTGTGTGTGTGTGTGTGTGTGTGTGTGTGTGTGTGTGTGTGTGTGAGTGTGTAATGCGTGTGTGTGTGTGCGTGTGTGTGTGTGTGTGTGTGTGTGTGTGTGTGTGTGTGTGTGTGTGTGTGTGTGTGTGTGTGTGTGTGAGTGTGTGTGTGTGTGTGTGTGTGTGTGTGTGTGTGTGTGTGTGTGTGTGTGTGTGTGTGTGTGTAGTGTAGTGTAGTGTAGTGTAGTGTAGTGTATAACAGAGCGCGCGCGCGTGGGCTGTGGGGTGCGCGTGTCAGTGTGTCAGCGCGTGGGTGTGCGAGGTTCTGGCGGAAGGGTCGGTTAGAAGAAAACTGAATGCCAAAGTTGACAGCATCAGACATCTCTCTGTACGCGCACGTTCAGCACAGCATAGTGAACTTTCGCTTCGTCCA
>JADBJO010000096.1:970799-973299 GCA_016801955.1 Conus betulinus | reverse complement strand
GTAGTATGTGAGCATGTGAGCGTTCTCCCCCCCCCCCCCCCCCCCCTCACCCCCCCCCCCGTGTCCTCTCTCTCTCTCTCTCATCCCTCCCCCCCCCCCCCCCCCCTCGTGTCCTCTCTCTTCTCTCTCTCTGTAGGCGGCAGTGTGAGATCATGTCGCGCGGGTCCCCTCCCAACCCCTCCCCCCCCCCCCCCCCTCCCCCCCTTCTTGACGTCGGCAGTACGGCGGACTCGGCGGCAGTGAGTGTGTGGGTCGTCGCCGCCCCAGTACAGCGCAGCAAGCACATTGCGCGGGTGGCCGCCGCTTGCCTCAGCGATGATAGAAATACATCGTGTCGTGTCTCCTCCACTTAAAAAAAAAAAAAAAAAAAAAAAAAAAAAAACGCCACCGCAGTCGATTAACAAAAAAACAAAAAAAAAACGCCAACGTATTCCTTACTGCAGCCCTCCTTCCTCCCTCCCTCCCTCCTCTCTCTCTCCCCCCCTCTCTCTCTCTCTTCTCTCTCTCTCTCTCTCTGTCCTTCTCGCTCTCTCTCTCTCTCTCTCTCTCTCTCTCCTCTCTCTCTCTCTCTCTCCTCTCTCTCTCCCTCCGGCGTCTCTCCTCTCTCCTCTCTCTCTCTCTCTCTCTCTCTCTCTCTGTCTCCACTCACCTTCTTTCCTCATTCCTGAACCTCTCTGCAACTCTCTTTTTTTTTTTCATTTTTTCAATTTCTTAGCCTACCTCCGAGCAACATCCCCCCCCCCCCCCCCCCCTTCTTCCCCCCCCCCCCTTTCTCCCCCCCCCCCAAAAACACCCCCCACCTCTCTTCTCACCCCTGTTCTATTTCTTTTCGCATTCCACCACCAACCACCACCACCGTCCTCTCCACCTACTCCTCCTCCTCCCCCTTTACCTTCGGAGTAGTCGGTGCTTCCCAGTGCCTCCATCATCAGATCGACGCTTGCTTGCTGGCTGGCTGGCTAGCTTGCTAGCTTGCTAGTTTGCTGCGTACCACTCGGCTCAGCGAGACAAGTTGTCAACTACCTGACGTCCACAACCCGATTGACTTCCCCCCCCCCCCCCGCCCACCCCCCCATCCCGCTCCCCCACACCCACCCCTAGGCCTTCTGCTTTGCCTGCTCCCCCTCCCCCCCTTCCGTCTCCCTCTCTCTCTCTCTCTCTCTCGTCTCTCTCTCTCTCTCTGTCTGTCTCTCTGTAATCTGTATCTGTCTCACTGTATCTGTCTCTGTCTGTCTGTCCGTCCTCTTTCTTTTCTCTCTCTTTCTCTCCCTCTCTTTCTCTCCCTCCCTCTAGATCTCTCCCTCTCCCTCCCTCCCTCTCTCTCTCTCCCACCCTGCCCCTCCTCTCCTCCCTCCCTCCCCCCCCCCCCCCCCCTCTCTCTCTCTCTCCGCTCCGTCTCTCAATAGTGAATACAAAGAGTCGACGACCGAGAAGTTTTGACGTGGTGAGCGTTTCATTTAAAATGCACACGCCATCTCTCTCTCTCTCTTCTCTCCTCTCTCTCTCTCTCTCTCTCTCTCTCTCTCTCTCTCTCTCTCTCTTCTGTCAGTTTCTCTCGCTCTCTCTCAACTGTCTCCTCCTCTCTCTCTCGCTCTCGCTCTCTCTGCTCTGTCTGCTCTGTCTCTCTCTCTTGCTCTAATCATGAGCACGCATGCATGCGCGCGCACACTGACAACACTCATTCACACACAAACAAAACTCAAAAAACACTTCATTCACCAACACGCTCCTCTCTCTCTCCTCTCTCCCCGCTCCCTCCTCTCCTCTCTGTCTCTCTCATCTCTCTCTCTCTCCTCTCTCTCTCACACTCACACACCACACACACACACACACACACACACACACACACACCATTTCAGACACATTTCACAACACACCCACACACACACACCACACCACACAACACCCCCTCGTGTGTGTGTGTTGTGTGTGTGTGTGTGTGTGTGTGTGTGTTGTGTGTTTGTGTGACATCAATTTAAAACGAAGTGCAGTGTTTATCTTGACTGTGATCATGTTGCCCTTTTGTATGATGTCAACAATTGCCCACCCTCTGTAAACGTACAAGTCGAAAATACATTGTGTGTATGCGTGTTAATTCCCATTCCCCCCCCCCCCCCCCCTTTTTTTTTTTTCTAGACATGTAGATTGGTTTCTTTTCTCCAATGAGCTCATTTACAGGGCATCTCTCTCTCTCTCTCTCTCTCTCTGTCTCTCTCCTCTCTCTCTCTCTCTCTCTCTCTCTCCATCTCTCCCTCCTCCCTCTCTCTCTCTCTTCTCCCCCCCCTCTCTCTCTCCTCTCTCTCTCTCACCTCTCACTCGAACCTCACATCGTCTCCTCGCACCTCTCTCCTCTCTCTCGTGCACACACACACACACGAAAACACACTCCACTCTTCCTCTCCCTCTCGCCTCTCTCCTCTCTCTCCTCTCTCTCTCTCTCATCTCCTCTCTCAGAGAGAGAGCCCCGAGAGATCTCTCGTCTCGAGAGGCGCGACACACA
>JADBJO010000096.1:955799-958299 GCA_016801955.1 Conus betulinus | reverse complement strand
TCTGGCGTTCTGACTTTTGAAAAGATGGGTAGTAGGGACTTGAAAATGACAAAACATGCTGTTCAAATCAATTTTGTCATTAATCTGTCATTGATGTTTTGATTAATGGCTGAAGTAAAGTTCGAAAGCATTGTTTTGGGTTGTTTCCGTTCTGTTGTGAAATAGCGAGAGAATTTCCAAGTGGCCTTTCAATTGTTTTGAACAGTATAGTAAAGAAAGCACCACGCCTGTTTGAGTTTGTGACTAGCTCTTTTGACCTCCATCCTCCTCTCCACCTCTCACGTCCTCTACCACAACACCCCAAAACCCTTTCCCCACACCCTTACGAATTCCCCACCCCCACCCCCCCGACTGCTCTCCGTTTCCAATCCAATAGAACTTCCGTCTTTCATTTGCTCAGTTTATTATTACATATAAACCTTGCACAATCTATTTCCGTTCAGAGCGCACGCGTCATAAAATGGCATCACACGAAGACGCCTTATTTACGTTCGTCACGTTTGTCAGCTTTATTACACAATACTCATCCACGGCTACAACAACAACTTGCTATCGTTAAGTTTTTTGTTTTTTTGTTTTGTTTTGTTTCAAATGCAACTTTCTTTACCCCCCAGTTTCGCCCCTCACCCCCACCCCCACCCCCCACCCCCGCCCCTCCGACTCAGAGAGACAGAGAAAAAGTGAGACACACACTCACAGAAGGGTGAACGAGAGGGATAGAGTAGGAGAGAGAGTGGAGGGGGGGGGGGGAGAGGGGGGGTCAAGACAGAGATGGACAGCGCGGAGTGAAAAACTGACAATCTGGTACTAGTGGTAGTCCAACACTAAAATTCATATCGGTGAAGATTTTTAGACCAATTCCTATCTTACAATCACTACCATGCATGCGTGACGCACTCATGTATTATACATTATGAATCATTCCATATAAATCGACATGTATAAAAGCTCTGCAAACAGTACACAAATACAGATCGAGAGTCACCCGATCAATGACACCAGAGCAGAGTATCGTTAGGTAATACGAAATAAACTGAGCAGATGAAAGACAAAGTTCTACTGAACTGGGGACGGGCAGCAGCTGGGGGGGTGGGGGGGGTGGTGGTAAGAGTAGGGTAAAGATGTGTGGGGTGTGGGTGATGGAGGACGTCAGAGGTGGAGAAGATAAGAGGTCAACGGGCTAGTCAAAACAAAAGAAAAAAAAAGGGGAAACAAAAGTGGTTTACATGAACGAATGAAACGTGAAAGAAGCCCTGGAGCAAGCAGAAGGTAGCAATTAACAATAATTACTGAGAAATCATTCATCAAGGCATACCGGAAGTGGGTGAGAGACAGACAGACAGACAGACAGACACAGACACACACAGACACACACTGACAGAGATAAGGAGAGACAGAGTGAGCCAGAGCCAGAGACAGCGAGACAGAGAGAGACAGAAAGAGACAAAGAGAGATACAGAAAGACAGACAGACCCAGAGTAAGGAACACACACACACACACACACACACACACACACACACACACACACACACACACAGCACAGGCAGAGGAGAGACAGAGAAACAGAAAAAGACAAAGCGAGAAAGGAGAAAGACAGAGACAGGCCTGAGTAAGAGAGAGAAACAGACACTGAGACAGACAGAGAGTAATATATATATATATATATATATATATATATATATTTTTTTTTTTTTTTTTTTTCATTGACTACCATCAAAACACTCTAGTAATATTTTCAGACGCGCCATCTATGAGAATAAATCACCAGGATCTGGGAAATACGAAAGGCAATAACAGGTACAGAAGAATGTGGAAGGCAAAGACTAAAGAGACAGAAAGTTTCTCAGAGAGAGAAAGAGATTGAGGAAGAAGGTGGAGGCGAGAAGTAGGGGTGGGGGAGGGCCTTTGGGAGGAAGGGAGGGAGGTAAAAAGATGGTTAATACATAATGTTACATCTTGTAAAGTTTCTAAATGAGTAATGAACTGAATTTGCTTCAATAGAAAAGAAGCGAAATTAATTAACTGACTCTGTGTAGGTTTTATTAAAGTGTCTCAGTTAGTTTTAAAACTTACTTAGCACTAAGTGGCGTGCAGGTGGGAAAGATTTTGTTAAATACTGCTTTGTACAAAATAAAAATGAATGATATATCCTGGATGAATACGTATGGGACAGCAAGTGAGTGAGTGAGAGAGATAGAGACAGACTTAGCTGAGAGAGACAGAGACAGAGACTGAGAGACAGAGACAGACAGACAGACAGAGACAGGCAAAAAACACAGAGAGAGACAGACAGACAGACAGACAGACAGTCACAGACAGAGACAGGGAGACAGACAGACTGACAGAGAGAGAGAGAGAGAGAGAGAGAGAGTGTGTGTGGGGGGGGGAGGGGCAGCCTATACGTGTTCATCAGTTACAACAGATGATGTATCTATAGTACACGGTATTAGCCTGCAGTGATGGCGCTGTTGCATGCCATGATCGCACTTCTCACAAGTT
>JADBJO010000096.1:950799-953299 GCA_016801955.1 Conus betulinus | reverse complement strand
GTGTGTGTGTGTGTGTGTGTGTGTGTGTGTGTGTGAGAGAGAGAGAGAGAGAGAGAGAGAGAGAGAGAGAGACAGAGTAGGAATACAATGCATGTGTATGCTACACATGTACGTATGTTTTTGTATTGTGTACTAGTGTGTCAGTGTGCAAATGTGTATACATGATTTTTACGCATCTGTATGTATGACGTATGTGTACTCTGTGTACATGTGTGTGTGTGTGTGTGTGTGGTGTGGGGGGGGGGGGGGGGGGGGGGGGAGGTGTGTGTGTATATGTGTATCCATGGGTGAATGTGTGAATGTGTGCATATTGGTGTGAATCTGTGTGTGTGTGTGTGTGTGTGTGTGTGTGTGTGTGTGTGTGTCTCTGTCTGTCTGTCTGTCTGTCTGTCTGTCTGTCTGTGTCTGTGTCCGAATGTGTTTACATGTACATGCAGTGTGTGTGTGTGTGTGTGTGTGTGTGTGTGTGTGTGTGTGTGTGTGTGTGTGTGTGTCTGTCTGTCTGTCTGTCGGTGTGTGTGTACGTGCGTGTGTGTGAGTGCACCCCACTCACCTAGCCCTCCTCAGATGGAGCCATGGAGAGTAGCGAGGCATGTACTCGACGACAGGTGATGAGGCAGTGACGATCCACCGGTTGGAACGCTCACAGTCAAAGTACGGCTGCGAGATGAGCACTGGCAGGGACTCATCCCCCGACAGCTGCCCAGGTTGAGGCGGCCCGAAGAACGAGTAGTCCGTGAACTCATCCTTCAGGAACATCCCCGTCTTATTGGAGTACTTGATGCCCACCGAGTACGTGAACTTCCGCACCGAATCGTCCTTCTCGAACAAGTCGGGCAGCCAGGGGTGGTACCACGGGTTCCCTCGGTACTGCGGGTGGGTGTAGTTCCGGATCCGTCCGGATCCGTAGTCCTCGATGTCGATGGTGTTGTTGCTGGGCTCCCTCAACCAGTTGGTGGGCTCGTTGTAGTCGTCCTCCCTCCAGGCTCGGGGTCCGAACAGCGGGAGCGTGGTGTTGAAGTTCATCTTGCGGTACCAGTTGGGGTAGCTGCAGTTGTTGTCGAAGAAGATGGAGGAGCCGTTGATGAACCCCGGGTTGGCGGACACGTCCGCCGCGTGGCTCATGTAGATGTACATCAGCCCCGGCTGGGTGTTGAAGTCCCACGAGTTGTTCATCTGCTGGTAAATGAAACTGTAGAAGAAGGCGCGGTTGAGAGCCATGTTGTGAGCGTGCAGCAGGTTGGACCTGTTGGAGTAGATGATGGTGCTCAACAGCATGTTGTAGCGGGGGACCTGAGCGATAGTGTCCTTCCTGAACTCCAGGTCTTCCTGTCTTTTAGAGCGGCAGTTCTCCCCCGTGATGGCGTAGAATTTGTCGTTGATTTGGTCGAAACGGTCCGGACGCATCCATTCAAACGGAGTATCGTCACAAACGGCGATAAACAATAGGGCGAGCCCTACCAGGGCGTACAGGTAAAGTTGAAAACGACTTCATGGCTCTTCTGGTCGCTCGGTCGTTACTTTCACATAGTCCATACGGAAAGATTCCAAGACAAATATTGTCAGAGAGTGTCACGAAACTTCGGAATTGTCAGTCACTTCCGCACTACCTGTTCAAAATGGCGTCGAGTGTGTCACCCTTATTCAAATGAGGGAGGGCAAGTGACGCAGTGTGACCCTCAGGTGTGCGCGCTTTGTGGATCAGCGGGGTCACCATTGTCACTGGACATAGCCGCTTGAACGGATTCTGCTTTACCTGGAATGATTTCAGTGACACTGTGTGTGTCTGTGTGTCTGTGTCTCTGTCTGTGTCTGTGTGTCTGTGATGTCTGTGATAGGCTGTGTGTGTATCTGTGTGTGTGTCTGTGTGTGTATCTGTGAGTGATATGTGTGTGTATTTCTAGCTATCTGTCTGTCTGTCTGTCTGTCTGTCTGTCCGTCTGTTGTGCGATATTCAATCGATGTTTGATGCGCAAAAGTCTTTATCCCCCCCCCACCACACCCCACTTCCCCCCCTCCCCCCCCCCCCCCCCCCCCCCAATGAGAGTTATCTGTAAGTAAAGTGACCATCCTGTTATGTGTGTGGTGACGGGAATGAGGTGGAAGGAAGAAGAGGCAGAAGGCGCACGACAGGTGAGTCTGGGCAAATGCCTATATTCACCCCATGAGGTGTTCCTGGACCATGCCGCCCCCCCCCCCCCCCCCCCCCCCCCCCCCCCCCCCCCCAAAAAAAAAAAAAAAAAATCACTTACTGATGTGTGGCCTGCCTTGAAATAGGGTGGGAGGAGATGGGGCGATACTTCTCGCTTAGAACCCCCCGTCTCTCTCCACCACCGCCCCCCCCCCCCCCCCCCCCCCGTCCCCATTCCCCGCCCCCCTCAAATTCAAATGCAATCTAAAATTATTTTCATTGACTTAATTGTTTTGTCGTTTGCCACACTTTGGGAAGCTTGAAGTAAATGGATTTTGGAACGAAGGGAGAGGTCGGTTTGGCTCCATG
>JADBJO010000096.1:943299-945799 GCA_016801955.1 Conus betulinus | reverse complement strand
ACCATGAGGAGGAGGAGAAGGATGTGGAGGATGGCTATGGTGACGACTATGATGGCTATGCTTCTCCAGTGATGTCATTCTGATAAACCATCGTCATAACCAAACATAGCACTACACAGCCGAAACCTACACTTTCGAAACCGAAACTTCAATCTACCCAGTCAGCCCGTCGTGCTATTTCGGACGAGCCTCGTTGGGAGTTGAGAACACGTAGTTCTTAGAACGACGGGGAACCCCCTTTCGCAGAAACCCAATGGCGGCCGAGCGAGAGGAGGAGGCCTGCAGAGCCGTCGATCATGCTACTGTCATCAGGTAAGATTCCATCATATCAATGACAATCAGGAAATCTTCGTTTTGTTTTTGTACTATCAGTGGCAATCATAGCGCATAAAAGTCTCTTTTGTTCCGTTTGCTGGGTATTCAGATCTGCTTGGCTGACATAGCCGCTGCAATGAATGCAGTTCGCCGAAGAGCGAGAGGGTGCACTGTGTAGGCTTCGTGTTGTCGTCTGCATTTCAGCTGCGCTGTGTGTGTAGAACAAGAACGCTTCAGCCAGTTTTACAGAATCCTGCGAACGGATTTGAACAATTCTGATTTCTGATTGAAACGCAGTCGGGGTGGGCAAATTTGACATGCCAAAACTGATCATGTGTTTTCCAGATTGATTCTTTGGATTTTTTTTTTACTTGAATTAAAACAAGGTCGACTCATCTTTCTTGGTATCGCTACCAGCCGGACTTGAACGCCGATCGATCGTGGGTTAGGGTTTGTTTTCTTTTCTTGGTTTTGTTTTGTTTGGTTTGGTTGGTTGGTTGGTTTCATTGTAATGTTTATCAATCACACATAGACACCATATGAACCCTTTTTTGGGGGTACCTACAGGTATAATATTTTTCACTGAGTTTTCCATGTGATTGATTTATCAGTATATTTTGATCGGGAAAAGTCAACTCGTACGCTGTAGATTTAAATTTTCGTTTTACCCACTCGCTGCATTGCCCTGGATATTAATTTTTAATTTCCTTGAAATGATTTCGAGTGGAGTGCTCAATCCACGACATCCTTCTGTTTTCAGATTGTACAAGGCAAAAGGTCTTAAAAGGCCCTTTTTTTTTATAAACAAGTGGCATGTTTGTGAACTAACATTAAGAATTTCGAAGCAATGTCTGTCTCCGTCTTTCTTGGTTGGTTGGTTGGTTGGTGGTTGTTTGATTGGTTTTGCTCTGCAAGTTTCCTCTATTGATCCTAAATACACCAGTCAACGCGGAAAGCCAGACGCGCATTCTCCGTGTTGTCGTCTGCACAACGCGACTGCACGCACAGCGACTTCCGTTGTGGACTGCACAAATGAATCATTGGACTCACTGTGTGAACACACCAGCTAATCCGTTCTGGGATACCGCTTCTATACTTCTAGCTTACAGACAAGAAAATCTGGTTTCCTAACGCCTTGTTTGCGATCGAAGTAGCGGAAGGCTGTCAGAGATAGCTAGCAGTTTTGGGGGGGGCAAAATATGGAGGAATGGACTAGGTGAAGACTAAAATCGTATTTGTGTTACACATGAACATGGCGAGCCATTTCTCAAATACAGGCAGTCCCTCGTTAGACCTCTGCGTACTTGATCAAGGTCATACCCTCGCTTAGGCCTAAGTAATGTTATTTATAGCCCAGCTGACAGACAGGCCGGTTGTCGCAATATTAACCGAACTTGGTTATTCTCGGATTTACTGACTGGTTTTAAACACTTGAAAAGCCCCACAATTCTGGTTGTTGGAGATCGTCAGCGTTGTTTCCTGAATGTTATATCTCTCGTGATTCATTTCAGTCTAAGAAACGAAACCAAAACTTGATCGGTGACACACTCTCTTCCAATTTGTGAAATACTGAAAAACAAAATAAACTTATTTATTATGCTTTCAAAAGTGTTGACGGAAGTGGCTTCAAGTTGTGCTGGTATTACTCAGACGTGGTTGTTGGTGTTCGATCTATTTTGGGGTAGGTGTTGTTTTCAAAAACTAATTTAGCAGAGATGTGTACGTCGACTTCATGTGAATCAGACGTAATTTTATCAGACTGCTGGCTATTTTAGAACTCGTTTCATCCCAGTCCGAGTGGTACGTTATACGAGAGTGATAAGTTTGTCGCAGTCTGTTGAAGGATATTGGTATGTGGTGTGGTTATCAATGTCTCTTTTTAGTATTGAATTCCCTTGTTACTTCACAATGTATTCCCTTGCTCGCTTGCACTCGCGTGCGAGTTCATGCACGAACACACACACACACACACACACACACACACACACACACACACACACACACACACACACACACACACATGCGTGCGCGCACGCACACACACGCAGACACAGACACACGCACACACACACACACACGCACGCACGCACGCACACACACACACACACACACACACACACACACACACACACACACACACACACACACACGTCGATACCGCCCTTTATCAGGTGTGGGTCTTACA
>JADBJO010000096.1:820799-938299 GCA_016801955.1 Conus betulinus | reverse complement strand
AAGAAGAAGCAGCCGACATGTCTATTCCAGAAGGTACAAAAGAAAAAAAGAAGTTTATTGTGTTAAAGTTTTTGTTTGTTTGTTTACTTTTTTTTTGTCTCTTATGTGTTTTTCTTCAACCAACCTTTTATTTGTCTTTTCTTTTGCATGTTATTGTTTTGAGTTGGATGTGTTGTCTGTTCTTTCTTTCTTTGGCTATCACAAGACAGAAATCATCTTTGTAAACATGTGCATTATTTCTTTACGTATGCCTTTTTTTTGTCTCTCTGCTTTATGTGTGTGTGTGTGTGCGTGCGTGCATGTGTGTGTGTGTGCGTGCGTGCATGTGTGTGTGTGTGTGTGTGTGTGTGTGTGTGTGTGTGTGTGTGTGTGTGTGTGTGTGTGTGTGTGTGTTCTTTCTTTTTCTTTCTTCTTTCTTCTTCTTCCTTCTTTTTTTTTTTTTTTTTTTCTTTTTTTTTTTTTTTTTTTTTTTTACTATTCGATGCGGATTTTCAGATGATGATAAAGATAATTAATGTGTGCCGGCGTTTCGCTCATTCTCTTTGTGTTTGCAATGCTCTGTTGTTGTTGTTGTTGTTGTTGTTGTTGTTGTTGTATTTATGTGAATACATTTTTTTTTATTGATGCAGATAGTTATTTTTCACAGCCATAACTATAACTGTGCCTTGACGTGACCTGTCACAGTCGATGGAATCGGAAATTCGTTTTCTATGGCCCGCTGCTGCCCTGCCTCGTATGGGCTAACACCACAGAGTGTGTGAGGGAATATGAAGCGGAATTCGTTGTATCCTCTGTAAAGAGTCGACCACAGAGTGTGTGAGGGAATATGAAGCGGAATTCGTTGGATCCTCTTGTAAGAGTCGACCACAGAGTGTGTCAGGGAATATGAAGCGGAATCCGTGTGTATCCTCTGTAAAGAGTCGACCACAGAGTGTGTCAGGGAATATGAAGCGGAATTCGTTGTATCCTCTTTAAAGAGTCGACCACAGAGTGTGTCAGGGAATGTGAAGCGGAATTCGTTGTATCCTCTTGTAAGAGTCGATCACAGAGTGTGTCAGGGAATAATGAAGCGAATTCGTTGTATCCTCTGTAAAGAGTCGACCACAGAGTGTGTCAGGGAATATGAAGCGGAATTCGTTGTATCCTCTTGTAAGAGTCGACCACAGAGTGTGTCAGGGAATATGAAGCGGAATTCGTTGTATCCTCTGTAAAGAGTCGACCACAGAGTGTGTCAGGGAATATGAAGCGGAATTCGTTGTATCCTCTTGTAAGAGTCGACCACAGAGTGTGTCAGGGAATATGAAGCGGAATTCGTTGTATCCTCTGTAAGAGTGAAGCGGAATCCGTTGTATCCTCTTGTAAGAGTCGACCACAGAGTGTGTGAGGGAGTATGAAGCGGAATTCGTTGTATCCTCTTTAAAGAGTCGACCACAGAGTGTGTGAGGGAATATGAAGCGGAATTCGTTGTATCCTCTTTAAGAGTCGACCACAGAATGTGTCAGGGAACATGAAGCGGAATTCGTTGTATCCTCTTTAAGAGTCGACGTTGGTGAGTGTGTAGTTGAGCACTGGGCCGGGGGTCTATCAGAAGCAAGTGCACCGCGTTTCGCCTACAGTGACGTTTCATCTGCCGTGCCTTTGTTCACACGCATCCCGAAGTTTTACTCTAAATCGCATCGAACCACAAGCTCTGTACAGTCATAAATCGTATAAAGCAAGACTGTTGGAAAACTTCAGTCTTTCAGTGAGTGACCATTTAGTTGGAACGCTATGGCTGCATTCTTTGAGAGCTCTGAGAAAGGAGGCACGCACTCACAAGGACGCACGAGAAGAAAGATTAGGCGAAACGTGGTCCGAGTGGTTAGAGCATGCCACTGCAGAGATGAGAATCGTGAGTTTCAGCACAGGTGTGATCAGGTTTTGACGACTTGGGAATAACGTTCTGTCCACCTGGCAGTAAATAGCTGCCTGAATTAGTTCAGGGAAAGTCCGGGCGACGGCAGGAAAAAAAAACCCAAATGATTCTGCTTCCCAGAATGCCGTGCCCATAACTTCGGTAGGCCTCGAAAAGTTCACCGCCTCTACAGCTATTGTGATACTTCAGTTTCAGGTTCATGTTGTTCATAGCCTAGCCGATTGCAGGGGTGGGGGGAGGGGGAGGGTTTCTCTCAGGGTTGTTACCACGTCAAAATCGATTCCATAAAACGATATGCAACGTTTATGTCATTATTTTGAATGTGTGTGTGTGTGTTGTGTGTTGGTGTGTGTGTGTGTGTGTGTGTGTGTGTGTGTGTGTGTGTGTGTGTGTGTGTGTGTGTGTGTGTGTGTGTGTGCGCGCGCGCGCGCGCTGCTACCTCGTTGACGCGAGAAACTCTTGACCCGGTTCCATGCAGATGTTGCTGTTGCTGCTGCGGCCGAGGCTCTCGTGCCTTTGGAGGAGGTGTCGGCAGAGAGGGTGGCGGCGGTGATGAGGGGTGTACCTGGAGAACCACAGCATGGACACCAGCCTGGCTGACAAGTTTGAGGAAGAGGAGATGAGCGGCGATCTTCTGGAAGACCTGGACGATGATCATATCAAAAGTCTCTTCCCAGAGCTGAAAATGGGCAAACGGCTGAAACTCAAAAAGGTCACCAGTGACGTGCTTCAGGAACTGCAGAAACCACCCGAACTGGCCGTCAGCATGAAGAGTAGGGCGAGTGTAGGAAAGCTGGAGACTTACAGGACTTTCGACACAAGACCCGGGCCCTCGGATGTCTATGAGAAAGGGCACGTGTTGCCTGATGAGCAGTCCAGACCTGGACACCTGCTGCATCCTCTTCACAAGCACTACATCCTCAAGAAAGGCGAAGATGAGAACAAACTGGCTCAGGAAGCCGTGCAGTTTGCTGCTGCCTGCATGAACGAGAGAGTCAACGGCACTTTCCACGTCGGAGTAGCAGGGAAGTATGACCCGTCCCACAGATACACTGCCGGAGAAATCGTTGGCCTGTGCGTTGATCGACGGAAATGCGAGTTGGCAGTCACGGGAGAAATCTACCGTGCTTTCTTTCCTGACCAGAGACAGATTGCTATCAAGTGCATCAGAGACCCTGTCTTTGTCCCCGTGGTGGAGAAGAACGCCACAGATCAGCATCTGTACGTGGTGGAGATCGATGTGGTACCCACACAGCAGCCTGGTGGACAATGAAGCTTTCTTCCTGAGCCCAGTCAGCGGCCGACACTCGCTTTTCTTCCTTTACACAGATGGCTCAGCCAAAGCAACAGAAGGGCAAGATCTGCACGAGTTCATGAACCGTCGGAAACAGCTGACGGAACAGAGGAAGGATAGCGAGCGAGCGTCCAAACCACGGATGGTCCACATGCCAGATCTCAATAGAAAACTGCACAACCTTCTGACAGGGGAACACGAATTTGAACACACGGATATTTATCCCATTCTTTTCCTGGCCCCCTGCCCCAAGGACATGCCCAGCGATGTGCTTTTGGAGAACTTTTCGTTCGTGAAGAGCTTAGCGCCTCTGGCTGTCTTTGACTTTGACCCGTCGAATCAGACTGTGGATGGACAGCCGAAAGGTGTGTATTCTGTCGTGGAATTAAAGCTGGGGCAAGTCTACAAAGCACTGACCACAGACAACTTTGACAAGGACAGCGAAGAGAACAGATCTTCTGGTGGTAAGGATGCAGTCTCGAAGCTTCTCGAAAGCATTGAAACCTCCTCTTTCAAGTCGTGGATTTTCTGCAACGGCTATGCCCCGCTGAGAAAGGAAGAATTTCAGGCAACAACCTGGAGAGCTAAGCGTGGCGAAGGATTCAAAGAAGCGATTCGCTTTTACAAAGGAAAGATTCCATCCGAGAAGGCACGCATTATGATCTTGCTTTTGTCCAGGAACTATGATGTTCTCTTGGGAGCCTTGGAAGAGATCTTCACAAAGTTCCCTGACCAGTGGATTCTGGTGGCAGAGTCAGAGAAAGTTGCCCAGGATCTGATGATGGAGGTGGTCAGACGATGCTACGTGGAAAAGAACATCTTGGAAGAAAGGTCCGTGATTGGCATGCCCTTGTCGCACGTGAACCAGAGTGTTATGAACATTTTTGGTTTCAACCCTGGCACAGGATGTACGTTGCCGTCATCTACTCACACGCCTTGCTTCATGAAAGAGAGAGGAAAATGAACGAACTGTCAGACCTGGAGATTCTGAGCATGAGACAGTGTCAGGAAGACCATCTGGTGAAGAGAGGCAGTCCGGAGGAGATTGAAAAGAAAAAAACGCAAAATGGAAATCGACTTCTACCGTGGAAAAACAGGTCAGCTGGTGGAACTTCTACTTCGGGGACCACGTGCTGCGGAGAGCTCAGTTCAACGACCTTCTGAAAGAAGTCAACAAGAGACTGGCTGGTGACATTCCAGAAGACGAGAAAGTGGCTGTCATCTCACTGCTTCACCAGAGAGGGGGCAGGGGGGACCACAACGGCCAGAGAAATTCTCTGGGAAAAGAGGGCAGACGTTCGCTGCTGTGTGATCCGAAAGATCACTGACCAGACCTGTGACCAGATTGCACGCCTCAGGAACTTTCAGGAACAGTCACAACCACAGCCGCCGCTGGTTTTGATCGATAACGAAGACGAGGAAAAGGTTTTCCAGCTTTGCTCGC
Organism: Conus betulinus; assembly: GCA_016801955.1. NCBI lineage: Eukaryota > Metazoa > Mollusca > Gastropoda > Neogastropoda > Conidae > Conus > Conus betulinus. Next base: position 933,646 of record JADBJO010000096.1, on the reverse strand, counting down.
AGATGAACGAGAAGGCGAGGCGTGAAGCAAGAGACAGGGGATTGCATGTCTTCTGCGTTTTCATCATATGCGTCCGCATGGCAGAATTTCCGAAGAAGAAAGACAAGTCTAGGGTCATGCTTGGTCATGCTCTTCAGACCAATGAGGTGCAGTGGTTCCGAACCAAGTATGAGAACCTGGAAGAGAGATACAAGAAGCAGCAGCTTTCTCTTCATCCCAAGCTTCTGATCTCGTTTAACATTTTGAAGGAAAATTTCAATCGACAGTACATCAAAGACGTTGTAGGAGAATTTGTGAAGGAGATTCGTCAGTTCCGAGAAAAACAGCTCCTGAAATACATTGCGCTCATCAACAGCTTCGACCATGACTTCAAAAACATTCCAATGAGTTGCTTCAACCCGATCATGTGCCCTGAGCACGGCAAGCCAAAACAGCGGCCAGTGCTGGGTCAGAGGCCTTTCGCCAAAGACGTGCACTGGGAGGCAACTCTCAGCCAATCCATCAACGTCCTTCTGAACAGAACATCGGAGTCGTGTCTTGGAGGCGACGTCAAGGCCCTCCGAATCATCAACAGCGATTTGTCTCGGGAGATTCTGAAGACCTTGTGCTCGATGGAAAGGAAGAAAGTCAGCGACGTCATCTTGGAGTTTCTTCACAGCGACGTCTTCAAGCCCAGCAATGAATCCAGCGTGCAGAGCAAGCTGGTGAAGATCATGAAGGACATGCTGAAGAAGAGGGCGGCTTCCAAGTCGGGTCGTGCAAAGTTTTCACCGATCATTTTGGAGATTGGCAATAAGGAGGGCTTTGAAACGGCGGCTGAAGTGCTCAACGTTGCCTTTGATAAATTCGACGATCCAATGATTGCACAGCAGATTGCTCGAGTTTTCATTCATTGTCAGAACTGGACACTTGCTGAGAAATATGCTCGCACGGCGCTACACATGGTGCCCAAGAACTCCTACGTGTGTGACACACATGGTCAGGTCCATAAAGAGAAACTGATCTGCGTGCTGAAAAAAAAAACTGCCTGGAGAGCGAGGAGATCCTGGAAGGCGAGAAAGCCAAAGAGGTCATTGACATGGCATTTGAAGCCATCAGAATCTTCCGCAGGGAACAGATGCTGAGTGACGAGGACGTCACAGGCTACAACAACTGTGGCTTCTTTTCTGAGCTCAGGTAGTCGTCATCATTCTGGACTGCTGTCGATTTTTTTCCGAGCGTTTAAGTTTGACAAGGGAGAGAAACTGCATCATTTTCTGGTGAACAGAGGTGACATTCCTCCTGAAATGCTTGAAGAACTTGGCGAAGAACGCGTTGCTCAACTCAAGGGGCTGTACATGATTACGAAAGGCCAATGAGACGTCTTGAGGATGAACAGATTCAGCTGAAAGAAGACTCGTGTTACCAGTACAGCCCTAGCTACAAACAACAGTATCAAAGAACGGAAAACGTTTGTGCATTTGCAGGAGTGTCTGGACACCTACTTTGGCGAGGATTCTGACGACATCCCAAAGACCCTGAAACCGGAGGAGGCCTGCGAGTTTCGCCGGAGGAGGGTCAAGAGGCGGGGCGGGAACTCTCTGCGATCGATCTATGGCCTTCGAGAGGAAGACAATGCAGCAAGGGAGTTTGACGTCATGCATACCCTGATTAAGATGAACGTAGAATCAGAGCACTGCAATGCCTTTGACCTGAAGACCATGCTCAATTTAACAATGGCCCGCATCTCGAAAGACGAGAGTTACACTCAGCGTTTATCTCTGGAGAATGTTTTGGAATGGACCCTTCAACTGTACGACAAAACAAAGCAAGACACCATCCCCTACCTTGAGGCCTACCTCTACCTGGTGATGTTTCACTGGCCCACGGAATGGCGCCTCCAACAGAGCCTCCAACTCTGTCCCTGCAACAAAATCAAAGACGTGATCCGAGAGTGGAAAGCAGCTTTTCAAAACAACCACCCAGCCCAGAAAGAGCAAGAGGGCAAAGAAGCTTATGGACAGGCGAAAAGGCACAACCCTCTTCTTCCTGGGCCAGGGCGAGGGCTTCCACGAGATCGTCTTCCACAGTGAACTGCGGGCTTTCGATGCGGATCATAAAATGGGCGACGGCATCTGGAACACCACGGAAGCCAAGAAGAGAGACTGAAGAGGCTGCGAGGCACTCTCCTGCAAGGCGGGGGAGAGATGTCCGTGGTCATCCACTCTAAGGCAGGCACGCCACTGTGCTGACCATCCCCACCTCCTTCCCGATCAAGAACACCTCTCTGTGGCAGAAGAGCGTCTACTTCGTGCTGGGTTTCTGCTGGTCAGGACCCAAGGCTTTCTCGGTCACCCGTGACAACGAGGCCCTGGACCTGCAGTCCGTGTCTACCCCGGTCAACTTCCCGGAGCCCAAGAGGACCTTCAACCGCAGTGAGCAGAAAATGATGTCGGAGGAGGCCGTCAACGAGTTTTGGAACCTCCTCTACGCTAACCAGAGTGAACGAGGCTTGGTCGAGAGGGACATCAGTCTGTATGAGAAAAACCCGGTAAGTAGACCAGCTTGGCCTAAACGTTTTTGTAGGCCAGTAGTTATCCTGAGCAGCCAGCGTGGCAAATGGAGCAGACGTGTGCGTGTGAGTGTGTGTGTGCGCGCGCGCGCGCGCGCGCGCGCGCCGCGTGTGTGTGTGTGTGTGTGTGTGTGATAAACGCTGTGCACTCCACATGTTACTGTGTGTCCGGACCTACTGGACAGTAGATAGGAAGCATTCTACTGCAGTTTCCATGAAAACCTCGTTCTCAAATGGTCCATCCGATATCTAGCTATGTGTTAGTCTGTCTTTCTGCCTATTCTTTTTGTTTTCATCCATCTATCCGCATGCCCGTTTGTCTGTCTGTCTGTCTGTCTGTCTGTCTGTCTTTCAATCTTTGTATCAATCTACGTACCCGTATCTACATGTATATTTAACAACATTTTTTGTTAGATGTGTCTGACTTGTGGATGGTGATAAATGTTTTTATGGCACATAGGTTTGGATTTTAGTGATGGCCTTTTAATTTTGCACTTGGTGAGGTTTCTAACTTGCTCAGCAGCCCGGATGTGGCCTCCGCGGTCAGCTGGGCCATACACAACCTAGCAACCTACGTAGTCTTGGGAGTGAGAGAGATGGGGGGGGGGTAGGGGGGGGGGGGGGGGGGGGGGGGGGGGGGGGGGGGGGGTGGAGTGGACAAATGTACCATCGTTCCCATGTGCTGTTTGTCACGGATATGGTGAGCGATTTCAGTGACTTTTTTTTTTTCTATTGTGGACAGCGCAAGACCAAGGATCTGCAGAAGAAGAAAGAGAGTCTGGAGAAGAAGCGCCTGGACCTGGTGCAGAAGAGGACCTCCATGCTGCAGGGTCCTGATACGTGACGGCCTTGCACGGTCACTCCAGGCCAGCGTGAGGAGACCTGGCTTAGTGGCAGTTTGTAGCAGACCTTGGAGACCTAAATAGTTTGTAGCTGACCTGTAGACACTTAAGTAGTTTGTAGCTGACAGGCGGAGACCTGGCACTTTGTAGCTGACCTGTGGAGACCTGGAACTTTGTAGCTGACCTGTGGAGACTTAAGTAGTTTGTAGCTGATCTGCAGAGACTTAAGTAGTTTGTAGCTGACCTGTGGAGACTTAAGTAGTTTGTAGCTGACCTGTGGAGACCTAAGTAGTTTGTAGCTGACCCACGGAGACTTAAGTAGTTTGTAGCTGACCTGTGGTGACTTTTAGTAGTTTATAGCTGACCTGAGGAGACCTGGCACTTTGTAGCTGACCTGTGGAAACTTAAGTAGTTTTGTAGCTGACCTGTGGAGACCTAAGTAGTTTTGTAACTGACCTATGGAGACTTAAGTAGTTTGAAGTTGACTTGTGGTGACTTAGTAGTTTATAGCTGACCTGACCTTAAGGAGACCTGGCACTTTGTTTGTAGCTGACCTGTGGAGACCTAAATAGTTTGTAGCTGACTAACGGGGACCTGGTAGTTTGTAGCTGACCTGTGGAGACCTAAGTAGTTTTGCAGCTGACCTGTGGAGACCTGGTAGTTTGTAGCTGACCTGTGGAGACCTAAGTAGACTGACTGGACCTGTAGTTTGCAGCTGACCTGTGGAGACCTGGTAGTTTGTAGCTGACCTGTGTCTGTAGACTTGGGGACCTGGTAGTTTTGTAGCTGACCTGTGGAGACTTAAGTAGTTTATAGCTGACCTGTGGAGACCTGGTAGTTTGTAGTGGAGACTGACCTGTGACTTAAGTAGTTTGTAGCCGACCTATGGAGACCTGGCTGTTATTGATGTTGATATTTTCGCGGACTTGTAAAGAACATGGAAGTTTTGATGTTGAAATTTTCACTGACTCGTAAAGAACTTGGAAGTTTTGATGTTGATATTTACGCAGATATATGAAGAACTTGGAAGTTTTGATGTTGACATATTTGCAGACTTGTAAAGTTTTGATGTTGATATTTTGGCGCACTTGTGAAGACCTTGGAAATTTTGATGTTGATATTTTCACAGACATGGGAAGAACTTGGAAACTTGGAAGTTGGTATTTTTGCTGACCTATGGAGACTTTGGAAATTTGGATGGTGACATATTCGCTGATCTGTGGCAATGTGGTTTTGATAATGTGATATACGCTGAGCTGTGGAGATATGAATTTTGTCTCACACGCTGAAGGATCACAGAAAACTACCACTGTTATTGCATAGCAGAGCGATTGCTCTTTTGTCATACATGTTTTTGCCGTACTCAGATTTTGTTTTATCGTGCTGGGTGTCTTTTTTTTTTGGTGCTTTTTTTAAATTTCCAAAGTGCGAAAAAGAATTTTTGTTTGAGATAAACAGTTTTATTGATATTTTTTTGTTTTGATATGTTGAAAATCTTCAAAGATAACAGCAGTGGCAATAAGATGAGATTGAGCTTTTTTTCGTTTTGTAATATTCAATATGAACAGATTTTTATATTACCATTTTACTCTTGAGTTTGTGTTATACTATGACAAAGGCTTCCGGAACATAATTGCTATGTAATAGAAAATACAAACTACTGCTTTGAAGTGGTTGCTGCTACATATTAAAGACAAAAATAAAAGAGAAAATGAATGTTTAAGCTGAACATGACGCCGAATGAAGTTCTAGATCTACGAGTTGTTTTTTTTTTTCAGATTTAATTGAATATATATATAAAGTGACAGTTTTCTGATCGAGTGCTTGAATCACTGCTTGCTTTTAGAGTCAGACTAGAGCTGTTTACTTGTTTGTTACCCTCAGTAAACAGTCTCAAAGATGTTAAATCCTGTTATCCCTGTGTAATGTTGTTAGGTACCCTGTTCGTAAGATCCTTAAAAAAAAAAAATCATTTCTTTCAGACGTATCAGTGCCATTGGAAGTGGGTTTTTTTTTTATCCCCACATAGGCTATATCCTCCTCCATCCCCCCTCCTCCACCCCTGTACCCCTCCCCCACTCTCATTTCCAGCCCATTCCTTCTCCTATCTCATATTTTGCGATTTTTATTTTTTTAAAAAGAATAATACGTCAAAATAATCAAATGTCTGACCGTGTGTTCCCCACCCAGTCCAAACAAAAACGTCAAAAAAGTCCATTATCCATTATTTTGTTTTGCCTGTAAAATGTAAACAAAATACTTTGCTGCTGTGTTTTTTTTTTTTAACTAGTCCAGTGATACCCTTGATTTAAGGATATGTCAAACACTACAGTATTTACTACCACACACCCACTTTACTGGGTCGCTTCTCTGAACAATACTTTCAGCCATTGAAAGCAGAGAAGTGTGCCGTGGCTCGTGGAGAATGATGATATTCATTTATGTATACTCGGTGTCTTTGGTTTTTTTTTTTTTTTTTTCCCCCTAAAATTGATTGTGCAGTATTTGTTGACCTGCTGAAACAATCAGTATCAGTTCATTGCCATCTGATAGTTGTTACCCTCGTTGATAAGTTTCAAACATGTTAAATGAATGTATTTGTATTTGTATTGGGGGTGGGGGGGGGGGGGGGGTCCTTTCTTTCTTCTTTCTTCTTCTTTTTCTTTTTTTTTTTTTTTTTTTTTTTTTTTTCTCTTTTTTTCTTTTCTTTTCTTTTTTTTTTTTTTTTTTCACAACTTATTTTCTTACCTTTCTTTCCTTGTATTTATTTCTTTGTTCGTTGTACTTTTCTGTCGCTTGATTTTGCGCATTTATTTTTTTTCTGTTTTTTTTTTTTTTCTTTTTTTTTTTTACATTTTTCTATAGCCAATTTTTGTTGCTTACATTCGTGTCATATGTGACTGAACACGTGTGGCCCCACCGCAAAGTGATGTAACCATCGAGGATAAGTTTGACTGACAGGGGTGGATGGGAGAGGGGGGGGGGGGGGGGGGGGGCTGTCTGTTGCTATAAACTGACACCACAGGAGCGACCAGCGTTAAGGCGGCATCAAGAATTCGGTGGTCATTTGGGGGGGGGGGGGGGGGGGGGGGGTGTAAAACGCCCGTAGGATTGAACTCAAAACCTCTAGAATGCTAGTTTTGAGCGATAGCAGGTGAACAGGCCAGGCGTCACAGGGCTCTGAAAGGCATTGAGGTCACATGGATGTAATGCTGAACATTAATTGTGTGTGTGTGTGTGTGTGTGTGTGTGTGTGTGTGTGTGTGTGTGTGTGTGTGTGTGAAGAGAGAGAGAGAGAGAGAGAGAGAGAGAGAGAGAGAGAGATTCTCTTCATACTTTTAGTGTTGAATTTTCGCTTCATCAATATGTTTTATTGCTGGGAGAAGGGTGAGAATTGTTCTTGCTATTCCCTTCTCCTCTCTCTCTCTCTCTCTCTCTCTCTCTCTCTTCTCTCTCTCTCTCTCTCTCTCTCTCTCTCTCTCTCTCTCTCTCTGCGTGCTTACTCTCTCCTCTCTCTCTCTCTCTCTCTCTCTCTCTCTCTCTCTCAATAAGATTTTATTTGATGGTGTCATTTGAAAAATGATTATCCACACTTTGTTCGTTCGTTTCAGTCAAAGGTGATCTAGTTTTCGTTAAAGAACCCTTGTTTGTTTTAGTGTATGCTAGTCTGTTTTTGTATGAACATTGGAGGCAATATTCAGAGGATGCTTATACTCATTCATTTTGATTATTTAGATGTGTATATGCTTATTTACCTATTTATTTGGACAGATATTTATGGTATTTGCGTTTGTTACTTGTGGCTTATCAGTTTGGTCATCTGTTGTTCATGTTTTGGGATATCACTTACAACTTCGCTAGGGTCTTGGGCCCAACATCAGTATTGGACATACATATTTTCAGAAGCATTACGACTTCCTCAACAGCTGCCATTGCAGCAGCTGGCACTGCTACAGAATTACTCTGCCAGTGACTTTAGCACAGGCAATCAACCAATGCTGCCATTACAGCAGCTGCCAGCGCTACAGAATTACTCTGCCAGTGATTCTAGCACAGGCAATCAACCAATACTTTTCGGATCAGTTTCATCCTCAGATTTGTATATGTCCTCATGCCCTCGACGACCTAGTGAAATGTGGGGAAAATCAGACGGCTCCGCGTCTGTGCTATGTTGGAACAAAAAAAAAAAGCAAAAAAAAAAAAAAGCAGTGAAACATGTCCGGAGTTCACACAAATCAGTGCTAACCCAGGGAGGGTACACACTGGAGGCACAATTAGATATACCTGCTTAAGAAGATCGCACATGCGGTTAGCACAACTAGAGGAAACGTTACGCTACCAGAAAGAAGCTCCAGCATTCTACACGGCAGGAGCTCATAAACCATGGTCTGGAACAGCTGTGGTATCAAGAGCGTGGAATCAGGTTTTTTGCTGGGTGGAGTGGATGTCTGTGAGTGCACAGTGCAGCAGATCTTCAGAATTTGGAAAACCTTCCGGAGACATCATCAGGAGGAGAGGCGTTGTGATGAGGCCGGATATTCTACACCGTCCGGGTTCATCGAAAGAATTGATTCTGATTGAACTCGCCGTACCATAATTATGAAAGCAGAAGACCCTGTGCTATCAGGCTACAGTTTCTTCCCGTATACTAACACTGGTATGTTGTGCTTGCCAAGTGCTCCCCGTTCATTTGCTGTGAGTGTGTGATTTGTCGCATTCTTGGCTGTGTGAGTGGATTTTGTGTTTTTGTTTAATTTTGTTTTTAGTGACATTGAATAACGGATATTTTTTTTTGTATCGAGGTGTAAATTTTTGTCCACTGAAATATTTCTTTACATGTTTTGATAGATATGCGGTCATATGTATTTGTGCCTGAAATTTTCCCCCCCCCCCCCTCCCCCCCCCCCCCCCATGTCTTTCGATACTATCAGTGTGATATTTTTATTTCCTGTGTTTTCTAACTGGATCTTCATTTGGTATTGTCCGTGCCGAATTTTCCTTTCCCTGCTTTTTCGTAACTGCAACTGTGTGCAAGTTCCCCCCTCCTTTTTTTCTCAGGCTTTTGAATGTGGCGGTATTAATTAACGGTGTACTTGCTGCTTTATCCTACACCGGCGTCTACAACTTTCTTTTCATGTTTCCAACTTCAGTCTTTATGTGACGTTGTCTTTTTTTTTTTTTTTTTTTTTTTAAGAAAAGGATTTTTATTATTTCGATATTCAGGCATGTTTTTCCCCTCTATTTTTGTTGAATGTTTGTTTTCATGGGTCTGTGTTTTTTTGTTTTTGTTTTGGTCTGCGTTGTGTTTAGATCTACACGATGTATCTGTGTCTATTTTTCACTAGTGTATTTGTTTTATTGTTGCTATGTAAAACGGTATGTGCCTTATTCACCTGTCTTTGTTCCAGTCATTTACCTCTCTCTCTCTCTCTCTCTCTAAATCAGCCTTTAATTATTATTATTTTTACAATCTTTACGGTGTTTTAATCTTAACTTCGTCCAGAATGTCATTACATTTGTTTTACTATTGTTGGCGCAATTTGTTGTTGTTGTTCAATTGCTGATGTGTTGTTGTGATGTTGTTGTTGTTGTAATATAGTGGCGAAGTAGAGTGATTGAATAGAATGATCAGAATGGGCTCTAGCTATCCATTTTACAGCACGAAGTTGCCGAAACAGCTGTTTCATTGTTGGTGGCACTGTTATGATTATCCACACACCCCTCACCCGCCGATCCCATTAAAAAAAAAAAAAAAAAAAAAAAATCCATTTTCATGATCTGTGGGTAAGCAAATGGCATGGTCGGCACCGTCAGGACAGCCTAGCATTTTCCATCTGAACTTCAGGATATCGATATGTTATCGATCATGTGATACATTCCTGTACATAGTGGATAAATAATTCTGCCAGGATTATTGATTTGTATCATTTATTTAGTTAGTTTTCTCTATTTATATATTGCTGTGATGATTATTACTATTATTGTATTATTATTATCATCATCATTATCATTGTTGTTGTAATTATCATTATTAGCATTATTTTTCGTTCTATTTGTTGTTGTTGGGGGGTTCGTTGCGCTTTTTTTTTTTTTTTTTTAACTTTTATTTTGTTTGATCTATTCATTTAGTGTTTATTTTCAGGACAGAACTTTTTTTTTTTTTTTTTTTCCCTACGAAATAACGGCCGTGAACTACCCCTGTTTGATCGGCTGGACTATAATGACACTGACACTGAAATAAGAAAACAGGATAAGTGCCAGCCCCCCCCCCCCCCCCCCCCCCCTTTTTTTTTTTTTTTTTTTTTTTTTTTAAGTTCTTTCTCTTTCTCCGCAAGTCAGTGCGCGAGGTATGGGACATATCTTGTTATGGTCGAGCAAGACATGTTTTTTTTTTTTTTTTTTTTTTTTGTTTCTGCTTGCAATTACGAGAGTTAAAATTTTTTTTTTTTTTATGGTAGCACAATACGAATGAATTGTTAGTCTTTAACAAAACGCCCAAAACGAGTCGGAAATGGAAGCGGAAAGTAAACATTTTATCATGTTTCATTTAAATGGCAAAAACGGTGCAAGAACGGAAATCATCAGAGACACCACATGTAAAATGACTGCTGTGATAATTTCATTCTGGAGAACTCCAATGTAACTGCGTAATTGTACCCCATACGAAAGAGCAAAAATGAAATGTGAAGTGTCCGGCGTATTTGTTATGTTTACAATACATCTACTTCTCTGTGTGTACGTGTGTGTCTGTGTGGTGTTTTCCATTGTTGCATCCATTTCGTTGTTCTGTACTGTTTAATCTCTCTCACCCCGTTTTGTTTTTGATTCTTGGCTTAATTGGCTTAAATGAAAACATAACATTCATATTGCAGTAAACTAAGAAACTTGATTTTCACATTTTTAGATTATTTTGTATTTTGGGGTATTATTTCTTTTTAACTATGAAGTTATTTAAAATGAATTTGAAGCTGTTGGGTGAACAGAAATAAAATTCCAAGTTTGGGATCAGTCGACTCTTGTCGAGGTATGTGAAAGCTACTTTTCATATTCTGTCTCTGTCTTTCTCACTCTCTCTTTCTAGCACGCACACCACACACACACACACACACACACACACGTGGGAAAGCAAATGCAGGCTAACAATTCCACCGTTATTACATTGACTTGGCAAAGATTAAAAAAAAAAAATTAAGATAATATTTTTAATGTGGGGGAAGGGGGAGGCTGAAAGCAAGAAAAAAAGAATTGAAAAACCGGGTGTATATGTGTGTGTGTGTGTGTGTCTGAGAGAGAGAGAGAGAGAGAGAGAGAGAGAGAGAGAGAGAGAGAGAGAGAGAGAGAGAGAGAGGACGAGAGAGAGAGAGAGAGAGACGCACGTAAAATGAAGATAAAAAACAACAGACTCATAAAATTCTTCCCAATATTTCGACCAAACCGGTCTTCCTCAGGGGACTTTGTGACATCATGAACGAGGCCAGATATCAAGTCATCAACTACCGAAAACAATTCACAGATGCTCTCACATTCGTGAACTGTTCTTTTTTTTTTTTTCTTCTTCCTTTTCCAACCCACTCCCCGTGGGTCCCTCGTCCGCCTCCCCCCATTTCACCAAAGCTCACTCCCGTGAAGAGACGTCTCCCCCACAATGCACTATATCGAAAGGCCTAGGAGAGCAGGCAATATAAGTAGATCTGTCTTCGAGAGGGATTATGACGTTTCTCTTATGAAGCTAGTGAAGGGTTTTCGTATTTATATTTTCTTAATTTTATGTTCCCACTTTTTCTCTTCACACACCCCCCCCCCCCCCCCCCCCCCCCCCCCCCCTTTTTTTTTTTTTTTAATTTTAAGTTCAAATCTTTGCCAAGTTATTACTATAGGGATGGAAGAATTATTACCCTGAACTTGTTTTCCCCCCCACTGCTTAATTGTTCAGGCATTTTCTACACGCACACACACACACACACACACACACATATATATATATATATATATATATATATATATATATATATATATATATATATATATGTCAAATTTGTAGAACTGTATAGAAGATTTTCGAATGTGTTAGTAAGTAGATGGTGCCATTGTAAAGTAGGTGATAGAGCATAACAACTCTTTTGCCAAAAACAGTTTACGTTTGTCGTTGGTATCGAACTGCTGAATATGTACTTTTTATCCTCATGATTCCTTAATCTATTATAGAACGATAACGAGAAGATTGTCTCGAAGTTGATATCTTTAAAGTTATTACATGTTTTTGTAGCTCACAGTGACATCTCTTGCATGTCTTCGTTTTGACGAGTGTAAATCGAGAAATCTTAGTCCGTCTTAAATAGTTCAGACCTTTACGTTCTTTGAACACTGGTTGCGATTTCGTTTCTAACTAACTGGTCTGACCAGTATGTTCCTTTTCCCTGTGACGGAGTAACTTAATTACACAGTGACGGCCTTGACGGAGAGCCCTTTTTTTTATGGTTTTTAGTTGGGCGCTCATAAAACCAACACCACCAGTTCCACTGTCGCATCCGCGACTGCTACATCCGTATTTTGCGGTTTCAACGGCGAGGCAACGAAGAACGATGAGGTAAAAAGCACGCCAACCACAGCGACACGTGTTCTTCTCTGTTTGCCCGCTTGTCACTTATCATGTGTCAGGGCAACCACGATCTAAAAAAAAACAAACAAAACAAACAAAACAAAACAACAACACTCTGTGAGTGTTCCTTCTTGTTCGTTCCATGCTCCTCCTGTTCTGCATATCTAAACAAGCCCCCGTCACTTCTTCACGTCTGCTTTTCTACCTGGGGGTATTGTTTGATGCTTTGATGTCTCACATGGTTCAGAACTCACAAGGTGCACACGGGCATTCAGCAGGTATCACACACGCTACACAACACAATATACACACATTAAGCAAGTATCAAACACTGAGAAGGTATTGCACATTTTCGTATGCCTCTCATCACACAAAAGCCCCGTGTTCATTTGATTTCTTTATTGCAGAGGTATAATAAACAAGGTTCTATGAATAGAATAGAATAAACACTTTAGTAGCCATAAAACAAAGGAAATGGAAGGAGCAAAACAGCCAGCTGTGAAAACCATCTAAAAGTGTCAAAAAATTATTATCAAAACTTCTAACTTAGTTCATACATCTATGTTTCGTTTGACGAGTTGGTCTGGGATTCGTTTTGTTCGACTGTTTTATAAGTATCTTATTTGTATACACTAGTCGCGCTGGAACAATACTTACATATGTATATAACCTACTTGTAGTAATACTTTCAACAGATTTTTTTTTCAAATAAAAAAAACTAACCTTCATTAAATATTTTCATACCCTGAACAGACTGAAGCTGGGTTCATGTCTCTACTTGCTTTTATCTGGATTTCATGAATTTGGGCTGGTGGGGGGAAGACGGTAGTTAGCCGCGAATTTTCTATTAAGAACCGTTTGGTCAACTATTTTCCCTTAAAACTATGATTCCAGATTAAAAGAAGTGTGTGTAATATAAAAGAGAAAACAAAACAAAACAAGAAAAAAAAAAAAAAAAAAAAAACCGGAGTCTGATCAAGTCCAATGACTCGAATAAACCATCCGACCTTTCAGATTAAAATGTTGGTCTTTAGAGTGACATAAAACCGACCACATTAGTATTTAAGTGCGTGGATACTTGAAATTTTCTATGGCATACCTCTAACCCAACTGATCAAAACATTCAGCAATGATAAATATTGTTTTACCACCATAACTGTAAATCAACTACGGGACAGAAGTCCGTTTCCTGTTTTTATTCTTAGCAAGAAGCAAATCTAAGAGACTGCACTGCTGATACTGCTAAAAATTGGTGTTCATAATGAACACATGTGAAGACAACCTGACACAGTCTTCCTTTTACCCTCTTGTGCTTTCTCTCCTGCATGGTACACACAGTAGCTGTTCTAGCATGGACAACCGTCCTGCTACAAACAAGAGTCCCAGTGAAAGCCACTGTCCTGCTCCTAGCTCTGACAATTGATGGAAGCCCTTGTACTGACCAGCACCACATTCACCATACATTATCACAAGTCTCTTTGGATCACCAGACATACTTATGTCATGCAGGTGTAAGCTCACCATGCTTGCTTTGTGAATAAGCGATGAAAAGAAAAGTCTTGTTTCAGTTAAGAGTATTGCTGGATGTTTACAGAAGTCTTCACGTCAGACTAGCCCACAACAGATACCAACATGTATGGACGAGCAGGTCCAAATACATATCTACACTTTTCACAAATGGATTTTCATAGCTTGTGAGCCGAACCAGGCCAAAATGAGAATCTATGAACTACATATTGACCACATGTTTAAAGGGCTTTATGATACTACCAAGGCAACATGGTTAGAAAAATAACCAGCATGCATGCTTGGTCTGTATACCACCACCTAACAGAACAGATCTAGGTCTGTTTGAGGTGATGACTCTCTTGTTTGTTTTTTTCACAAAGAACTATCTATGCTATGAGATAATTTCGGCTGTGAAGACAAGTAATATGTTACAGGTCTTCAAGGGTACAAACGCAAATCTATGCATTTTGTTCTGGTTTCTGACAGATATGTATAGAACACGTGTATTTGTACTTTGATTTCTGAATATTGATTGCACAGAGGGTACGCTACGCACTGTGTTCTGGTTTCCAACTGATGAGCTTTGAAAATACAATTTTCATACTGCTCTGATTTTGCTGTGTTCACATACACGATGAAGCAACCTTTTACTCACACAAAACACGATGCTGAACAAGGTCTGGTCAATGACAAGGCCCATAACTGCTCTGCCTGGAGAGATAAACCATGCTGTGCTGCTGTTCTAGGGACAACCCTGCTGACCCCCCCCCCCCCCCCCCCCAACATCTCAGCCGTCCTTGTTCCTAACCTGCCAGGATAAATGCCAGGAGCACTGACCCTAAGGCTCACCTGAACCTGTCGGAAAGTTCGCAATCTGAGGAGACCAGTACAAGAACTAAGTCCTGGCGTATAGAGCATGGACATCATCTACACAGCTGGATTAACCTACGGCATGCAGACAGAGAGTGTTGGTCTACCACAGACACATGCACATGTATCTTGATTATCCTAAAATAAAGAAAAGGATTGTACAAACACCTCCACTCTCTTGAACAGATACATGACTGGATACAATAAACTGTGAACCAAACTCGCTGCAGACCGACAGCCCACAGACGTCCAGATATTATATAGGGGGGAAAAAGCCTCCCACAATTCGGCGCTGGTGCCAATTAAATTGGACAATTGTCACTGAAGCCTGCACACTGTAGGCTGAATACACTGTGTACTGTTGGAAAAGAATATCAGTTGTCCACTGTTACCATTCCAGACAAGAAACAAGAATAAAATGTGGGAAAGTGACAGAGCCATTGCTTCACATCTCTGTGGGATGAGGGGAAACTCAAGCAAAAGTGTACTTTTCAGTGTCACTGTACAACTGATTACCTCACAGAGTAAGAACAAACAAAGCCGATCAAAGATATACAGTCCAAATGTTACCCAAAAAAATCTAGTCTAAGTATATTATAATTAGGACAAACGGTTTTTTTAAAAGGTAAATGTTATTTTCCACCCAAAACATTGGTACAGACGTGCCAAAAAACTGTACACAGGAGTAATTTTATATTTTTTAAACTGCTTGAATAAGCGGGGGGAGCACTGCATTAAAAGTGCAAAAAAAAAACTTCCAAACGATTCTAGCTTGCCACCACCACATGAAATGGACAATACGAACCACTAGGAGTGGACTACAAGTTGCAATCAATACAAGAAAAAACACTAGACCCACTTAACTTACAGCGACTGCTCTGTGCTTCTGAATCAACCATTATATAGAGTGTGGGATGCAACCACTGATCAGGGTGTGGACGATCTGCCAGCAATTTGCAAACCACGCGGTGGAGATGCTAGAGTGGAAAAGCGCCCACACACTGATTTGATCTAAGTCAAAGACAATCACAGTGACCACTATATGAAGTGAGATTGATTGAAAACCATCCATTGCTTGAGTAACATACCAGAAGGAAAATACTAGCAATAATGAAATAAATGTAGTTCCAAAATCACAACAAAAAAAAAAAAAGCAGAGATGGGGAGACAGAGAGAGGAGACAGAGAATGCCAGTGAAGGGGGGGGGAGAGAGAACTTTAGAGACTTGGTGGACATTCCTTTTTCTCATTAGCGTAACCATGAAAACACTTTTTGTACCTCCTTTGCTATCTTACTGCTTTGAGACCTGTTTAATAGATGCTCTCATGTCCAATTCACAGCCAGGACCAAGATATTGTATTTTTTTCTCTTTATGTATGGAAGTGTGTGTGCGAGTGCTCATGTTTTTATGTACGTGTGTAAGTGCGTATACATGCGTGCATGTCACATTGTGAATATGAATGTGTGTGTGTTTGTGCACACACTTTTGATCCTTTATTCCCCTCTCACTTCTACCGATAATGGTACAAAAAACGCATAGAAACAGTTCCAGTGTAATGTCTCCTGAACACCTTTACCATCCCCATCTGAACCTATCACAATTGATGGTACTGGTGTGTGTGTGTGTGTGTGTGTGTGTGTGTGTGTGTGTGTGTGTGTGAGTGAGAGAGAGAGAGAGAGAGAGAGAGAGAGAGAGAGAGAGAGAGAGAGATAGGGAGAAGAGACTTGTCAACTTCATAAACATCTGCAGAAAGAAATCAACAATAAAGACTGTACCAGTTTGCTGCATACTGATAACAACAAAAGTGTTGATGGGTTAAAAAAAACAATGCAGCTACCCAAGAAAAATGTTCACTATACGTTGCAAGCATCATAATCATCATTCCACATAAAATGAGCATTCTAAATAATTCCAATTCAGTAAAATCTGAGAATGTATAAATGCAAATGTGCACCAATATCTTAGCAAAAATACCATGCAGACAGTTTTAGTTTCCAACACCTCTACCATATGGACTACAAACATCAAGCCATCTCACATCAACATTCACACAACACACTGAATATACTGATACCATGACATAACACACACACCCTCCCCCTGCGTTACCCCGCTCCCCAAACGAGAGAAAGAAAGGAGGGGGAGGAGGGTAATGGATGGGGATGGAGACCTACACACACTGTAGAAGTATGACACCATTGTGACCCATTCAGGACTAAAAGGAAAAAACAAAACAAAAAAAAAGGCCAACAAGTTAAAGTACTTTGGGCAATCTGTTTGGCGAGGCTTGGAGGGCGCATAGTTGTTTCTCATACATTGGCTAACAGTTCTCAAGAGAACAGGAAAACACTGAGGCTACACAACACCACTTTCACCACAAGTTTAAAAAAAAAAAAAAAGTGCAATGATTGAAGGAGCAGACTTCAGCAAGGTTGTAAGTAATGAACACTTCTTCCCCATTCCCTCTCCCCCACCTCATGTATCATGTGGGAGGTGATAAAGCCCAACAGACCAAGTGGAGCTTCGAGAGGCGTTCACTCTGAACTTTTTATCAGCCTGACAGGATTCCATCCACAGTCTCAGGACCCGCAGTCCACAATTCAAGGCCCAACCCCCATCCCACACCTCACGGATCCCTCTGACTTGCACCCAACATGGAGCACTATGACACTGGCACTCCGACAACAAAGCAGATGAGCTCATGTTCTATCACAAAGACACTACTTGCTGCCAAGGCTCAAGGCAGTACCATATAGACCAATGAAAAATATATGTGTTACATAAGTGTGTATAGATACTTCTGGCGATATTTGGAGTCCAAGGATCAGCAGCAGTGCACTATGGCGCTGCAAGTTGAAGGAGACCAAGGGAACGGGTTAAGGGGCAGAATACAAAAGCCAGCACAATGTAACATCAGCGATTTAAACAGAAAAGGAAAAAAAAAAACATGAACAAGACTGAAAAAGGGGGGTCTTCAGTGTGGCTGGAGGGGGCGAGGTGGGTGGGTGGGTGGAGATGGTGCCTACGTAGAAAGTCAAACATGGGCAGAGCGAGGGGTTTACAGCAGGGAACAGGGACAGGTTGACTGTAAGGGACGGCAAGGAGGTGGTGGTTAAGCCTGCAGCAGACAGGGGGCAGGGAAAGGGGAGCCAGGACATCCCAAAGGATCCAGGTGAACTGAGGCAGACAGTATGGAACACCACAGGACACTTGGGAAGGAAAAGGGGGGGTTGTGTGTGTGAAGAGGGGGTGTGGTGGGGGCATTGGGAGCTGACAATGAAGGCGGAACACACACACCCCCCCCCCCCCCCCCACTCCCCCCAATCTGACATGCCACAAACTTCATGGCACACAATGTTCAGTCACTGCCACACCACAGCTGCCGCATTCAAGGGGCAACCCCACGATTTGTGAGTACGCACACCCAGGGAGGGAAGCTATGCAGCACTGTCCTCTAGTAACTGGTTGGCCAACACAAGAAGCAGTTGCAGCAGACGAGAGTCTTTGACCAGCTGGGCAACAAAACACAGGGTTCCCATGCTGGGCAAAGAAGTGATAGCACTTGGAGGTCAACATACAGCAGGATCACGTTGTGAACCGTGTTGGGGGATACATTCAATCTGTCCACACATGGACATGCACATCATGTGATGGGGAAAAAAAAAAACGAGGTGCTAATTAGCAAAAGCTCACAGCCAACTAGTGAATCAAGTGTCCATGGCCATGTTAGAGGTTATCAGCTTGAAAAAATACACTGAAAGACATGAGACATGCACCACAAATCAAAACCAAAGTGCAAATACATGTATATGTCAAAAAAAAAGGGAAGGAAGAGAAAACCAAAGAATCAGTAAATTGACCACGAGGAAAAAAAAATACACTTCTGGTCTGTTTCCTTCAAACCAACAAGAAAGGCAGCAACAAGTGGCCATTTGCAAACTGGGACAGAATAGAGAGCAACATAGCAGGCTATTGCAGTTAGTCAGCCAAGTGTTACTTACTATGCTGGTGTCATTGTTAACATATTTCCATGGCTTTTTGTTTGACAAGCACATAGGCCACTAAAGGTAAACAGGACTGAAAACAAAACAAACCAAACAGAAAAAAGAAAACAACAGACAGAAAAAAGACATTCTTTACTTAAAGAACACCCTAATTCATGCAAAAAAAAAAAAACAAACAAAAAAACAGCAAAATTTAACAACATTAAGGAGCAAAACAAATGGAGACATTGTGTTAAAGAAACACATAAATGATGCAAAACAGAAGGAAACAAAAAATAATAATACTAAGAATAATCCAACATATATGTGTTTACATATAATGCTTAAAAGCTAGGGAATATTGCACACTACTAGTACAGCACGCATTCCTAGAGCCCACATTAGTAATGAAAAGAAAAGAGAATTAGGTGACGACACGCTCCACTGTCACTGAATGACACAGCACACAGCCTCTTGAACTCCAGAGAGACCATCCATCCACCCACTCCCCTACCAGCTACCCTCAAACATAAATATTTGCAACCTCTTTGACTAGTACACAGCTACGGCTTAATGCTGAATACACTGAACACACACTCTAGGCTTGGGTTAGCTCAACACATATGCGGCATACAAAAAAAAAACAAAAAAAGTAAAAAACACAATGGCAACACAGGGTAGGTTTACACAGTGTCAGCAGCCTTTCTTGCAGGCTACATAGTATACTGCTTTTGTGGTGGTGCTCCAACACCTGGGTCAGAAAGCTAGCAGATGTCAGACTACAGCATAAACAGCACTGGCGGAGGTGGGAAGACAGGGGCAAGTGGGCGGTGCACACAAAGCAGCTTAAAGTTTAAGGCTCCACTACCACTCTTGATTATCATAAGCAATTGTGAACAAAGTCATTCGGAGTAACAAATTTAAAAAAAAAAAAAAAAAAAAAAATCAGGTATGTCAAAGTAAATGCTTTGTCATTTTGATATTCAGGTAACAACTACAGCAACAACAAACAACAGAAAAAAAAGGTCAAACAAGGTGTAAACACTAGTGCAGATAACACTGGGTAAAAAATACATGGCATCCAAGCAGTGAAGCAGTAGTACCATGAAATGAGGTGACAGGTTAGCCATACACATGGTCCCTCACAAGAGTCACTCTGCTTTGTAAGCCACACACAAACATACACACATCACAAAGCACAGTGACAGGAACACAAAAAGAGAGGAGGACCAGCCAGTAGGCGGACTTCTCCCATGCAACTAAGCACGCATTCACAACCACACAGGGAACAGATCAGCCATGTTACAGTGGAGGAGAAGTTGCTGCATGCACTGCTGTCCACATTTGCTGTCACGCCAGTTCTTTATTTCAGTCCATCACTCAGGCATCCCTTTGTGAGGGAATCAAGTCAACATCACAATCATCCTGCATGCACGATTCTTCTACCCTGACCAATACATGTTCCTCTTGATGCAGGTTGTCAGATGATCGGTCTGGTTGTTAACTGAAAAGCTGCAAATTGACTCCTGTCTGGAACAAGTAATACAAAGAAGAGGTGGAGTGCAGCCCGGGCCAGCACATGAGCACAGTGACTGGATAAGGGGCTGACCATAGGAGAGGGAGGAGAAAGGGTGGGGGTGGAGGAGGCGCCAGTGACCTTCCCTTCTTTTCACCCCGACACAGCACCCACTGACCACCAACAAAAAACTTCCGCTATCAACTCCAGCATCCACATCAAGAGATCTGCTGGATGAATCGCATGCACCAACACTCTGCACAGAGTGAAGCAGAACACAGAGAGAGAGAAAAAGATTCACAAATCAAAGTGAAGCCATGTTATATAATAAAGCATGTTTCAAAAAAAAAAAAAAAAAAAAAAAAAAACAAATCAAAGTGATGAACACTGTATCTCAACATTGCCCCTCCCCCTCCCTCCCTGCCCTCCCCCATGACAGCGACAGATATTGGAGGCACAGCTGCTCTATCACATACACAACTGAAAGACGCAAGGAAGCAACACAAGATGCTGGCCACCCTAGGCAAAGTCAGTCAGGACTGGGCTACAGCCTACCTCGATGTGATGAGGCCATAAAGCTGTCTAGAAGAAAATCTAAAAAAAAAATTTAAAAAAAAAAAAGAGCCTGTCACTACTTAACAAACATATCACACAAAGCCAGTCACTATTTGATGTGCACATCACACTACCTCTCCCTGTCTATCTCTACAGTCAGAGCCAATCATCCACGAAACATGTATGGCAATTTTATGTCGGCACTAATATTCATCCCCCACCCCTCACGTCACCAAATACAAAAAAAAAAAAGTCCACCCTGGGTATTTGTTGAGAAAACAAAAGCAGGTCATTGCAGCCCGAGTTGCAGGACAGGACGGGTGAGATGACAAAGGGTGGTGACCACCAATACATCAAACTGCTGCCAGAAACTAGGAGAGAAAAACGGTGTACAATGGAGAGCCACACACAACAGGAAAGCCATTATATAAACCATTCTACAGCCACCACTGGGCCCAGAAGCTCTGCTGCACACACAATAATAGAATACAGGCACATCCAACTGGGATAATACTATGGTACGTGGTAATGGTAAACGATCAATGCTGTTCCCCTTGAATAAAGCCAGTAGAATACACACAGAGGTCTACGTCATCATGACAAAGTGACCCACAAATCATGCAAAAACACCAAGGGGATTTTGATTGTGCAAAATGGTCTTGTGCCCGCCAAGCACACTCATACACACACACCCCCCCTTTTAGCCCAGTGAAGCAGTGACACTTTCTTCCCACAACTGGAGAACGAACACATAAAATAAGGCAGGGGGAAAAGCAAACACACGTGCAAAATAAATGACTGTTCCACAGTGTACAGAAATCACACGCATACATACTGTCAAGGAACTAGCTATCTCACAGTACAAAGCAGTACATGCATACGGGCATGTCAACACCACAGCAGCATGTGTGCTCGTAAAAAGAAGTCTGCTTGTAATCTATATCAAAACCTGATGTGAAAAAAAAAGCCTGAGGTATAAGTAAGCAAGCCGATATGCCAACAAAAAAGCAGCACAAAACCAAAGCAAAGACTTCAAAACCATCAGTTCAACCAAGGTTCCAATTCAATAAAACAAAACAAAAATGAAACATGTATAACCAACCACAGCAGATAAATGTGTCATACTGACAGCGAACTGGGAAAGGCGGGAAGATGAAGACAGTGAAAATCCCTAGAGATCTCAGTCCATTGAAGTGTGAGGAGAAATCAGGTATCTGACGATGACATGGTCATCTATTCACTGACCTCCAACCCACTTTCATCCTGCTACTAACCCACTTTCTTTCTCCTGCCCATGGCTGAGATTCAGTTTTCAACAAAATACACAATGCGGGACAGTGATGGCAGCCATTCTGATCAGAAGCCATCCCCATCCAAAATGGATGCACTCTGCATACTGCCTCTTCAGTTATCTCCTGCCACCTGGTCATTCTACAGCAAAAGGCATTTCTTTTTTTAAACTGTTTTTCAGCCCACACCTAACTCATGACTGTAAACATCAACAATGTTATCCTTTCCAAAGTCTAACAAGTTGGTGTGCTGGTCTCGATGTTCTTCTGTGAGCAGTATACATATACAGGGACTTTTCCTTCTTTTTCACACATCTTCCCATACCCCCACCCCCCAAAAAAGAAAACATACACACAAACAAAAAAAAATGGTTTCAAAATGAAAAGAAAAAGAAGTGGGCATACACACATACAAATACACCAAGAAAAATGATAAGCGTCCAGCGCACTAAAATACTAAGGAACACTACCACCACCAGCTGCCCATGCAATATGTCAACAGTCACACAAAAACAAACATATAAACAAAAACAAAAAAAAAAAAAAAAAAAAACAACACAGAATTGGGAATGCTTAAGTTGTACCGCTTGTGTTTAAGGAAATAGCACATACTGCCTTTGTGCACATAAACAAAAACGACCCACCAAGACAAGAAGCGGATACACTCACACACACAGACACAACCATCCAATGTAATTGTTTGTCAGTGGCAGTTAACTGGACATAAAAGAGAGGAGCTGTTTTCTGGCAAGACATTTGGAGAATTCATACACTGTCATGGGGTTGGATAGGGCTTGGCAGACAAATCTAACGAACAAAAATCAACACTTCAACAGAAGGGGAAAAAGTTGAAATCCTTTGTTTTCGTGGCAATCAAGATGCATCAAATGAGCATGCAAACAATATATAACAGCACAGCTAACTCATGACAAAACATTAACTATCTGTCTATGCTCCTTGTCCTCTACTCCCCAGAAAAGCAACAACAGCAAAAACAATACCAAAAATATTGGCTCTAAAGCATGGAAGGAACAGGAGATATCAGAAGGTGAAGAGGGAAGCACAGATAGTTACAATCAGGTAACAGCATGGACCACAAGCTTGTGGATTCAATCCCAGACTAAAAGCCTGTCACTGCTTATGGCATGGGGAAGAAAATAAAAAAAAAGAGTAAATCATGTTAAGGTAAATACACAAATAGGCAAATACTGAGAAGCAATAAAAGATTAAAACCCTTAATAAGTAAGTCACCACAAAATCCTTACATGAAGAGGAAAATAGAGAAACAGCAAAACCCCACTTACCAAAGTTCCCAAGATGTCATAAACAGGAAAATACCAGGAAACAATGAAAATGATATCTATAGGTAAACACAAGAAAATAACCTATCCATGTCCCCTCCCCTTCCATCCCCAAAGTCAAATCATCAAATTCAAAGAAGATAACCACCACCATCCCCACTTCTCCCCCAACCTTCCCTACCGACCCTCCCTTTCATCTCTTCATGCAGTGTGGTGAGCATTCTTGACATACGCCTTTCCTATACCACATAAACACAGCTTGGAGAGACAAATATAACTGCGTTTCTCATGTGCACACATCTACCACCCCCATCCATCAAAATCACAACTGATCAAAGACTATCTAAAGAAAGATCTATGTATAACATTTTAAGCAAGGGCTACAGCACTACAGATCAGAATGAACACAGCATGACCAAACAGTACCCAAGCAAGCAGCTTTTATCCACCCTCCAAGCCCTCTCTGCCTCACACTAAAAAGTAACTACGGGCAATTTTTGTGTGTGTACCCAGTACGTTCACAGACTATGAAGCAGCAACTGTAGGACCGCAGACTGCAAGCTGTTCTATACACTAAGTTGATTGGACGATATGGAATGAATGGAGGTGAAATGAGGGAGAACTGAAGCTGGACTTTCCAAGTGGGAATCAGGAAGGGGGAAGGGGGGGGGGGGGGGGGGGAAACAGAGGCTAGGAAACAAAGAGACAAAGAGATGAGTGGAATTGTGAAGACAGACGATGACAAGATGAAACGAACAGGCTAAGGGAGGGGAGGAAAATAGTGGGGGGAGGGAGACACAGAGAGAGCGAGAGAGAGAGAGAGCAGATATTTAGACAGCAAGCCACAGGTAACACTCACTGAAATTAATACTGATGCCACACAACTGTGAACCAAACAACCCATACCAGGAAAAAAAAAAAAAAACACATCTGATCTGAAAAACCAAGCCAGAAATGCTCCACTCCTACGCACACGCGCACACACACACACACACACACACACACACACACACAAACACACACACACATTCACACACACACCACTGAAAGCGTTAAGGCAGACGTCCACCGAAGGCAGACAGCAGCACTGTATCACTGAGGTGAATTAGTATCAAACCAAAGTGGAAGCCAGGATGATCTGAACGTTCACCAATGCATGGAGGACAACCAGAAAAAGGCCACTGACAAGTCTAGTCATTCTGAGTCACAACACTCAAACAGTTGGACAAGGTTGACGTTTTGACTACTTGCGCACACACACACACACACACTATATATATATACAACATACAATAATTCAAAGCAGTTTTTGTGCATTTAGACATACTGGAGGCATGCAAAATGTGCCTGTTAGAAAAGGAAGTTTTCCACATGCATTTGTTTTATGTCAACCACCTATTTCTTCCCTTCCGTTTTGTAAACTTTCTTACATATGTTCATTCCTACAAGTATTTGTTCTCTCACTTTAAACTGTATGCAAAATATAAAGAGGCATAAAAACAATAATGAGCTGTCATAAATGATGCACAAAAAAATTTTGATTACTGATGTTTCAGTTGGCATTTGCATGTGTGCGCATGCACATGCACACACACAGCACAGTGACAGAGAGAACTGTCTTGGAACAACCTTGCTATTTGAATAGTATGCGATAGGGCTCAGTCCTAAGCAATGCCACAAGGTCAAGGATCAACTGGGAACAACAAAAATCTGTCACGGTTTCTTTGACAGACCTTAAGCTCCTCTTGCCTGTCATTCGGTACTTTCCTGCATACTCCTCCACCACTTCTGACTTGTCAAACTTTAACACAAAAATTCTATCACTTCCAAGAATACATTCTAACAAAGATTACAAGCACACTTCCCAGAATACATTCTAAACAAGGATTAAAAGCATAGAAGTGGGAAATTTTTTAAACTGTTACTGTACAGATGATGTTTTCACCACAGTTGGTTTGGATTCACCACAGTTGGTTTAACACCAACACCCCACTGACATGGTAAAGCCAATTCAGACATGTCTGGCATTTCCTGCTTTGCGGAGATGCTGTTGGTGTCCCCACGCTATCTTCACAAACTGTACACCGCCATCGCAATGTGCGGTGTATGGCATATGATTCTCATAAAACCTGAAAAATGAAAGTAAAAATAAAGGGGTCGGAATAGCTCAGTTGGTGGAGCGCTGGACTCGTGATCCTGGGGTTGCGGTTCGAATTTCGGTGCAGGGGGGCATTTTTCCTTCGGTGTTAACAATGGTTCTGACTCCATTCCCCACACATTCCTTCGAATGAGACTATAAACCGACTTCCGAGTGTGAACACATGCACAATTTGCACACACGTAAAATCCCATCACCAATTTTTGGAAGAGAAGGCCAGTTTGGCCAGTTTGTAAATGTATGACACATTACACATAGCATGCATCTTCCCCGAAGATGGAGTATGGCTGCCTTAATGCAGGATAAAAAACAGTCATACACACAAAACTCCACTGCCTGTCTATACAGGCAGTGTCCACAGGAGTATCAGCCTGCATAAGCAGCAAGAAAGGAAAGAAAGAAGTTAAAAAAAAAAAAAAAAAAACTACTAGCACAGGGACTGCACTGGAACTCAACTCAGCACATGTACTGTTAGCAGAAGAACTACTTCTGTCATGTATATACCATCACTACAGAATAATCTTTAATATCATATTTCAATCATTAATACTAACTAACAATAAAACAACTACAAATGCTTGTGTGGGCAAGTGTCAATCCTGTCCTATCAACAATAACTTCCTTTGTCATGAATAACTTTTGTCATGAATAACCAAAGGTACAGGAACAGTTCCTGATCCTGTTCATACATGTGAAACTCATGTTCGCTGCAGATCCTGGAGGTGTCCCTTGAGGTTTCTGACTAGGATTTCCAGGTGACAGGGCAGACCTTCTTTACAACTACAAGCCAGATTTCTTGTCTGCATGACAAATAGAAAGTGCTGCTTGGTAGACGCAGCATGACCATAGTTTTAGGTTTCCAAAGCCAAGATCCTATCCACCCCCCCCCCCCCCCCCCCCCCCCCCATCCCACCCCTTACCTTCCAAGACTTTGTTAGAACTGTACTGCTCTTCAGCAGCTTGAGGAGAAGGCACTGTTTCAAGATTCATGTTTAGATATTTTTTTTCTAGCTAGTTTTTACTCCAATATATTTACCCGTTTCAACCCATGCAGTCACGTCTACAAACAAAGGAACTGAATTTTTTTCAAAGCGACTTTTGGGAGGAAAACGACAATTGTGACATGTCTCTTCCATAATCATACCAATCCTGCTTCTAAATGTTAAAAGATCACACATCTGACCCGAAGAATGTCAAAAGACCTAAAGCTTTGGGCAACTAAAAAGCCACCAATGATAAAAATTGGTTCCTGATGTTAAAATCAATAATACATAATAATCAGTTGAAAACTGTTTTCTGGAATTAAACATACAATGGATATTTGATAATATTAATTTCAAACAGATCAACAAAAATAGAATTCACTTAAAACACAAAAATGTGCATATTTATAACCATCAATATCATTTCATGCCTCTAATTATCCTCTTCATCTGAAATCTTTAAATATATGAAAAAAAAGGGAAAAAAATAATGTCTCATCATATAAGGATAAATAAAGCAGGTCAGATTTTACTTACACCAAAAAAACAATGAATAAATATAACAGCATCAAATAAGAAGAGAGAGAAAAAAAATTGATACAGAAAGCCAAGCTCCTAATATTGTCTACTGGACAACCAGCAGACACTTCACATGCTTCTTGTCAATACAGATTGATCACTCAAAAACAGTGCTTTCCGTTTCAGAAGGCAGCAACTGTGTTTCTTGTCCAAGAAGAGATTAACAATGGGAAACACATTACTTCAAGCAGCAAGCCTCTTGTCTCACATACACACACAAACCACCATCAACACAGCACAGACACACACACACATACACATACGCCAACTCTGAAGAAAAGAAAAGTGGATGACGACCCAACCAACAACAGCACAGGCACACCATGTTCTACGCCAACAGTGGAAGAAAGGGAGAGAAGTCTTTGGTGGCAACAAGGTGAGAGAGCACACAGCATGCCTAATGCAGTTTAGGTTAGTTTACTCTTCTGGCCAAACTGACAGCCAAAAAACCCTGAGATGAAAATATTGCATTATCAGCAAAGTACACGAGGGAGGTGGGGGTGGTGGAAAGGCTATAAACGGTATCATCAGAAAAAAACAACGCAAGACAAACCCACAAATCTACAAAATACCAAACACATTTCTGGACACAAATATAGCACTCTATAGACCAGCAATTCTTGTGTATGTAGTGAAGAATACAAGACTATATCACAGCTATATAGGCAATGGAAGGGTGCACAAAAATCAAATGCAATCTATGGTGTAGATATCTGAGACAAAAAATGCACATGCTCAAGATATGGAACAAGGCTATGAGATTTCAAAAGGAAAAAAATATTCTCGGCTGCAAATACAGAAGTACGGGAGGTGGTGGAAAGAAACGTCTGTTTATTCCATTAGAAGATGTAGAGCAAAATTACAGACAAGAGAAAGTAGAATGCAGTAAAGAGAGGGGGGAGCAGGATGAAGGGAAAGAAAGAGAGAGAATAAGAGAGAGAGAGCAGACAGATCAGAGAAAGAAAGAGAAGGGGTATAAATATGAAAGGAGAACACTCTGGCAGTATTGTTAAGTTTTGTGTTTACAACCACACGTGTACAAGCTACCTGTAACAAGACGTAACAAAAATCTACCAGTGCACACATTCACGTAATAATATATATTCATTCATATGTCAATATATAATATATATATAAATTTTCTGAGCACTGGTAAGCTAGATTACACTCGTTTCACATACACATCCTTGTGGTAAAGTACATTGGTCCTACAGGGTATATGAATAATATATATATCAAATGTAAAGGCAAATTAAAAAACAACTCTAGGCCCGTGCACATTCAGACAAACCTCACCAAAACAGAGACAGAGAGATAAAAGAGCCAACACGCCGATTTCCCATCCCAAACACATCCCCCACCCCCATCTCTAATCGCCATCCACACACACACAGCTACAAGCAGCACCGCCACCCAAACCAACCAAACACCACAGTGAAAAAAAAAAAAAAAGAGCAAAACTACCTCACAACATACATACACATTGAGCTGGGAAGTTGTGCTAAAAATGAGACATGAACTGTGTTTTGGGGGGCGGCAACAACTAGCCTGAGATGATGGTGTGAGCCGCATATGAATCAAATTGTTTGGGGTTAGGGAGAGCAAGCCAGGAGCCCACACCAGCCTGCTGGACTGACGGACCATGTCAAAGTGTCAAAGGAGAAGAGGACAGACATTCAAAGCAACCTTTCCATTGGATGTTATAATTCTGCTGCAGTGAATCAGGCCTCCTTCAAACCCAGCAGTCCAGAGACCAAGTGAGCGATGCTGGCGAGAAGACAGCTACAGTATACTGCAACTCTCAATCCCTACTGTAGACAATCTAGCAGGCAAACATACTTGTGCAGTTTGCAATAGTAACCACAAAACAAAACAAAAAAAAGTCAAATGAACAACTCTAACCTACTGGAAGAAACCTATCTCAAAACTGTTTAATTTCCAATACCCAATGTTCAAAAGAAAACCTTTTTATTATCATCATTTTTTGCTTTGTTTTCCTTATTTCAAACTGAAATTTGTTCAAAGATGAAGAATACTTTCTTTGTATGCATAACAACCATATTCTTTTTTTAATAACAGAACCATCTTTTCTAGTAAAAGAAGAAATCTTACTTAGTGATTTTGAACAAAATGGCAAGGTGCAACTTAGCCAAGAAGTTGTGCAATCCACTTGCCTCAAACTATTCCTGCATTTTACTGCTACAGTGATGTTACAAATCAGCTCCGTTGTTTAGACAGAGAGTGACGGTGACAAGACTGTTTCTGTGTGACTATGTCAAAAACGGCAGCAAGGGTATCAACAAGCGACACTTCAATGCTGTTGGAACAATGCAGCCAAGCTTAGCCACTGGCAGGCGGCCCCTCTGTGAACAGGTGCAGCAAGAGCACAACGGGTGAACTGTGAACTCTCAGACACAAGACAACAAAGAACTCTCCTCCGTCATGGGGACCGGCTCCTCTAGATGGACCCCCTGACTCCCTCGTTTCTAGGCCCACAGCAGACAGCCCAGCTCCATCTCCCCCTCTCCTCAGCACACCTACCCCAGGGAAAGGCAGGGAAGAAAGGGGAGGGGGCAGGCCATGCCATGCCCACACACCTCAGAGGATCTTTTCGATGTGCTGCACAAGCCCATGGAGCTGGAAGTAAACCGCCTCATTCCTCAGCTCACGAAGCGTCTGCTTGTTGCGAGGCAAGGCGTCGGTGCTGAGGCCACCATCCCGCAAGTAATTGAGGATGTAGCGGAAGTGGGTGCCATCACGGTCAATGAAGATGGTGCCATCCTCCTCCTTTTTCAGACCGTGCCGCCCTGAGAACATGGCTGCCAGCATGGAGTCGGCTTCCCGGGTGAGGGTGAGTTGGGATGTTGTGAACACGTGACCGCCAACATCTAGTTTTATTCGACCCCCTGCACACATCACCACATGCATTCATGTCTCTTTGTTAATTTACTACCCCAAAAGGCACAGGCTGAAAGTTACATCAGATCTTTCATCTTTTTTCATCCGATTTGCTTGTTCACAACTGCTCATTCACTACTGGTTCATCCTTCGAAGGGTCATCCTCTGTTCTGTTACAATACTGGTTCTTTCGAAAGTCCTGAGCCTTATAATGCATAACTTCAATCACACAGCTTGAAATTTTCCAGTGCCTCCAGAAAAGAATGAAAAAATCTATGTATGTTTGAGGTGTCAGTCAACCTTTTAAAGTTGAAAAATAGCTGACAAGACTGAGGTAGACATCTGAATTGACCTTCAAAATACAACAGTCCACATACCTACAGCAGATTAAGCTTTGCTGCTGTGATGAAACTCTTGACAAAACCATCTGATCGGTCCCACTAAAACACCAAACCAAAGAATAGATTTCAAATCTATGCCCACTCTCCCTCTCAACCCCCCCCCCCCCCCCCCCCCCCCCCCCCCCCCCCCCCTTAGTACGGTGTGAGTCCACACAGCTTCGACTATCTGTCACAAGGAAAAACTTGCGTCACGGTAAACGCGT
This sequence comes from Conus betulinus, assembly GCA_016801955.1. Lineage (NCBI taxonomy): Eukaryota > Metazoa > Mollusca > Gastropoda > Neogastropoda > Conidae > Conus > Conus betulinus. The sequence goes on along the minus strand of JADBJO010000096.1, from coordinate 903,408 downwards.
GATGCCTTTCGTTCTTATTGGCCCACCTTCCTTCCCCCCCTCAACTCTCACTTCCCCACGCTGGGCGATACTACTCAGCTGGGACAATGGCCTGTCTCACACACACACCCCCCCCTCTCTCTCTCTACCCCCCCGACAGAAAGACATGTGGCCGCTCTCCACTCCACCACTCCACCCCTCCCTCCACTCAACCCCCCCCCCCCCCCCCCCCCCCCCCATCCATAAATTAAAGGCATGTTGCCGCTGTCATACTCTCCACCACCACACCCCCCCCCCCCCCCCCACCCCCCCCCACCTGAGCCACGTGCGGCCGTAATTGACACAAAGGCAGTTGTCAAACCTCCCTTCTTCAACCCCCCCCCCCCCCCCCCCCCCCCCCCCCCCCCTCATATCTACAGTCCCCATGCTCACGAAAACCTATACGGACGCATAAATTAACCAGTGCTGATTAGGTTCAAACAATTTCGCAGGCGACTGATGACAAGACTAAACCCTTCCCCCTCTCACCCCTGATGGGTGAATGACAGGTTGTCAAAAATCTGATTTGGCAATTGAGAAATTCATATACCAGGCACACAGGGTTGCAATTCACACTGACCCCTCAGGACTGCCTGTAGTCCAGAACAGAGGAAGACAAAGAGATGATTAGGGAAGGCCTGGTACTCCTTGACCCCCTGTCTCTTTCACTCTTCATTCCCAGGAAAAGTGAGTTGGAACTCTGTTTTACATTTTTGAATCTATGTATTGATTTTATGTATGTTGTGTGTGTTAACATTGTAACTTTGTACAAATGTTTAGCAACATTTATCAAACTGATGAATGATTATCCTCTGTAGTAGTTTGCTTGCCATCATATGGCAAAAGCTCTCTCCCAGTTTGTATTTTTCAAAAGACCCCATTAAAAGTGATACACATGCCAAATTTCAAGGCCATAGGTTTAATAGTTTTTGAGATATTGAGCTTTAAATTGGGTAAAAAATGTTTTTTTTCACGTTTTTTTGCCAAAGGGCCATGTTTGGACCCTCATATCTTCTGAACTATTCACCTAATATACTCTCAGATTGGCAGAGTTATTATCTGTGATGGATACACTGAGCCTATTTTTTTCCAGAGCTCAATGATTATTCATTTTTTAGCTGTGCCTCTTCAAAAATGACTAAAATGCTGATTTGTCGACGTGTCATTTTGTGGCAAACACAGGGTACCGTTACTTAACAACCCATAACTCTGGAACGACACATGCTACAGACAAAGTAGAGGTATCAAAATAATCAGCATTGAAGAAGGAACCTAAAGGTAAAAACATCCATGAGTTCAACCTTCACCTTTATGTACAAATTACATCAAAGTAAACAAAATCACCAACATTCCACATATATTCCGTCATTTATCACGGGGACAGAATCAAATGCTCAAGAATTTCACCAAGCAAATATGTTCCAAATAACAGGCAAATAATGAAATATATGTCCAAAGGAACAGTAAATCACAACTGTCTTAAAAAAACTTTTCAAATACCAGAAAAATCACCCTCTTTCCATGTTCCTGTTTTTCAATCACCATTAAGATAAAACTGGCCATCTCCATTTTGTACCCCAACATTAACAGTACTTTTTAACATATTGTTTGTATCTTCTTTTCAGGGTTCCCCCACTGGGTACAGTCAATGCTCCAAACTCTGTTCTTTGGTAGAATGTTGAAGTCTGAATAAAAGACATATTACTTGCAAACTCCCCAGTGGAGTCTGACAACGGCCATCTAAACAGGTTTTCTGTTCCTTTCTGGTCCATGAGGAAATGCAAGCAAGGTCAGGTCTAACATTTCTCTACTTGACCAATGTAAAATGCATCATCATAGAAAACTGCTACTGACTGTCCCTGGCCTGAGAAATTGAATGGAAATTCATAGTCTGATTTCATCATCATCAAGACTGATGACAAATATTTATTTCATGTTCCAAAAGTGCTGAATGATCTGGCTCTTGTGGTTCTTCTTCAGTGCTACTGTCAGATTCTTGCAGGTACTGGTCATCTTCTGAAATTTATCATCACACACACACACACACACACACACACACACACACACACACACACACACATACACACATGCATGCATACACACACACACACACACACACACACACACACACACACACACACACACACAATTTGAATAAACTGAACACAGTTAATAACTGGACATTTGTTTTGATCTATCAGTGATGAAAATGGATTGTTTGAATTCAGAGACTGTGAATGAAAAGTGCATGATAACTTTGAAGAACATTTTTTTTTTTTTATATATACCCAGTTCTATCATTTATGGATATATGATTCAACAGTAAAAATTTTTTTTAAATACACATTGCCACAATTTTCAATAAGACTTTTAAGTGAATGCTACCAGCTACACACACACACACACACACACACACACACACACACACACACACACACACACACACACATAGTCATTTTATATAATACATGCTTCAAGTTTCCAAATTCTGATTTTCTTACTCCTATCTTTTAGTACATATGCCACACTCATACTGCAGCTTCAAGCTAACATTCTCTTTAATTAGTTAATGAGTATTTTTTGTTTACTTTTTAGTTTTTTTTTTATTTTCCTTTTATCTCATTTATTTATCATCAATTTATTGATTTTATTAATTCATTGATTCATTTTGGTACAACAGTACTGCAAATTAATCCAAAACAACTGCTACTTTCAATTTTCATTGAGGTCTGAAACCTGAGTTATCGTCCCTGTCGAAGTTACAGCTGCCAAATTTTAATCTTACTTCGTAATTTTTTCGCTCTAGACAAAATCATAAACCTTTTTATAAAAAATCTGAACGAGCTTGGGTAAAAGTTATTCTATGAAATTGTTTTAAAACTAAAAGGTTGATCACCGATTGCAACCATTAGTACTGATCACGGGAGCTAACAACCACCACTCGACCGAGCACATGTCTGATGAAAAAAAAAACACTTCTAAAATAATTTCCAGAGTTAAGAAACACAAATTCCTTGAAAATAACAGGGCAAGGGCTTAAACAAATGAATCGTTCGCATACTTACCAAGATCACGCTCAAAATCGTTGAGATCCATCGGTTTAAACTCGCCCACTCGACTCGAACATCGTGTCAGCTTCGTACCCCCCCGTTGTCGGAATGCTGAATGCCGATTGGACTACGGGGTTCTCTCTTTATCCTGGCCGGAACTTATACACACAGCAGCCTGTGCGTCCTTATATACACGAACGAAAAGAGCATTGATTTTTCTACAAAACGAGTGGTCTTTCAATATGTTTTGTTCAGAATTAGCGATGTTGATATGCTGCTTTTGAAGTTTATGCTAGTCTTTCGGCACAAAATTTGCGGCACTTAATGAAAAGGAACTATGACGAACTTTATACCGATCAATTCTGCAGGTTTTCTGTTTCATATGGTACCAACATCGTCGCTGTGCATATAGTGTGTCAAAGTTCCGAACACTTTTCCGGATGTTGTTGTTTGCGGGTCACGGATAGCCCGCGGCTTGAATCGTTGCACAAGCTCGCCAACGCAGTGTGTATGGTTTGTGTGTTTAGATCGTTCACAATAAAAGCACACTTCTTTCATACCATAAAAAAACACACAGACTTCATGTTAGAGGTTCATTTTAGATGTGGAGATATTTTTTATTTGACAGTGTTGAGTAGTTGAGGAGTATGAACAAGTTGAAATTGGCAGTTTTCCTGTTCTGCTGCCTGTTAGCCTTAAACAAAAGTGGAGATTAATAATTATAGCAGACGCTCTACCATAGAGAAAACTGGCTGGCTGAGTCTCATATCTCTTCTGAAAGAAAGAGAATAAGAGTAAATGTGTGCACTCAACAAACCAGCCATCAGATTCTCACCTACAGACCAAGTTCTCTTTATCGCAGAACTGGGATCTTGGTTACGCTACACACTGTGGTTGAACCAGAAGCTGGGACTTCACCAAAAGCCGGGGGAACGCCAGACACCGTGGCTTTACTTTAAACCGGGGCGACACCAGACAACCAATCTACACCAGTGGGGCAGTCACCAGCCACAGGAGAGATCAACTATTCTCTCCGAAGCAAAGCTAAGTTAGCTTACCACCTGGACTCAAATCCATCAGACCCTGCCCTCACTTAATGATGAAACAGTGAGAACCTGTCTATGAGTACCACTTTGGCTACAGCACTGGGTGCTAGCAAGCGAAGTGGATGTATAATAACCATATACATTCAGCGTAACTTAGACAGACCCCCTGTATGCCAACTTAAGCTTGCTGCACAGAGTGCAAGCGAGTAAAGTAGGAGTGAGGAAGGGCCCCTCATTGTGGTAGTCCAATGAGAAATAAAACCCAGCCTATGGAGGTGACATGCCATTTCTTACCTATGTGTAAGTAATAAAAGTTGATGTGTGAATGTGCACTTAACTTGTATCAGTTCCCAAATCAAATGTTGAATGTTTCAACCTCTCTCTTCAATTTTGTCTCTCGGAGCTGTATGTACTTTTAAGAGTACAGGCCTAAGGAAAATTATCTCAGAGCCATTCTTCAGTATTTTAACAATACCCAGAACAAATAAAAATTTCTTTGATGACTAGTACCGGAAAGTTGCTCTTTCCACCACTTGTAAGAGAGAGGGTGTAGGTGAAATGTAAAGATAATTCTCATCATCGAGAAATTATTCGAAGTCCTTCCCCTTGAGGACCCACCTACCACTCATCCATCTCGTCACAGCTGCACATCATTCTTGAGGGTTTCTCAGTCAGTCAGTGTAAAACTGCAAGAGAATCCTTTTATTTCTTGACATAGCCAGACAAAGACTGCCATGACCATGCGCAATGCATCTAAAGCAATGTAAGACAGAAACTGACAGCACAGGTCAAATGATGCCATCTGATCGTTGTTCATGTCTACACATATCAAAACCCCATTTTTCAGAGATTTACCATCTGAATGTGGCACATCTCAATCATTATCATAACCCCATTATTATCAGCATTACCTCCCAAAATTCCTTGTTATCAATGTTTCCTTGTAAACATTGTTTCTCACACAATGGTTTTCATAATTCTAACATCGTCAATGTTACCTTCTGAATGTGGTTTATCTCTGCAGTTATGATAATCCTACTGTCATTCGTTACCTTTTGAATGTGGTTCATCTCTACACTTATAATAAACCCACTGTTACCAATGCTACCTTGATCATGGCGAATTTCTACAGGTACAATAATCCCATAGTTAACAATGTTACCTTCTGAATGTGATCAATCACTACTATATCACAATCCAACTGCTAATAGCGTTACCTTCTGAATGTCACTCATCACTATGGATATCACTTCTCTATAATCCAACAGTCACCAATATTACTTTTCTGACTGTGGTTCACTTCTACACTTATTGTAATCCCATGGACATCAATGTTATTCACTGCATATCATTCCTCTCGAAAGTTATCATGATGGAACTGTTATTACAACCTTCCGAATGTCATGGTTACCTTTTGGGTGTGGTTCATCTCCAGTTATTACAATCGCATTATCATTATCAATACCTTGTTAACACTGTTCATCAACAGTTATTGTAATCCGATTATTATCAGTTTTACCTTTTAAAAGTTGTTCATGTCTACAGTAATCATAATCCCACTGCTACTATCGTTATCTTGTAAACCTTGTTCTTTACAGTTACCATAATCCAATTGTTGTTTTACGTGTTACCTTGTGAGTATTGTTCATCTTTACAGTTATCATAATCCCATCGTTATCTGTGTTACCTTCTGAATGTTGTTCATCTCCTCCATGCGGGTGATCTCATCCCGCAGTTGCTGCCACTGTCGGGCCAGTTCTGCTCGCTCCGCCTTACACTCCTCTTCAAAGCTGGTGCGCTCCCTGGCCAACTGCTCCTCCTGTTGTGTCAGCTGACGGTCGCGCTCCTCAACAGCACTCAGCCGGCACTTGAGCTCTGCAAGCTGCTCCTCATTCTTGCTGCTCTCGGTATCGATGGACAGTCGCATGCTGGTCAGTTCCTGGATGCGTGCAGCAAAATAGCTCTGAAGGGCATCGGTAATGATGAGAGGGTGCTCCGACATCTCTTCCGCACATTTCTCCTTGATGTGCTCCAGCAGCAGCGCTGCAACAGTTCTGCCAGTCAGACAAAGAACACAGCCAAAGGCTACAAAGACACCCCCTCCCCCCCCCTCCCCCCGACTTTGAATGGGTCCAAGGTTCTATTGTACAGCATAGATGTTTGGAAACATACCTTATTTCAAAGAAACTTTGGGTTGGAGTAAAAATAAATGCAGTTTTTCAAGTTTATATGAAAACAGTATTGACAACATGTTTTTATCAATGAAGTGCACTAACATTCTGCAATTTTAAACAATGTTCAGTAATATTCACTCATTCAAAAATATGTATATATACTTAAAGCATAGAATTGTACATCTGACAGTACATATAACAATATGAATATAAATTCACATTCCTCCAGGTCACCTGCACTTCTTGGTCTTCAAATTACAACTGCTCTTGATGCTACTTTTTACTTCATAATGCTTTGGCAGAATATTATTAAAGAATGTGCAAGCTCAAAAGCAGCTTCATAAAATCAGCAGTTTTCCTGAGAAGACACTGATCTTTTATTTTTTAATACAACTATGAAAACTTAAGTCACATAAACATGAACTGTGCAAAATTCCATGCCCCATGCCTGCTGTATTAGACCTGCTTATGACCTAAAATGCCCACCCATCCCCTCCACAAGTGGCTTAACCCTAATTTTCAGTTGTATAAAGGATGTTCTCTGTAGTATGAACATTGTAGCATCTCTAGTAATTGAAATCCTCAGGTCCTCTTCTTCACTACATCAACCAAGACAGGATTAATGGTTAACTGTCACATTCTTTGTCTTACAGTATCCTAATATCTACTTTAACAAAAATGAACCCATGTCAGAGGTGATTTAATCGATATCTTATGAATCTCATGAACATAAATTCACATTCCTCCAGGTCTAAAAGCTCTACAGCCTGACCAATCTGACAACTGTAGATGCACAGTTGTCCATCTATGATGGTTTCTGAGGCCCACATGATCTTCAGCATGACACAAGCCCCATGTATTTTCCCCATCCTGACAGTGACATTCCCTGTCAGTGTCAGTGCCCTCCTGTCAGTCCACCACACTGCCAAGGCCTTGATCCCCTTGATCGACTCTTGCTGATCCTAAGCCCTCCCTGCTGATGTGCTGCCAGGCAAGTAGCCTTGTCCCTTATCTGCTTGCAGTTATGCTAGAGGAGAGCCTATCATCATCAAAGTCAAGATCTTCCATCTGTGTCTAGTGTCTACTTCTCTGTACTGTTTCCATTTGCCTTTTTTTTTTTTTTTTTTTTTAATCCACAAAATATCTGAATTCACAAACTAAACACACATTGTCCCTGTTTTATCTCTTCCAAAGTATAACACCCACTGCCCTTCAAACAGTGCCCATAACAATTTGGTGATATGCTTCAATAGTGTTATGAAACAGATCTGAAATGAAAGTGCACATGAAACAATTTTACACATAAGTTATGCACTGCTCTGTTACTCATGTCAAATAGTCAATACTGAAGCAATTACAAAAAAAAAAAAAAAAAAAAAAAAAGAGAAAAAACAAGCATATAAACATACTCCCAGTTTATCCTGAATACGTGTAATATATTCCATAAAGAGAAAAAAAACGTCTTGGGCTGGTGTAACCGTTAGTAATGGCTATTCTGGTAAACACTGGCCATCATCTGTGACCTATAATGAACATACTTACAAATTTTCAGAAAGATCGGCCAAGAACTTTCTGAGATTTTCCATCAAGAAGAAAACCATTATGGGCCATTAGTAACGGCTATAACGGTAAACTTAAACATCGGGCATCTCTGTGACCCATCATGAACATACCTACAAATTTTCAGAAAGATCAACCACTTACTGTCTGAGATATTCCATAAAAGACAAAACTGTTAAGGGTCGTTATAGATAACGTTAAATGAAACATCAGGCATGATCCGTGACCCATAATGAACATACCTACAGATTTTCAGAAAGATCAGCCAAGTACTTTCTGAGACATTCCATAAAAAACAAAAACTATTATGGGCCGTTACAGCCGCCGTCAGTAACAGCTACAACGGTAAACTAAAATGTCGGGCATCATATGTTGCCCATAATGGACATACCTACAAATTTACAGAAAGTTCAGCCAAGTAATTTCTGAGATATTCCATAAAGAAGAAAAAACCATTATGAACCGATATAGCCGTTAGTAACGGCTATAACGGTAAACTAAAACATCGAGCGTCATCCGTAACCCATAGTGAACACACCTGCTAATTTTCACAAAGATCAGCCAAGTACTTTCTGAGATATGCCATAAAGAAGAAAAACCGTTACAGGCCTTTACAGCCATTAGTAACAGCTATAATGGTAAACTAAAACATTGGGCATCATCCGTGACCCATAATGAACATACCTACTTATTTTCACAAAGATTGGCCAAGTACTTTCCAAGATATTCCATGAAGAAGAAAAACCATTACAAGCCGTTACAGCCGTTAGTAATGACTGTAATGACTATAACAGGGTAAACTAAAACATTGGGCATCATCCGTGACCCAAAATGAACATGCCTGCTAATTTTCACAAAGATCGGCCAAGTACTTTCTGAGATATTCCATAAAGAAGAAAAAAAACTGTTACAGGCCATTACAGCCGTTAAAAACAGCTCTAATGGTAAACTAAAACATCACTCATTATTTGTGACCCATAATGAACATACCTACAAATTTTCAGAAAGTTCGGCCAAGTACTTTCTGTGAAATTCCATAAAGAAGAAAACTCGTTACAGGCCGTTACAGCTGTTAGTAACGGCTATATTGGGGTAAACTAAAACATCGGGAATCATCCATGACCATTAATGAACACAACTGCTAATTTTCACAAAGATCGGCCAAGTACTTTCTGAGATATTCCATAAAGAAGAAAAACTGTTACAGGCTGTTACAGCCATTAGTAACGGCTACAATGGTCAACTAAAACATCGGGCATTATTCGTGACCCATAATGAAGATACCTGCTGAATTTTCAGAAAGATTTGCCAAGTACTTTCTGAGATATTCCATAAAGAAGAAAAACTGTTACAGGCCATTACAGCCGTTAGAAACAGGCTATAACGGAGCAAACTAAAACATCAGGTATCATCCATGACCCATAATGAACATACCTGCTAATTTTCACAAAGATCAGCCAAGTATTTTCTGAGATATGCCATAAAGAGGAAAAAACTGTCACAGGCCGTTACAGCCATAAGGGCTGTAACGGTAAACTAAACCATTGCTCATTATTTGTGACCCATAATGAACAGACCTACAAATTTTCAGAAAGATCGGTCACCTACTTTCTGAGATATTCCATATAGAAGAAAAACAGTTACAGGCCGTTACAGCTATTAGTAACGGCTAAAACGGGGTAAATTAAAACATCGGGAATCATCCGTGACCATTAATGAACATACATACAAATTTACAGAAAGATCAACCACGTACTTTCTGAGATATGTCATAAAGGAGAAAAACCGTTACAGGCTGTTACTAATGGCTATAATGGGGTAAACTAAAACATCAGGCATTGTCTATGACCCATAATGAACATACCTGCTAATTTTCATTAAGGTCAGCCCAAGTACTTTCTGAGATATTCCATAAAAAAGAAAAACTGTTACACGCCGTTAGTAACGGTTATAACGGTAAACTAAAAACATCGGGCATTATTCGTGACCCATAATGAACATACCTACAAATTTTCAGAAAGATCGGCCAAGTACTTTCTGAGATATTCCATAAAGAGGAAAAAACGTTACAGCCCTTAGTAATGGCCATAACGAGGTAAACTAAAACATAGGGCATCATCCGTGACCCATAATGAGCATACCTGTTCATTTTTACAAATATTGGCCAAGTAGTTGCTGAGATATTCCATAAAGAAGAAAAAAAACCATACAGGCCGCTACAGCCGTTAGTAACAGCTATAATGGTAAACTAAAACATCAGGCATCATCCATGGCCCATAATTAACTTACCTACAAATTTTTTCAGAAAGATCTCCCCAGTAGTTTTGTCTGGAGCGAGTGGAACACATTTTGACCACGGACACACAGACACACACAGAGACAGCATTTCTTCGTTCCCATTCTAAAGTACTCCCTGTTTTACAAGAACTGCGAGTACAAAAAGAAAAAGAAAGCGCTGAACATCACCTTTACAGAATTTCATGAGCCATTTTCTTTTTCCTTTTTTTTTTTTTTTTTGGCGTACACAGGCTGATACCCCCTGTATAGACTCGCAAGGATTAATCCCATCTACCCAACAAAGGGAGTGGAGTTTTGTGTGTATGATTGCTTTTTATCCTGCCATTAAGGCAGCCATACTCCAACTTCGTGGAAGCATGAGCTGTTAATGTCACTTTTTCCACTCGCAAGCTATTTACCCATGTTTTTGTGTGTATGATGATTTTACCCCATTAGACAGACATGAGCTGTTATCCTAAAGCTCTTTGTTATTTCTGCTTACCCAGACAGACATCTGCAGGCTTAGAATTGCATTAATTTTTTTTTCAACCAGCATGTACAAGATTTCAATTGCAAGTGTCATTTATTTACTTAATGTTATTTCGGTTACTACTGCAAATTCTTCCATTTTATATATGCATTTATCACATGCATGTATGTTTGTGTATGTTGGCAAAAATATATTAAACTTTTTTTTTTAACGTAACCGTGAGTGGATGGATGCATTCCGTGTGTTCTCTTGTTCTGTATAAAATAACTACACAACTGGTGAGTAGCAAGTCTTGTGTGCACAGGTGCTTTCGTTCCATGTAATCTCCAGCTTCTGTATCTAAATAATAACTACATAACAGGTGAGAATAGTCTGTCTTGTTGACAATATCTACTCCATGATTGGTGGGAACTGTCAGTTCTGTGTACCTTTTTGTTCAAACACTCTGTGCCAAAGTGCGCACAGGGAAGGTATCACACTTTGGTTTAAAACACACACACACACACTCTTCCAGCCTATCTGGATCTGGATTAGCACGTCGCTAAAACATCCATTTACTGGCATTGGCGCGACGGTGGGGGTGCGCAGCGCGAAGATATTATCGGATTCTGGCTTTTGCCAGAGCCGACTTGAAATTGCCGACTGGCTTTTGGTGGACGATGTTGTCGTCGAGGTGGTTCCACTCAGTTATTGTCCTTGGGAAGTATGAATGACGGTACTGACCGGTGTGTGTTTCTGGAACGCAGTAGCACCTATCGTTGTTCTTCTTCTTCCTTTCCACGACCAACATCATTTTGCTGATGATTTTTGTCGTATTCGGGGAGATTGCCGAAGATTTGCGCTGTTCTTAGGATTTGGGTTAAAAAAACAAAAACAAAACAAAACAAAAAAAAAACCAGGGGGGGAGGGGGGATTTTAGGGAATAGTGGTCAGGAGGAGGGTTTTTTGGGTGCCTAAGTTGTTTGTATTTTTTGCCTATTTCTGGTTGAAATTCTGTTGTGTGAATACACTGAAGTGTGAAAGCTAACAGCATACACACTATGTACTTAGAAAAAGATATATTTTAGTTCGAACAGCGAAAGCCTGACGTCGCGTAATGCCCAAAACGCCGACCTCTCAAAACCGACATCGTGAACCAATTCTACTTCGACAAGCATTGAAGCTAACACTACAGAGTCGAAACGTAACAACTTCAAATCACACAAGTTTATGTTATGGAAACATTTACCCACTACATGTAACAACCCAGAACACTATACGGTTAAATTGCCTTTGTACTGGGTGTAGATACCAGCCCGATGACAAAACGTCATTCGCGTTGGAAAATTTCACATTTAATTCGCTTGCCATTTCGATCGTCTGCTAACAATCAAAATCTCCCGGAAGTGACCTCTTTTTTTTTTTTTTTTTCTCGAACTATTGCATTATGGGAGAATTATTTCGTTCTTATTCTGCTTCCCATTTCATTTGGAAAATTTTGTAGGTTCTCGACATACAGGTCACATATGACGTTTCTTATCATGTTCAATAAAAATCAATGTTACAAAATTTAGTTTTGTTTTGACATATGATCTACATCCGGGTCTTCATTCGACGCACGAACAACAACATCCGGGCAGTCTCTGTCAACCACATGGGACGCTCGTAGAAAACGCCGTACGCCACTTGCACACGCAGACTGGCGCGCCGGTGAGAAGGTTGGTGGTAAACTACTTGTGATCACTGACGTTTGTCATCAAATTAACGATTACCATCAATTTCATACACATTTTCTTTATCGCTTCGATCACTAAATAATCATAACTCTTAATTATCACACATAAGGCAGATTCAGATCTTTAGCAGTGGCAAGATTTTTCGAGCGCTGTGATCAGAAACGCATGCTCTGGCAATTTCAATGATCGCTTTCGTTCGACTTTACACAGCACAGCTACTGCGTAAGACAGACGTTTGTCATCACGTTTATCGTGTAAAAATGACGTCCGTCATAGCATTTCCTTGGTTTTTAATGACAAAGATCGATATTTCTCCGTTTAATTGTGTATATCATATCCTTTCGATCGTGGATACTGCAAGTCACCCACTGTATTCTTCGATCGATTATACCGAACAAATGCAGTGTTAACATTTTGTGACAATCGTCAATGTTACGCCAATTCAGTGTAAATTTTTAACCAGAAATTCGATTTCATCGAAAGATTTTCACCCCTCCTCATGTCTACTTCCTGTTCTAAGTCATTATTTCTCCATTGCAAGTTACCAAAACTACAGCTTTTTCAACTTACAGCTTTTTGCTTCTCTCTCTAATGACAAACATCATATTTACACCGAACCTTGGTGGGTTTTTTTTTTTTGTTTGGTTGGTTTTTTTTTTTTCACTCTCTCTTTTTCTTTTACATCTTAACTTTATTCTATGAAGCTGTAATTTATTATTCAACATGCTGTTTTTTTAATCGCCTCATCACAAAAAGGTTTCAACAATGACATGACAATTTTTTTTTTTTTTTACTGAAGGAACTTTTCTTTTTTTCAAGTTCTTAATACAGCTTTTATTTAAAAATGGGTGGGGGGGGGGTGGTTTTGTGAGTATGCTTTGGAATAGTCAGACTTTCACTTTTTGTTTTTTTTTTTCCACAGACCTGATGGCGAAGGCCCACAAACTTCGTCGTACTTTGTCTGATGGGGGATTTGAAAGCATACTGAGCAACAGAATGCTGACCTGAAAGCAAAAAAAAAAGGCTGACAGAAGAGTGAAAAACCGAGCAGCTGTTTGAAGCCTACAGACAGCGGCTGAAAGAAGATCCTGACCGCTATCATGAACTGAAGGAGCAGAACAGAAGAAGATCTCAGAAGTATCGCCAGAGACCAAAGTCGAATGAAGAGAAGGAACGTGAACGGCTGCTTCATAATCAAAGACAAGCTCGATATGCGTGAGTATTGGCATCATGTGCATATCTGCTGCAAGGTCATTGGAGAGAAAAGTGTGTTTCAGGTGCAAAAATGATAATAATAAAGATAATAAAAATGTTTGATCAAGTTGATGCCCTTCTTACGTGATCAAGTAGTGAAAGTCTGTGTGCACTCACCGCTGCAGGCATAAAAACTTGGCAGAAAATCCCTCTTTAGAATTTGTGTGTGAGTGTGTCTCTTTTGTTTTACGTTCTCTCAGTTTCAAAAAGTGTTCACAGAAAAAAAATGGTGCAGGAAAATGCTAAAGAAAACACGAAACTACACCACACACCTTCCTTCGATTTAATGCCACTATTCCAGCATCTCTGTTCTTAATTTTTTCAAAAAAGACCTTTTTTCAATGAAATATTTTCTTGCATGATTTGTACTACAATGTAGTGTTGGTTTGCAGTGCAAAGAAGAAAGCAGAGATGGCAGCAAAAGCAGAGATGGCAGCAAAAGCAGATCCACCTGCCCGCAAGACTCGCCAAGAGAAGAAGAATGCTGATCAGAGAGAGAGAACGTGTGCGACTAGCTGTGCAGCAGAAACACAGAGCCAACCTACATCCAGACAAAAAGAGACAAATTAAGGAGCAAAGGAGGGAATATTATCACAGAAAGAAAAGAGAAAAACAAGAACTGTTAAAGGCCAGAACAGAAAAGCATGGATGAAACTACCATCCAAAAATGCCGGAAACTGGAATTCCACATAGCTGTGTATCCAGAGATGCTTATATGCTGGCTGTTAGGAGACTCAAGCAAAATGTAGAAGGGGTAAAACTTGGCTATTTATTGGAGGGATAGGTGCAACTTCAGACTGACAAGACAAACTCTAAAGGAGTCTGACAACCATTTTACATCTTCTAACAAACAAAAACAAAATGCCACTATCCAACCCATTTAAAGTTTTACTCTCACACACCAAGGAAGTGGCTGAAAAAGAGACAAAACCACCTTCACACACAAAAAAAAAACCCTGGCAGATGCGTTTCATAACATGTTCAGACCAGGAAGAGTAGCATTCAGAAAACATTTTCCAACTTGTTCCTCGGAGGAAAAAAAAAAGGCACTGTCCAGACCACCAGGGAGCAAGCACAAAACTGGTTATTGAAGTGTTTTATCAGAAGCATTCAACAGCTATTCCTTGCAAATCAGGGAAGAAGAAAAAAAACAGCTATCAAAATCCATTTAGAACTGTATAAAGAATTCAAAACAAAAACAAATTCCAGAATCTCCCTTAGAACTTCCTATAGGTTCAGGCCAAAATGTGTGATGTCTGTGACAAACCTCAAGTTCTATCAGTACCTTTGTGAAATCTACCAAACCCAAAACTAAGTGGGCAGACTAAAATCTGTTGTTGACAAACAAACGCGCGAAAATATCACACAACTTTTGGAAGAAACTATGTGTGTAGTTGGGCAATTTTACCAAAACTGAATATGACAACAGTGTCTGGATTGTAGCGTGGACAGAGTGGGGGCAAGGTTTGAAAATGAATATCATTAGATCAATTGGCTGACAACATTAGATGGGGAAAGTGGGAGGCAGTAAAAGTGGAGAACAAATCATGAATTGAAAAAGTGAGCAAGAGTGGAAGCGTGTATCACAAACATGAGAGAGATGATGAGTGATGTGGGTCCTCTCTTGCCAGCTTGTTTCATCAAGAAGGTGTCACTGCGTGCGGACTAGACCATATATGCTACACCACATCCGCTAAGTTTTGAGACCACACTACGCATGATTTGAAGCTGATGGATGAATGAATTAACAAGATGACACAACTGAAGAAGAGGGTCTCGTGGCTACGACTCAGAAGATGTCTGACCTATGCATTAGCCCAACGCGCTGGTCAGACCTTGAGTGCCTACCTTAGTACCTACCTTTTTTTTTTTTTTCCTTTTTGAGTGTGTAGTGGATGTACAGGTGTGTGTATGATGTGTGGGTATGGGCCCATGTGTATGCATGGGCAGTGTGTGTGTGTGCGCGCGCGTTGTTTGTGTGTGTGTGCATGTGCAGAAGTGCGTGTGCATGCATGTGCAGAAGTGCGTGTGCATATGTGTGTCTGTGTGTGTAATCTGTGGGTTTGTGTGAGTACACATATCTGCATATAGGCTATATGTGTACATATCTCTGTGTATGTGTGTCTTTGTATGTGGGCATGTGTGTGCATTTGTGCGCTTATGTGTATGCGTGTGTGTGCGCGCATGTGTCGGTGTGGACATGCACATGCACACATGTGTATATGTGTGTGGGTAAGAGCAAGCAAATGTACACGCACATGTTGTATGTGTGTGGTGTGAGTGTGCACACGCGTATGTGTGTGTGTGTGTGTTGTGTGATGCGTGCGTGAATGTTCAGAAGATGACTTGGAACAAGAACAAGACCATCAAATACAGCATATAGGTGCATGCACACGCTCGTGCGCACACACAGATACACATAAGAACAACTCCTCCCCCTCAAACACATCCCACGCACACACACACGCACACTCTCTGACTCTCTCACACACACACACACTCACACACCAACGCTTCCACACACGTATGTGGGCTCTCTAACACATGGGTATTGCCCCATTGATGAACACACACATACACTCACTCTCCCACACACACTCGCACACCAACACTTGCACATTCATGATGTCCATGGACACTCTAATTAACATGCTGGCATCACCCCACTGATGATCACACACCAGTGCAAACACATCTCTTGCCAGACATACACTCAAGGCAGAGAAATCAGCTCCAGGAGTTGGAAAAAAAAACAAACAAACAAAGCTTCAAGAACTGGGCCATTGTCACTATGGATTTTGTTGCAGCTCTGTAAATTGCACGATCAGCCCAGAGTGCCAACTGGTCACATCAACAAGTGACACTCTTTCCTGTTGTTGTGCACATCATGCACAAGAGCTCAGACGTGACACAGTTTTCTTGTCTGATGATCTCCATCATAACGCTTTCATTTCACAGACCTATTCCATCGACAAGGCTCTTTACTACATTTCTCAACTGAGAATAATGGAAAAAAAAATCATCCTTGTCAGTGGATGTGCAGCACAGTTTAAATCAAAGCTGCCCTTCTCTTTCTTCACACAAACCCCAATTCCTGGTTCAGAATTCACACCTGTTGAAAACGATTTCTTTGGTTCTCGCCATGGATAAAATGTTTGTGATTGGTGTGGAGATGCAGTGAAGCAAAATGCTACAGAAGACCTTGCTCCCAGAAGGTTTGTGTCAAAGAAGCACATGACATGTTTCAACATTGTGCAAAAAAACATGAGCTACTCAAAGGGTACAGAATCATGTATTCACAGAGCTCGGAAATTTTTCCTTGTTGATCAAAAAGAGGTTAAAAAGAGAGAGTGGGCACTAAGTTTGATAGAGATGGTGGGTTTTTTTGTTGCCGTTTTTTTTTTTTTTTTTTTTTTCACTTTTCAAATCTATTGACCATTTTACACAGTCCTGTCTTTGTGGATATTTTATGAATAGATCATTTGATGACTTATTTAAATACACAATTGCAATACCTAGTCTCAGTCCTTATTTTAAAAAAGTATGTGCTGTTGGACTCTAGTGTAGGTCGATTACTTGAATAAGGTATTTAAAAAAAAAAGAAAACAAGCTCTTACACTATCATGCTTGTCTGTCTTGCTCTCAAGCTCTTTATTGCGTGTGTGAAAGCTGCAGTTGTTACAGTCCATGGTAAACATTGCTGTGTACTGAGTATCATTGTTCTTTTGAATCTTTGAGGTTTACATAAACCTGATGTTTGTCATATTTTTCGGGTTTCCTGCAAAATACAGCAACTGCATTGGAAAACAGGCTTGATTCAAACACATGGTCTGCAGCACAGTTGAGTTAGGTTGCTTCAAATCATGATTTGAGACTACAATATGTTAAGGAAAATAAACACTTGCATTAAAAAAAAAAAGCACTTGATTTCATGTTTGTTCTTTGAATCAATGATGAGAGCATCTTTTCTGAGGGTCTTGAATGCAATTCCTTTGTTCTGTAAGAAGTTCTAAAAATGTTATGGCGTACATCAGCAATTACAACAAATTACCCTTATTATTGTTTGGCACCAATATTATCCGAGTTTTGCTCATAAAAACATTTTCATTATAGATCTGCATCAAGTGTGTTGTTTTCTAGAGCTTCAAAAGTAAAAAGCGACACACACACAAAAAAATGTGTTTATAATTGCTGATATTTGTCATACTTCATGTAAATGCAATATAATTTCAAATTTCCTCAAAAACCAGTCACAACACTATCTTGCCTGTTCTCACATAGATTATTTGGTGTGGACCTCGCAAAACAATGCAGTCCACTTCACCATCCTTCTGTCCTCTTTTCTAGCACATCTTCTGGCACCAAAAAATATATATATGTTTCTAAAAATGTATTACTAAATATTCAATTACTTTTCGACTGGTGATAAGTCAGGTCTGTGTAAAAATAACTACTCCATAACGTGAGAAAAGTACTGTGGTAAACTACTCCTCCATGACAGGTGAGAATAGTTCTGTGTAAAACTACTACTCTGTGTGACTGGTGAAAAAGTCACTTCTGTATAAAATTTACTAATCCATGACTGGTGAGAACAGTCAGTTTTGTATAAAATTACTACTCTGACTGGTAAGAATAGTCAGTTCTGTACAAAATTACTAATCCATGACTGGTAAGAATAGTCAGTTCTGTATAAAATTACCTATCTTTGACTGGTAAGAATAGTCAGTTCTGTATAAAAAAAATCACTAATCCATGACTGGTGAGGACAGTCAGTTTTGTATAAAATTACTACTCTGACTGGTAAGAATAGTCAGTTCTGTACAAAATTACTAATCCATGACTGGTAAGAATAGTCAGTTCTGTACAAAATACTAATCCAAGACTGGTGATGATCATCAGTTCTGTACAAAATTACTAATCCATGACTGGTAAGAACAGTCAGTTCTGTACAAAATTACTAATCCATGACTGGTGAGAACAGTCGGTTCTGTGTAAATTACTACTACTCTGACTGGTGAGAACAGTCAGTTCTGTATAAATCATAAATAACTACTTCATGACAGGTGAGGACAGTCAGTTCTGTACAAATTACTACTCATGACTGGTGAGAATTGTAATTTCTGTGTAAAAACTACTACTCCATGACTGGTTAGAACAGTTCTGCATAAAATTACTCTCATGACTGGTGAGGACAGTCGGTTCTGTATAAAAATTACTACTCTAGAACTGGTGAGGATAGTTCTGTGTAAAATAACTACTACATAACAGATGAAATAGTTCTGTGTAAAATAACTACTCCATAATTGGTGAGAATAGTTCTGTGTAAAATTACTACTCCATGACAGGTGAGAATATTCAGTTCTGTATAAAATTACTATTCCATGACTGGTGACAACAGTCAGTTCTGTATAGAATTACTACTCCATGACTGGTGAGAATACTTCTGTATAAAGTTACAACTCCATGACTGCGACAACAGTCAGTTCTGTATAAAATTACTAATCCCATGACTAGTGAGAATAGTTCTGTATGAAATTACAACTCTATGACTGGTGAGAACTGTTCTGTATAAAATTACTACTCCATGACTTGTGAGAACTGTTCTGTATAAAATCACTACTCCACGACTGGTGAGAATAGTCAGTTCTGTATAAAATTACTACCCCATGACTGGTGAGAACAGTCAGGTCTGTGTAAAATTACTACTCCATGACTGGTAAAGAACAGTCAGTTCTGTACAAATAACTACTCCATTACTGGTCAGAATGGTTGGTTCTGTAAAATTACTACTCTATGACTGGTGAGAACACTCAGTTCTGTGAAAAATTACTACTGCATGATTGGTGAGAAGTTCTGTATAAAATAACAGTTTTGTGTAAAATTACTACTCCATGACTGGTAGGAACAGTCAGTTCTGTACAAATAACTACTCCGTTACTATTGTGAATGATCAGTTCTGTATAAAAATGACTACTCCATGACTGATGAGAACAGTTGGTCTGTGTAAAATTTCTACTGCATGACTACTCCATGACTGATGAGAACAGTTGGTCTGTGTAAAATTTCTACTGCATGATTGGTGAGAAGGTCTGTATAAAATAACAGTTCTGTGTAAAATTACTACTCCATGCATGATTCATGAAAACAGTCAGTTCAGCGTACTGGAACTGCTCCATGATAGGTACGAACAGTTGATTTTGTGTCCACCGACCTGACAAGGCCTAGAAAGTACAAAGTGTAGCATTCTTATATTTGAAGAGTAATAATGATGAAGACAACTTCTACAGCGCCCATCCTAACAATGTAGGCTACAGGGCCCTTTACAAGTTTTACAAATCATCATCTAACATATACGCAGGATACACACACACACACACACACACACACACACACACACACACACACAGTCACTCACACTGACACTGACTGACTAGTATTGCAAAGCTGAGTGTAGCCTTCCTATGTCATGCGACAGGTTAAACTAACAGTAATCGCTGTCACATGTTTTTGCTTGACCTACAAAAAAATTTAATGGCTGACAATGTAACCTACTGATAAAGCAGCGAAACTGTGATAGTCTTCAACCATTTTTTCCTTTTTTTCTTCTTCCTCTCCTCTCCTTACTGAACATGACCATTTTTTGATGAATCAGTCTCCAATATATACAAATGTCTGACTCACTGAGTTCCAGTACTGCTGCAGCTACATCTGTGATGCGGGTTTGTTTGGCTGGTTGGTTTTTCTTTTGATGATGTTTTTTTTGGCACAGCATTTTGTCACAAAATGTAACAAAAAAGCATTATCGACGAAATCATAGCGTGCTACGCCAAAAGCCTAGCACATAGCAGATCTGTGTACAATAACTACTTGATGAATAATGAGAACAGTTCTGGATACAGTAACTCCTCCAAGACTGGTAAGCATACTCACTGAATTGTCATTTCAGGATTTTCTACTATCAATAAACACTACCTGACCGTCAAAAACACTGGCTTCTGTATACAATAGATTCCAGGTGATGTATGAAAACACAACTTCTGTATACCAAACACCAGGTTCTGTGTATACAATGAAATACCAGAACAATGGAGGAAACACAAGCTCCTCGTACAATAAATGCAAGATGACTGATCAAAACACAGATTTCTGTATACAAAAAATACTAGGTGAATGGTGAAAAAATAATAAAAAAAATAGTTAACCTGGTGATTGGTGAAAATGCAAGGTTCTGTACATAATACATTCTAGATAAATGGCGACAACACTTAGATCATCTTTCATTTAAAAAAAAAAAGTTGATTGGGAGGCCTCTCTACAAATGAACAAAACCTGAGGCCTCTCTACAAATGAACACTAAAAAGCCTCTTAAGGTGTTTAGATTATCTCACACAAAGCCTGAAAGGTTATATAGCTCTGACCAGTCAGTGTCGAACGGACAAATGTGAGGTGAAGGTCATTGTGATCCCACTTGCCGCTTCAAACGACTGAAATTTTTTGAGTCAAACTGGTAAAGCCTGCACATACACTTGGCAAGCAAGTTTCGCTTTGTTTCTTTAATTTTTTTTTGCGTGCCAAATGTTTGGGATCTTCGAAACCTGCAGCTCTAAGTAAATACATGCCAACTCCAAAGCTAAGCACCCATCCACACTGGATCTCTACTAAATTCACAAGAACAGAGATACAGATGGTCTGTTATCAAAAACTGACTCTCACTTTAACCAGTTGATCTGTATCTTCTCCCTGGTTACAAAAAAAAAATGCTGCTTTTGGAACTGGAGAAAAGTGGGATAGGAAAGGATAATGGGAGAGAAAGGGTGGGGAGGGGGTGTGTGAATGGGGCCGACTGGTAGCACTAATAATCATACTACAATCCCAAGATGGCCACTGACTCACCCAAGTTGTTCTGTATTTCCTCCCTCGTCAGCTCTCTGCTGCTGTTGGGGGCTAAGGGCTGCTGGTTGTCTGGCACGCTGGCATCACACAGGTGGACCCCCGTCTCATTGGAGTTCTGCAAGTAGTCTCCACACTTGCAACACAGGCGGTGCTCCACGTTCTCCCCACGCCCCGCCCCCTGACCGGCGCCATTCCCTGGACCTCCCCCGCCTCGCCCATTGTTGTTGCGGTGGTTGTCTCGATGGTTGAAGTTGCGGTTGTTGTGGCGGTGGTTGTGGTGGTTGTTGTTGGCCACATTCCAGGGCATGTTGAAGCCAAAACCCTCCACCTGGGGCTGCTGGTTGTGGGGAGGGCCAGGATGGGGGTGACCGGGGCCCTGGGGGGGACCACCCAGGATGGGACCCCTCACCCACTGGGGTGCCGGCCCTGCCCCCTGCAGCGGCTGGTTCTGAAAGTGGTTGCCCATGTGGTGGGGGTGAGGGGCTCCTGGCCCATGGGGACCCTGGGGAGGGGGGAGGCATGCGGCGATCATAGAAGAGAGGCCCCCCTTGGGACCAGTGGGGTCGACCATGGTCATAGACAAAGACCTGTCGGCCCTGGTTAGGCATGCTCATACTGCCCTGAAACAGTATACAACAAGCGTCTCAGTCAGAGAACTAAAGACACCCCATCAAACCAACGGCCATGGGGCAAGGTGCATGTATGTTTTCACCCACCCATCCCCAATCTGCCTCCCCCACCTCCCGCCTTCTTTTTTTTGTTCCTCCTTACTCCTCCTGTCAATACTCTTCAATGCGGTCTTTACCAATTGAATTCTCTAATAAAAGTACAATAAAACTGAAAACTTACCACACAGATCATTCCAAATAAAATCAAACCTTGGTGAAGGGGAGGGGGAGGAGGGGGATTACCACAGAAATGAGAAGTATTTGACAATTTGAGGCATAAAAAAGCATGCACACATGTATACACCACTTCTCTTGAGTACCATACTGATACTCCTTATCAGGTTCTTTGCTTAAAATAAATGTTGCAACTTGGACTACTTAACAATTTTAATGTATATGTCAGATAATCCTACCTGTAATGATAATCAATATACCAATAATGTTTAGTGCTTCATATATTTGGAGTTCTCCAGAAAATAACAAAATTCAAATGTTCCTTACACTAAGGAGGAAAGGGATGCTGACCTACATTGCATTCATGAAAACACACATATCTATCAAAAGTAACTGTCCATCTGTTCCAAAAGCTCAAATGGCATCAAGGAGTGAAATGTGTTCAGAACTGGATTTGAATCTGTCTGTGACGGTAAATAATCATTATCCAAAAGCAACACTAAGCTGTTGGAGATCGGATATGAATGATCTTTCACCTCATGAAGATGTTTCCTATCCATAAACACATCTTTAATATGAAGCAATTTAACATCAGAAGAAATGTAAGTTTTACTATGCCTTTTTGTGACATCTAAATGAAAACTCTCGAAAAAAACAAGGACTTTATACAACAAAAAAAAAGTCATCTGACATCTTGAAAGTCAAATTAGACATATGCAGTCACTAATTATGTGCTATGAAAACCTTATTGCGCTTTGGTAAAAATAATTTCAACCCTGCAGATACACTTCAGAAATTTTTTCTTAAATATCACTTTCTACAGTCGACTTGATCAATTTGTTTCACATTTGTACTAGTTTTGACACTGTCCCTGCTACTACTGAGTCAAAAAAAAAAGGGAAAAAAAAGTTTGTAGCAATCATTGTGAAATGATGTGCCACAAGCCTTTTGTAATTTCTATAGTGTCAATCTACTGCCTGGAAAAACAGACACCAATTCAGACTCTTGGACATACATGAGCATAAATATCTTTTTTTCCTATTTCATTTAGAAACAAAAACAAAACAAAAAAAAAAAAAAACTAGCTGAACATTCATAACAAAAAAATGAAAGACTGAAACGTGTTTAAATGTGAAGAACTTTCCCCACAACCTCATGCTTATTTCTATTGTCGACAGCTACCTTTACTATTACCAATAGTGGGTCTGCTTTCCCTGAAAACAAAGACAATACTGTGTAGAACACACACACACTGAACTCTTCCTCTGAATCATCTTGGATTTCCTTGGATTCTGACCTCTCATTCTGGGAAGCAAGTCAAAAATCTCCCAGAGTGATTTTGCCAGGTGACAGAAGAGTCCTCATACTTTTTTGAGGAAAAGCACTTTTAACCCCCACTGCCAATTAATTTGCGTCAGAGGTTTACCGGCAGCAATGGAAGGCTGGATACAAAGCTGAACATACTCATTCTGACCCATGAGAGTCTTTACAGTCCCAAAGGCACTGTGCATGGGAAAAGTAAAATGAATCTGAGCAAAACGAACAGTATCATAGTAACTGTCAACTAGCCACATATGACTGCTTTTAATGTTGATGCTTTATCTTTTTACAAGAATAAATTACACACACATCCTGAGACCGTAAGAATGACACAGACAACTAAAGCACATAAACAAAAGAACTTGCAGAACAGTGTAACAGTTTAAAGCTCTAGTTGCCTTTCCTGAGGATCTTCAACCCTCTCTTTCATGATTAATAAACATGCAGTTACGTGTTTTAATGTGCATGCCTGTAAACGGCACAGTACACACACGGCACCCTGAATGAACCTGAATCATGTGCAGATTTTATTCTACTTTTAATCTGTATTCTAAAAAAAAAGCCAAACTACAACAAAATCAGAATATATCTTATCAAAATGTGTCTAAATTCTAAAGGTTTATATTAAAGTATGCCTAAAGCACAATAACAAAGTATGTGAGGACTGTGTCGGCAGATTTATGATTGTTGGACATTTGAGTTAATGTATTAACAATAGACAGTTAAGTAATGGAAGGCAGACAAGCCCACTGCCTAAAAAAAAAAAAAAGTATAACAACAACGAAAAGCAATTATCATGGAGGAAAAGAGGAGGAGAAGGGCACCAGAATTACTTACCACCTGAAATAGATGATCAACACAGCTCCGAAACTGAGGACAGGAGGGAGGCAACAGGTTTTATGGAAGGGGGGATAGGATGGGGTAGTATTTCAACAAAACAACCTGTCCCACATTATACCAATATTCACAAGTTATATACAAATCTATTTTCTGCACTTGCAAATATAAAAAAAAAAAAAAAAAAAACCTCTGATTCCTTTCATATTAACCAAATAAAAAAAAACGTAACTATCAGGTTCAGATCACATAGATATAGGGGTATTGTACTATACTGTTTACCAGAAGTCTCACCAAGTACGCAAATTGGCTCTGGCGGTATGCGTTTAAACAAACTTCCATCAAATCCATCAGATCTGCAAGACCTTTTTTTTTTTTTTTGGGGGGGGGGGGGGGGGTTTTTCGTTGCTGTGGGTGGGTTTTTTTTTTTTTTTGCCACTAGCCACAAAACTGAAGGAGTCATGAAAAAACAAACATTTGCTTGATGACAACAATTTGGCTACAGCTGCTCTCCTTAAATGACTGTGTTCAGAACCATCCCTTCGAAGTTTCCAACCTGCTTAGTTATTCCTTTTAGAAATCGTCTATGACACTGACGTTTCTTGATATATTAAAAAAAAAAAACACACACACTCATTTTAGTTCAATCTGCACCCTCGAAAGTTCTTGCTGGCTACTTTATAGTTTTCAATAAAAGGATGAATATATCTTGATCTAAAATGGATCTGAAACACTGATTCGTGCATGGGCTTTCACACAGTTGTTGATGATGGTTCCCCAGTGCCCACCCTTTCCCCCATTTGGTAGGTTTTCTTCCCCTACCCCACAGGTAAAAAACAGATAATCTATTGGAACATACAAACACACATAAATAACATGTTCTTCTTTGTTCTGCTCAAACCGCCAAATTCACCACCAGTCAGAATTTTGCATACATGTGACCATATCAAATCCTAGCATGAAGTGTCATTCCATCTTCAGGGATGACGGGTCAACACACCAACAGTCTGCATGTGCTGTTGTTACTTGTTATCAATGCGACCAGCAAACAACAGCCCTCTCTCTGTGCAGGATGGAACGGAATTCAACAAACGCATGTTTGCCACTTTTGTTCTTTTTTGTTTCTGAGTGGATGTTTAAAATTTGCACTGCAGGACCAGGCTCTAAAGTCTCATCCAGAGGACTTTAGAAGGGATGAAAATCAGCCAAAATCTTGACTCTGCGGAGAAAGCAACTCTCCTCTGTATGACGTGGCCTTTTTCATTGAGCTGGACTGAGCGCCCCCGGCCACATCTGCTTCAATTCATACCTGGTCATCACCACAAAGAATGGCCATGTCACAAGGCTCAATTGGGCAAGATCATTTCTTTCAAACATCGCAAAAAAACCAAGACAAAACAAAAAAAAAACAATGAAAAAAAAAACCCTAGTCAAATGAGTCTTTTTCTTTTCCCCATCAGACAAAATGTTAACTTAAGGAAGCCATGTTTCCTTTTTTTTTTTCTCATTACAAAAATCAATATCCACAAACAAAAGAAAAAAATTAAGCCAGCCAAAGCTAACCCCTATTCTGTAAATTTTAGTGTTGTTAAGCATCATGACTATTGTGGTCACTGGTCAATGTGGGTGAAAATAAACATGAAAAATTACAGTGATGCTCATGGTGGGAAGCACACAGAATAAAAAAAAAACGTGTCAAAGAAGCAACTAAAAATACTGTATGTGTCAGGATGGGAAACAGTAAGATTAACAATTACTACAAAAAGGTCCAGTTAAAGACTAACATATATAAAGTACTGAGCACAATTCACCTTATTATCATAATTTACACTTGTATATGCTGGAGCAGTGTCTGTCCCACCTGACTTAGTTGCCTGATCATCAAGCATGGACATTTTATTTAGTTGAAGGACAAGGCTTCACATAGCACCAAAACCCGAAGGCAACTTAACACACACCTCCTTGTCACTAAACACAGATCTACACTACATGTGTCATCAGTCAATAGTCAACAAATATACTTATGCTTCACGTGGAAAAGGTGAGTGACTTAATACCGTACCTGAACCCAAATGATAAAATTTGTTTTCTGCGACATCTTGCCGATGACTGCGAAGCCGGCTGGAATCGTACCGTGTACACAAGTGTACCGAAATGTGTTCAACCCCCTGACCCAAGGCCTGCTGAATGCAAGGAAGGAATGACATGGGTATAGAAGCTGATCAGGACACAAGTACTACCACTGTTGCCCTGTCAATGGGCTCTCTCTCAGTCACCATTACTGAGGGATCTACCCCAGGGCAGGGAACTATAAGTATCACACTGATCTGATCTTCTTACTAACAAATGAGTGGGAAAAAAAGATAATTGGCAAGGTCTGCATGAAGCTACAATACTCACAGGGTTTCGGTTAGGGTTTTTTTTGTTGTTGGTTTTTTTTTTTTTTTTTTTTTTTTTTTCATTTTTGGTTGTTCTTTCCTTGAACTGTTTTTCTTCTTCCCCCAGCATTGTTTTTCTTTTTGAACTAATATTTCCAAAGTGTTTGCAATCTGAATCACAAGGCAAGCTGTTGAGCAGTCAATGGGTATCTACAGCTGTAACCAAGCTTCAACAACTGACAACTGGACTTCGACCAATGACAGTCATTACTGAAATATAGTGAAAGTAGTAATATGTATCTGTTCTTCTTTAGTTCTGCTGACTCCACTGCTGTGAAATGAATGACCACTTATTACATCAACTGAATGAGCCCTTGTTACTTGGTGTAAAAAAAAAAAAAAAAAAAAAAAAAAATCAAAATTTCCAAAATAAATAAAAAAAAATTCTAATATATGTCAGAATGGGTTGAATATCTGTGTATGCAATGGTGTGTGTGTGTTTTTTTTTTCCGCTTCCTTACGATTTACTTCCTGGTTTCATATTCAGAATTTATCCATTTTTATCATTAGAACTGACGACATGCAGTCAGTTACACTTACAGCCACAGCTAAGAGTGTACCAGTCTTGTGAGTGCAGCCAAATACACTCCCTTTGGGACAGCTGACAGCAATTTAGATTTCTGTTAGTGGAGAGTAGGATGTCACTCTCAGTCTCACTGCCGATAGTGGAAGCACTATGCTTTTGCACCAAATCTTTGTGCGACTGTCCATTTCTTTACATTTGTATCATGATTTGTTACTGTCAAATGAAAGGGAAACCCATGTTCCTTCTTGTCTTCCATCGGACTCTTTTTGTTTATCTTATTCTGTCACTCTTAAACTAAGCAGGTGAAGATGAAAGGAGTCAGTTCACTTCTGTCCACTTTCATATCCGCTGATATAAAGCAATTTTCTCCTGTAGGAAATGGATGCACAGCACCCATAAAAAAACAAGCCACTGATGCTATGTCAGATGAGCAGGGAAAGACACGGGTGTTGCACTTTTTAACTGTCTAGTGGCTGTAATCTGGCAGGAAGAGGTGGGGGTTTTTTTTTTTAATGAGCACACAGACAATCATAATCAACCCCTTCTTCAACATGGCTGATTAGTTTTGCCATCAAAAATGATGAACTAAATTTGGAAGAAAAAAAAAAGTCACCATCACAAATGCCGTCAAACTACTTTTAAAAAAAAAAGTAAATTTACATAATAAATGGAACTGTGAGCTCTTTTCCCACATGTTCTCTTGCTCTCTTTCTTTCTTTTTTTTTTTTCTTCATTTTCTTTTTATATCAATATTTCCTGACAGAAAAGAGGAAGATGGTTATAAACCCTGTGAGTGATAAAACAATATGGATAAATCCTATTTCCTCAACGTTTTCTTCCTTAATCATTTACTTGTAAACAAAACTGTCAATATGACAACCACTACATGGAATGTATGCTTCCAAAAAAGTTACACAAAACATTTTTTTTTTCTCATTTCATGGATTGTTATTTTCAAAACAATATATACTATCAAAACAAAAATTTAGTTATGAAAATAAACGTCAACCACACAATACCTTGCAGCAAAGATAACTAAAAAAAAAAAGATCTCAAGTGGTAACATGTCAATGTGAATTCATGTCTCTGTGTTTTTCGTTCTTTGTTGCATTTTCTTTCTTTCTTCTCATTCTATTGAAACATGATATAAACTCTGAATATCTACCCCCAAAAGAGAAGGCAAAAATGTGTATTTTTATCATTGTTTTTTAATCATTGGTTTGCTGGGTTGGTTGGTTGGTAGGTTGTTTTTTGTTTCAATGTCAATTTGCAATCAAATCACATCAATGTCCACCAGCTTTCTTATCTTACACTGTGTCTTCTCGACATTTTCAAAACTAATCATCGAAGCAAATGTGCAAGTTCAAATGAACTCATAAAGTTACAGACTTTTTTCCGTCTCACATGCCTTTGCAACGAAACACAAGGAGAAACTGCACTGTTACCACTTAAGACACGCAGTTAATCAAAGGCTGTCTCAGCTCTAGGCGAGTGAACTGACATTTCCGACTTGATTCCTCTCTGTCAGAATACTTGCCTGGACTGAATAATGTACCATAACATGGGATGCCATATCAGAACTTAGAAAAGAAAACACTTTGGTTTTAAAGAATCAAACAGCAGACAACTATGGATACTTCATCTGATGCAGCCTGTGGAATAAAGGAATTTTTTCACCGTCTCTATGGAGACTGGATGACCAAGTGGTGCAGATTTTGTGATTCAGTGCGTCTTTGTGTCATTCTTCGTGGTTTTGATTTGTACTGTCGTTGCCCACAAAAGTGAAGGCATGGCTAAGACAAGATATACTGCAATGTCTTCAGCCAAAAATTATCCAAACCCCCCCACAAAAGTTTGTATATATATATATGTATATGTAAATCAGGAATTTATATGCTCCTAGCAGTTTTTCCTCCCTTTGAAGAAACGAGACTGGGAATCCCCACCCCCCTCAAGCACCCCTTGTTCTCCCCACCCCCCCCCCAGCCAGCCACCAATGGCCAGTCTACATGGTCCTCAAAGCTTATAAATCCATGTTCAATGTACCCAGTTTCATCGTTTTTCCCCTTCTTCTTGTTTTCCTTTTTCCTACCTGCAGGAAAAGGTTGGAAATTTATTTAGTCATGAAAGTGGGTACTTGGGTATTGCTATTCTAGCTATGACACAGAGAACACACAGGACATGCAAAATTTGAAATCTGGTTGAAGTTTTCAACAGCCTTAAAGTGATTTTGGTCACAACTTCCGTTTTTTTATGCATGTAAGTATCCATAGTTCTGATCGAAATGAAGATGAATTAACTATCAATAATGTAACAAAAAGGAACAATGCTTTCTTTTTTCTCTATCACCTAAAATGATTCAAACCTCAAATAGCATGGTACACCGTCGGAACTTCACGATGTTTTCACTCGCGCCAAAACCATATGTTCATTATTCATATCAGCGGGCCTGTTCTCTCTAGCGTATGTTTCACACACAAAGATATTGTGTCATACGGCTAGGGGGGGACTGTTCTCAACTGAAACAAAAGAATGTCACCAACACATGGAAATTACCCAAGAAGTGTACATACACAACAGGGCTACACAGCATACACAGTCAACTGGAACAGGACCACAAAAACAAACAGTGAAACACACAGCGCCAGCACACTTTTCAAACTGCTACACATGAGAATACAGTCATGGAACAAAGTTCCACATGACAGTCCACTTACGTATCTTCCACTCCTTTCACATTCCACTCTTTTTTACAAACTGATATGTAAAATTCAAATCTACTAACTTAACAGTAAATGGACAATGCTATCTGGTTTTTAAAGTCAATCACCATCACTACTAGCCGTATGGATGGTTAGATAAGTAATAAAATAGTTAAAAAGATAATGAGATAATGTTATTAACTTGGCATACAGCTTTAACAATTATCAAGAAAAAAATCTAACAGACTGTAAAATATACCAGCATCAGAGAAACACAAGAGCGCAAAGCACATCTGAGCAAAGTAATGACTGCCAGAATTATAGTATCAGAAGTCTCATTAAACTTTTTGACCTCCACCATCACCTTTAGCCCCTAAAAAAGAAGAGAAGAGAGAGAGAAAGAGAGAGAGAGAGAGAGAGAGACAGACAGGCGGAGACAGAGAGACAGAGACAGACCGAGAGAGAGAGTAATCAACCACATGCACAATATCAGGGAGTTTCACACAGTAATTCTGGTCTGGCTCAATCTACCTACCATGCCGAACTGTGCTGCTAGCAGCAGATGGTATGCTTGGCGTTTTTAACAATTTTCATGGCTAACACAATGCATAATGCCCTGTGCTTTAAGCTTTGGCCATTACAATGTGATTGCGAGTTTGACATGGTAGCTTAGGCAAGTATGCTTTAACTAAATAAGGAGCATTGAAAAACTGTTCTAGGGTCCTATTCTCTACTGAGTCGAACTACAGCAGAATTTAAAGCAACCCAAAAGGTCTGCATGGGATGGTCTATGGGTAACATTGAATGTGTTAGCCATGATGTACAATGCCAACAGAACAATTAGTCATTGACAATCGAAACTCCTTGTAACAGCAAGTACTCAGATTTTCCAACAGCTGTCTTCAAAACATGACAGAGAAGAACTTAGCACGGTAACTTGCCCCCCCCCCCCCCGCGCAAAATCTCATGTGCTAAGTCACGCAGATATACAAAAGACAATTCTGGCTTTTTCCATGACTAACTAATGCATGATGGCAAATACCTTGATAATACCCCACCAGAGAAACAGCAGAGAGGCGGACCCTCATCAGATGTACTCAGTCCGATGGCTCACCGTGCTATCAAGGCCATTCGATTCAGCCAATGTGGGAGCCCAAAAATAGTGGTCCTACACTGAGAATGTCTGAGCAGCTTTGAAAGCCAAGAAACTGTTGACAAGTCAACAATGCAGTCCAAGTGTCTCTAGAAGGAATATGAATGTAAGCAACCTTCAGGTATGCTGATGATGCCAAGTGCCCAGTCTTTGGACCCTCTGATTTGAGCTACACTGGATGTCAATGATAACTGCATCTCTGCTTGAAATGATCTGGGGATGAACAATAGAGAATGGGTCTTCTGCCTCCCAAACCACCCCACTCCCCCACCCCACCCCCCAGAGGCCTTGGAATGAAGACAAGTTTTGAATACAATTAATATGGGCCATGGATACTTAGCCTGTGACTGTCCCTGTGTGGAGAAATTTGGAAACTTTAAACTCAACCACTCCTCCTGCCAGGCTGAGATGGGTGCTTACGCGGGAGGGGGTGGGGGGGTGCATAAGAGAGAGGGTGTCTCATCCTCCCAGAGAAACAAATACTCAATCTCAAGCACAGAAGAATCACCCGTTGAGAAATCACCACCACCTCTGATATTCATGGCATTCACAATCACCCACCTGCAACTGCTAAAATGATACTGCTAGGAGGGGGAAACATCACTGATGGTGCAGAGGAGGTAGCCGTCGTTGATGATGCACCTGTTGGGGAGCTTTCCAAAAATAGGAAGGGATGAAGTGCTACCCTGATGTAGGGTGCCCCTGATGATGGTCCAGAGACTCAGCTATTGAGGTATCCTTATTCTTGGTAGAGCATATGAGGAATATGAGGAATTACTCAGTCACCTCTTATATGAAGCTGTACTCCTGGAAGCTGTCAGAACTCTAGCTGCTAAAGAAGTCCCTCTCGTAGGCAGGGCCTCTGTCCAATGTGCCATCAAACAGCCAGCACAGTCTCTGAAAGGAACCTTGGCTGGCCAGGATTATTCCATCTGACTACAATCTATATAGATGAACGGCTGGGAGCAAATGCTGAACAGAATCCCTCCAGGCTGGCAGATGGTTATAGTGCAACTAGGCTGCAGAAATCTGCTCTCCAAAGAGGAAGCATTTCTGTTCAGAGTCCTAGGCAGATGAAACTCACGCATCATCATCCTTGGTCTCTCAAAAAAAATTTGGAAAGTCTTCAACTAGTTCAAGTAAGAGGTCAACCAAGATATGGGCCGCCAGTACGTTGAACACACACCATTTGTCCAATCTTCAATGAGAAAGAGGTTGAAGAAGAAACCAGAGAAGGAGACACCGCTGCTTCCCTTTAATTAAGCTAAATGATCCTAGTGGAGTAGGACCATATCCACTTTCCAATTCCTTCAGAAAGGTGCCCAGGTGTTCAGCTCCTAGGACAACAAGATTTCCCTACCCAAAAGGTGCCTCTGACAAAACACACTGGTGCTCCCAAAGAACAAAAGTAGCTTACACACATAGAGTATATACTTATCTTGTGTGCTGGGGGGGGGGGGGGGGGGTCTCCCAAACATCAAAAGTAGCTTACATGCATATAGTATACACTTATCTTGTGTGAGAAGGTGAGAAAAGGAGTAAGTTCAGCAAGTGACTAGTCGACTCTAGCACACAAGGCACTAGTTGTGGGCTCTACTCTTTCATTCCTACTTTTCTATGAACCATACTTCCTCTTGTTCCTGGATTCTTATAATAAGAGTATTCCCTTCATTCCTGGATTTAGAGGAAAAAAAAAGAAGAAGTGTAAATGAGAACTGCCATGTATGCAATAGCAAACCAGCCAGAATAGAGCGGTGACCACTTTCCCACGCTGTTGGGGGGCCGTCTGGCATCCATTCATAAACACTGCTGCATGAGCAACCCAGTCATGACGTGTACCGATGACGCGACTAGCGCAGAGTTCAAAGCGCTTACTGCGAGAACCGATTTTTCGGGCTGCAGGAAGGAAAGCAGGAATTTTGTGCTGCCTGGTTTTCCGGGCTGCAGGAAGGATGGGTCAGATTTCTGCAAACCAGAAAGCCGGGTTGTAGGGATGAAAGAGTTAACAAGCCCTTCATAAAGGCAAGTTCCATTGCCTGCATGCTGAGTCCCCAGGTGTCCACCTCAGCAGTGTTCCTAATCAAATGCAACTGGGGGTACTCTATGCACAGATTTTGCAGTTTAAATGACACAGATTTTCACACAGGGTGTTCCTAGAACACTTTTTTTTTTTTTTTTTGTCACCAGTAATAATTGTTTTTCTGCAGTTCTGTTCAAATTCAAAAGTAGCAAACTCTTCGAGAGATGCAGCAATTCAGTTTTGTTGACCAATCTAGTCAAATGCTTCAACCTCAGTTGCAGACCCCGATTATCCAAGTCTTCTTACTGTTTGCAAAAAAGAAGCAATCATGTTTATATTGATACCAGTCTATGTTTGCTGTGTTCCATCATGTTATGTAGCACAATGGATGAGTCTGCTGGTTTTTGCATTACTGTATAATTAAGAATTTCATCAAATTCTTACTTTAATAGTATGGACCCTACGATTTCACCAATGAATCCTCAGATCTTTTAACAGAGGGTCTCTAGGGTCCTCAGTTATGCATGCTATGAGGAACACTGCCTTGCATTTGATTAGGGGACCCATGGACAGGAGAGTGCCTATGGCCATGACGGTCTAAAGACAGTCTGAATTGGTCACAGATATAAAATCTTGAGTGTTTTGAGGGTTGACTCCTGGGTGACTGTTCAAGGGATGTCCTGGAGTGTCCTGTACCAGGGAAAGAGCCATTTTTGGATATGGTCTACAGAGCCAGTGCGAGGCAACCGAGTCTAATTCATGAGGCAGCCAGGTTCCAAACCTTCTCCATGCATTCCTCTGTTGTGTCAGGACAAACCTAGCTGAGTAACTCACTATGGGTGACATGTACCATAGTCATCCCTACGGAGTTGGGCAGACTGGAGTGGCCTTTATGGACAGCCTACCTTGGGGATTAAGATTCTAAGAGCTCCCAGCAGAGGCAGTTCAAAAGCTGAAGACAATGGCCTGACATGATCTGCAAAAAAGTGGCTGCCAGTCCCGGTGTGTTCTGCCTAGTAATGGACTTAGGCCTACCAGTTTTAGTAAAAAACATTCAGCTCCAGGAAGAGTATACAGGCCAAGGCATGGCGCTCCAAATCCTCCGATGGAGCAGCAAATGGTCAACCATGTCAGGGGACACAAGTGCACAGACATTTGTGAGCCAGCACTCGGGAATTAACTGGGCAGGGGTAGAATCTGGTGGAAGCCTGACACAACACATAGTTGTTCTCTCCTAAGGATGCATGATCATGGGCACCAGCCAGGAGATGGTCAAGACAAAGCAAGCCATCATCACCTATCTCTAGGAGAAAGCCAAGATGGGATTCAGCTAGTCCTGATGGTTGTAGACCAGGTGACATGCCCATGTGGGCCACTTACACAACACGACTCGGCTGCATGATTCCTGATGGGTGGGGATGACATCAAACTTGAAAGAAGCTGATCAGTAACAGTTCCCATACTGTTAGTGAGATCCAATACTTCTCTATTATGCAACATGGATGATAAAAAGAAAAGACCCAGGGTTCTTTTTGTGTGTGTTGTTGCAACGTCTGCTATATCAGAAAGAAAGAACTGTATATCTATTTCTGACTTGGAAGAACTGACTGGTTTTAATAGAAAAAAATATGAACACTGAGAGCTGGACCTGGCCTGGCTCTCAGCCACTCTGCCACCTAACCATAACAGCTCCAGAGAACGATCAGGGGGTAACAAAAACAGGAAATGTCACAGAATTTCTTCTTGTGCACTCTACTCTATGCACCCCTAGTTTATCCCCTCAAAACATGTTGCCCACTTAGGGAAGCAGACATCAAAGTCCCCAAGGAATGGTGTGAATCCAAATTTGTCACCAGACATGTTATGCCCAATGTCACTATTGGGTGAGCGAGATATATATGGAACCTGGTTGACAAGGTGGTTAGTCATGCTTGGGCAACCTAGATATGGTACTAGATAGACAAGATGGCTAGTCATGCTAGCGCAACCTAGATATAATACTAAACAGACAAGATGGCTAGTCATGCTAGGGCAACCTAACAAAAAGTGGAAGCAGATATAATTGATAAATGGGGCAACTAGTCTAACACCGATCATTAATTCCCAACCCTTTAGTATCGATTAATGAAATAAAACCAGGAACAATCATTCTATGAGTCCAAGAAAATTATGTGAGACAGGCCTAAAATCATGATCAGGTTCCTTTTTTATTGTTGGGCCATGGTTGGTTGCATCAGGCTTTCGGCTTTAACCTGAAACATGTTTTGCTTCACTTCTTACTGCAAAAAAATTTCCTATATTCAAAACTAACACTGTTAGAAACAGTAGCACACACAGTCAGACATGGTCCATAGTAGCCAGACAGAATATTATCAATATATCCCCTGCAAGCGCACACATGCAGGCACACACACACACACACACACACACACACACACATGATTTGATCAACATGATACTTACATCTTCTATAAAAACCTAACAATGTACTGTGATACTGGATAGTCACATGGTATCCCCCTGCCCTACTGCCAACTGATCTACCACTACCAACAGCAGGTCCTGTGAGGAGAAAGGACGATTACCTAACCATAAGTTTCGTCAAGCCAAAGTCATCAGTGGGCAGACACTGAAAGTGAAAAAGTGAAATGCATGAGATTATCATGCTAAAGTTTAAAATATTTGTTTTCCATTTAAGTTAACTTAAGCTATCTGCAAAGATTCCGTGATGGAGTTTTTTTCTTTTAAAATATTACATTTACCGACTTAGTGAGTAGTATGTAACACAACTGTAGTCAACACCATAAAAAAAACATTTTCTCTCTTTAACAACCATTCTCAGAACTGTTGTCCACATCTTGAAATTCAGTGCACTCCTAGTTCTGTCAATATCACATGTGTCAAATGTGTAAACAGGTGTCATGACTTGACATATTTTGTTAAGTTTTTCAACACAAAGCCTTATTATTCTTCCACATCAACAGGGAACAATCGTTTAGTAAGACATATTGACATTTGATAATTTCAAGGCTTGTTATAAGTTATCATTTTGAAAATGTACTCCATTTTGGAAATCAAAATGAAGTGCAACTCAAACTTTTACTGATCAATAGGACAAATCACTATGGTCTCGCATAATATACAATGATTATAACTATTAGTAGCAAATTGTATGTTACTGTTAGCAAGTCTGTATGGGAGTATAATGTGTTCATGTATGAATGAATGCATATAACTCGTGGAAGAACAAGACTGAAGAAACAGATGGGTATAGCATTAAAAGAGAGTGGTTGCTGTGAGGAGGGTGAAGCGAGTGGCTGGGAACTGGCTTCTGTATTCCCAAAGGTTACAGTTATCAAGCAACCTTTCCTCCCATATACAATCCTTGCGGAGAGAACATTACAAATATGCTGATTTCAGGACCATACATTTAAAAATAAAATGTGGCAATTAATACATGTGTTAGCCCCAGATGCTGTGATGAAAAGGCTTTTCCATCATGCTAATAATCATGATATTATATAGTGTGGGCATTTTTGATACCACCTGATACTGTGATGAAAAGGCTTTTCCATCATGCCAATAATCATGAATTACATAGTGTGGGCATTTTTTATACCACCTGATACTGTGATGAAAAGGCTTTTTCATCATGCCAATAATCATGAATTATATAGTGTGGGCATTTTTGATACAGTAGATGATGTAAAAAAAAAAAAAAAAAAAAAAAAAAGACTGGCGAGGTCACAACTGACAGCACAAAGCCTTTCACTGTTAACTGTCAGTCACGGTGAACTGTCAGATCATTAAATTTCATGTCCCTTACTGACTCCAGCTAAAGGATATATATAACGTCAAAGGCCACACACGTGTGGGCATGACTTGACCTCCCGCTTCATGGTTCGCACTCGGCAGCTGGCGTTTTCGTTTCCACTAGGCAGGTCGCCTTTGTTTAGATGATCCCTAAGCCTACTGCTGGCGGGAGAGACCGAGCTGGGCGGGTTCGTGCTCAACTGTGCCCCTTTCTGGCCATTTCGATTGCCCACAGCACTTACCCAAGCAAATATTATTCATCGTTGATCGAATTTTCGTCATTTATGTTTCCGCTATTGATGCTGTGGATTTATTCTTGAATTGAATATAATCTCTGATTTTTGAGTAAGCGGGGGAAAATGTCACATTACACATTTATGCCAGGCGCAGCAAAAAAAGGCGATAAAAGCATTTGTCAGTCATCGCGCTAGCCATAACCACAGCTGCTTGGAACTGCAAATTGAGAATCTTGAATTAATCACGTGTAAATTACACATGCAGGAATGCATGTACACCAGCCTCAGCCTTTTGTTGAAAATCTGCTGAATGTCCCCAAAGAGACGTTGGTGACGGTAAATGAAAAGAAAAAAAATGTCGTCTGCCATTTCCTCAGCTGTTCGAGCAAGTCTTCCCAACACACAAAGCCATCTGCGCTTGCGCCACCTGACCTTGCTTGATGTAAACAAACCCTATTTTTTCATCAAAAAGACACATAATATTGTCCGTTTCAAGTGCAGCTAACATACTGGTAACTTATCTTGCAGCTGACCCACATCACTTACCTTGGGTTTCACTGATTAAGCAAATATTTACTCTTTCTGTGCGCGAGTTGGCACACTGTTCCTTGTTGTCAATCTGTGTTGATGAATTTAGTACGTCATGTCATTGTTCACCCAATATGGTAGTCCGCGCACTTTTCCGTTGGCCACGGAAACATACGAGTATTAAAGGGAGGCCACTATTTGCTATTTCCCTGCTCTGATCATATTAAAGAGAAGCAACTCTTTATCACATGACGTCATTTTGCAGCTGGCCTGTGCTCGATTTCCATGACAAAACATGTCCAAACGAGGAACAACGAGAACACTTTTCACACAATAAAAAGTGCGTTACTGAACTCGCATATATCAGTGTTGAAAATCAAAATCAGGGAAGAACACGCCATAAATTTTTGTCTGAAGAGAAGAGCGAAAATAGTGTGGCCTACATTTTTTTTTAAAAACATTATTTGACTTCAAAAAACAAAGACACCATTCAACACCACGTAAAACAAACACACAGCTGTAATTGCTCGCGATGTTTCCTATGTTGTCAGCTGCATTAACCAATTGTTACTGAAAAATGCCTGTTTGTACAGTTCGTTCTGTGTTCTACTTAGAGCACTATTGTGAGCATTCACCCCTGTTAGACATGATAATGTAAGCAGTTCTCGCATTTTGTGCAGTACTTTTCGGTCACATTCCAGTCAAATGTTAACCGTCCAGACATATCAACAATTCTCACCCAAACGCACCAGCAACTCTAAATGAATCCTTCAAAATTGTTGTTTAATCGCTGACATTCTACTGGAAGGCTTCTTCAGAGCCGCACATCTTATCTGTGTGCAAAACCAGGGGATAGCAACACACAGCCTTCAAAGCGTTGTGAGTGCACCAACCAGATATGTGGTTTCTACATATCCCTCATTCCCTTCTTCTCACCTTCTCCATGTGAATCTTTACAGTTCCCACTCCCAGCACACACACACACACACACACACACACACACACACACACACACACACACACACATACACGCATGCATGCACACAGGCACGCATGCATGCATGTGGATTATACACATATACACCGCCCGTATACACACACGCACGCATACATACCACATGTACGTATGTGCGCGTGCGCACACACACTAAAATGCACGCATGCACACATGCACGTGTGCGCACACGCACATGCACACAAGCATACACACACACACACACACACACACACACACACACAGAGGAAGGGAGGGAGACTCATACAGAGAAGAGGGGGGGGGGGGGGGGGGGGGAGGATAGGGTAGGTGAATACTGAGACCCTATTGGCATTCGCATTTGACAGCACTAACACCAGTGGAGCACGTGAGACGTCAACGCCTGCGATGAAGATGACAACGACTACTAAGACTGTTATGACTACTACCGCTGCTACTGCTATAACTACTGAAACGAAGAGAACGACCAGACTACTACTAGCACAACACCGACTGGAAAAAACTCAAAGGAGAGCTTAACAGTAGAAGGTCTTTGGGGGGGGGGGGGGGGGGGGGGGGGGGGGGTCATTAACAGATCCGACGGTGAAACTGATCCTAAAAGATACCGTGTGCCACATTTAATTTCGGATGAGACTTTGTGGAGTCCACTTTATTCACGTAGCCCCCATTGCCCCCGTTGGCCTTGTTAGACTGTCTTCTGGATTCTACTAGGATCCTTTTCTTTCCTCAACTCTCTACCAGTATGTATCTCCTTGCTTCCCTTTTCGCCTTGCACCACCACCACTTCGTTTGTGTTAAACTAGATCCTGTCTGTTCGTTCACACACACCGCCCGTATACACACATGCATGCATACATACCATATGTACGCATGTGCGCGTGCGCACACACACTAAAATGTACACATCCGACTAATTAGCCCTTTTTCATCCTATACCTCTTCATGCCACGCTCGGCAGAGAATTTCTTTCACAGACACACGGTAATTTCATTTATTTATTATTCATAGTCCATTATGGATTTTCAGTTCTGATTAGATTTGCACAGCTGGGCTCATCGAAGAAGAAAAGAGAAAGAGAGAAAATGATACCCAACATATTGAGAAAAAATAGAACGCCTATTCGTAGAAATAAATGAGCGAAGATCGCTCGTATCAAGACCAGAACATTACGAGTGCAGCATTTATTCGGAAGGAGCTGCCACATGCCAACCATGAATACACATCTTTTCCGCTAGGCCATTCTATTTTGCAATATTGCCCACATCAGCTTTTCCAACACGTCAGTCTACAGTCAGAACCTGACGGGCAAAATTGGAGTTCGGGGGCCCCTGCTTTGTGACACTCGCTCACCTTTAAACACGTTTCCCTTTGTCACAGATCAAAGTAAATTTAATTGAGAAAAAAAAATTGTTCTTCAAGAAGGCGTGCCGAAGACACAAGTCGCCTTATTTCAACTAATTTGGCTTAGTTTGCCTGAAAGCTGTCTTTCAAATGAATGTGTTCTAGAGGGCTTTGATTAATAGGTCCGCTTACTCCGTGAATACTCCTAGGATAATCCAGGGTGGGATTAACAATGGACTTAAGCAAGGAAAAATGTCAACTACGTAACGCTCAAGTTGTCTTTGTGTATGGCAAACGACATGCTTAGGATAAACTTTTATTTCATGTATTGCTGAGACTGTTTACTGGAGTGTTGTTACGCGAGTATACGCGATTTTCAACTAGCACGTCAGTAACAGAGAGACAACGGGAAGAATTAATGAATTAACAGCTAGCCCACCAAGATCTAAATCAGAATTCGGTTGGACTGAGGCTTATGTTCTTTCGATACGTTGATAGAAACGGAATCAGTTTGCAGACAAATCTTCCTGTCTAGTAATAACTTCTTAAATAAGTCATTAGGTCTTCGTCTCTCCACTGACCTGGACTATGGCCTGCGTTGAGAGCAAGCACGTGGCGCTTCTGAGGGATGACCTATTCACTCCTGATGGCGGAACATGGTGATGTTGCTGGGGCCCTTTCACAACACATGTTGTCGGTCCTGCGGTTGTGTCTGCCAACGCTGAGCTCAGAAGCTGATCTTGTCACAATCCTTTCTCCTAGATGCCTTATGACGTCAAACTGATTAGGGTGACGCGTAAGGCTGACGTCTTCTTTCAGTGACGTCTTTAATCTTACATGGTTATACTCAAAATAATACAAGATACAAGAAAACTTTATTAGTTCAATTCTGAGATATTACAATCGTGCTGCTGACTAACTATACATTAGTGATATAAATAAACATGAAAAACAATGAACAATAAACAAATAGCGTAACTCAACAACAACAACCCAACAAAATCAATTTAGTCATAATGTAACCCCCCCCCCCCCCCCCCCACACACCCACACACACACACACACACACACCCCACTTACTAATTTTCAGAATTTGCTAAAAACAGAATCAACACTGTCAGGCCTAAATTCTGATTTAAAGAAGCATCAAAGTGTGATGATGATGATGATGATGATGATGATGATGATGCACATAATAAATGATCAAGCAGTAGTAAAACACATTTGAGTAAACAACAATTCTTATAATAGATATTCAGTATTACATAATGGTCAGACTTGATTTTTTCACAGAATTTTAAGATACATGTATAATGGTAAATAATAACAAAACACATAAAAGTAGTCAGATCACACACACACACACACACACACACACACACACACACACACACACACACACACACACACACACACACACATGCATGCGCACACACAGCCATGCACACACACATGATAAATAAATAAATTGATTAACATAAAAATAATAGAACAGTCGGTAACAAATTATACCTTAATTAATCAAATCAAATTTTCATTGTTGCACACAAATAATAAAAAATACAGAATATAAAAAGGCAGTTAAGTGAATAATTATGGCAAAGAACAGTAAAACACTTTTAGTAAACAACCATACCACACACACACACACACACACACACACGCGCGCGCGCACACACACACACACACACACATGTATACACACATGCCCTCACACGCACCCAATATACATACACATTTATTCAATCACACACGTACACACACGCACATAGACGCACATACACATATATATATATGTATACCCCCCCCCCCACCCCCCCCCCGCCCCTCTCCCTTAGTCCCCTTAATGATTGCATTTTCTGGTGTTATTCGTTCCATGTAGGATATGGTATCAGTCATTCAATGTATGAATTAATTTCACAGCTAATGTTAAACAATTTGCATTCATGTAATTTATGTGATTGATCTTGAGGGGGGAAAAGTCTTAAATGAAGCAAATTTCCAAATTGTATTCGATTTTTTTTTCATTCCGTTAAAGAAGCCAGATTTATGACACGTGCATGTGTTCGAAACCTCCAGTTTCTGTACGTGACTTTCTATTCTCCACTCCAATAGGGCAAGAAGATTAACTTCTCCTTGGAGAGACAAATCAAGCAAACAAACGAGCAGAAATCTTACCAGTCACTCTGTACATCCAGCTTAAGATTTGAGGTCCTAAACCAGTCCCACAACTCTAACGATATCAAGATCACTCTCTTTTATCACCCTCTCCGATTAACCTATAGTTGAAACTCAATCATCTATAGTTACCGGAAGTTCAAGAACATGTTGTAGCATAGCTGATCACAAAACAAGGAAAAATCAGCGTTAAAAAAAAAAAAAAAAGAGAGAGAGAGAGAGAGAGAGAGAGAAAAGAAAGAAAGAAAAGGAAAAGGAGAGGGAAAAAAGACGACGACGCAGTAGAGCCAATCAAAATGCATGGGACTTTCTAGAAGGATCTGGATCCATGCTGTATCATAGCCAATCAAAATGTTCGGAACATACTAAAAAGTTCGCGAACGATGGCAAAGTTCATCTGATCAAAAAGAAGGGAGCATTTTAAAAAACAGTTTTGGAAACACTCGTGGGAAGCTTATTGTACATTGGGAATAATTCTGGTGCACTGAGGAAATCAGTTGCCGAAGCTATCATGTTGCCTGCATATATGCCAGCTGAAAAAGTGATATCACATCGAACCCAACCAAAGTCTAAAGCTAAACCAGATATGTAGATCTGACGAAACAAACGATGACAAATTAAATCGGTCTGCTTAGTAACAAACAGTTCAAAGAAGACAATGAAGTCCCACCCACACATTGGGACACTCAAGGGAAGCAAACGTGTCTCTAGTCACTGCAGATGCCTTACCTCGATTCAGTTTTCCCCTAATTTTGGCTTGGACAGTCAGACCGGTGTTCAAAGCATAAGCTTGTTGGAAGTGGTTGAAGGGATATCCATGTGTGTACTGGACAACTTGTTCTTTTCATCCAGAATCGTCTTGATTTCTTAAACATTTTTCAGTGGTGGAATCTGCCCTGGTTCGTCCTTGCAGTCTGACCAGGAAGCATGAAGTGCTGGGAGTAGACTGTGTTTTGTTTTTTGTTTGTTTGTTTTTTTTTTCTGTTTGTTGTTTGTTTTTTCTGTCTCCTGAATTCAGCCTAGAAGAAGTAATGTTAACGCATTATATCATTATCATATAATAGACTGAACACATTTCAAACACAGGCTACATCATGATGTTATGAAAACTGGCGCTTTGGACTGTGGTTGTCCAATATTCTTTAATAATGTTATTTTACGGAATTATGATTTATTAATTTATACTTTTGCATTTGACTCTTATATTGGCGGGAAGAAGAGGGGGGGGGGGGGGGGGGGGGGGGGGGGGTGTCAAAAATCCAAACAAACATCTACCACCACTCTTAACTCATAGGCTAATCGATATCTCTTTTGTTTATTCAGTTTTGTGTTGTTTCTGATTGAATTACCTGATCCAATAAGGAGTCTGAAATGCTCAGCTATGAACTGATGTTTAAGGGTATTTCAGTCCCTGGATGTTTTGAGAATAGAACACGCTGTAGTAAGAAAGTTACTCCATGTTGTTGCAAAGTCAATTGGTGCCAGCATACTATCTTTACATTCGCACCGGTTGCACTGGGGGAACAGCTTACAGTTTTTCCTTCGATTAAGTTCTGTGGATAGGGACCAGTGGGGGCTTCTCAAGGGAAGTAACTACAACAGAAGCCATGTCTTGGTTGATACTAACGACCCTTGTTCACGTTGTCTGCTCGGAGCTGGTGTGCCGCCTTGTGATCGATCTGCTGCAGTGCAGATTATTTTTTTGATAGCAGCGTGTTGCCGCTCTGAAGCAGTGTGTTTTGAACCTTGACATACAGAGGGACCAAGTCACCCGCCTCTCGCAGTGTCTGAGCTCTGAGTAAGTTTGTGTCAAACACACTTGCCTCTATTCATATTAATTCTATTATAGTATAAAGACCAGCCCATCTGAAGACGTATCACCATGTAGTTTTTCTTTGTTTTGCAGTTTGCTATAGACAGCGAACTTAAACAGGCTGATGATCCTGTTGTACTTGAAAGCAACGCGGGCCGTTGTGGTTTACGGGGGGAAAGAAAGTCTGATCCGCACACTGACAACAACACACAGTCCCTCGAGAAGATCCAGAGGAGGGCTGCCCGCTGGGTAGTAAACTAGCCCGCTACTGCCAAACATCGAGCGTGGGAGAAATGCTTGACCAGCTGAGATGGACATCACAGGAAGATCGGCGAAGAAGAACCCGCCTGACAACACTGTACAAGTACCACCATGGTGACATCATGATTGAGACCAACAATGCGCCAAGACTCCTGAAAACGGATACGCCACTTGGCACTTTCATGAACACCAGTACGCCATGGAGTCCAGCTGCAGAAACTACCGTAAATACTCCTTCTTCCCCCGCACCAAGGAGTTCAAGTTCAATGAGGCAATTCAATCAGCCTCGGTGGTGGACTTTTGGTCCTACCTCTGATCCACCACCCCCCATTTCCCACCCCCCATCCCCCACGCCATCTCTCCCCCCATCCCTTTC
This sequence comes from Conus betulinus, assembly GCA_016801955.1. NCBI lineage: Eukaryota > Metazoa > Mollusca > Gastropoda > Neogastropoda > Conidae > Conus > Conus betulinus. The sequence goes on along the minus strand of JADBJO010000096.1, from coordinate 858,553 downwards.
CACCCCATGCCTAGAGTACAAACCCATCTGACCACACTCCAGAGTAGGGCCTACCAAAGTATGGTTAGAGGTCTGAAATAGTGAGTGTGGTGGCCCCCACTTCCCCTGCCCACTGTCCATGCAATTAGGTAGTGAGCACTGACTGCATAAACTGACCCATGACTCCTGCAGCAAACTGGAACCCTTTGTAGATGCTAGAATCTTCAGCTTGATGAAGGCGGGCAGATAAAGAAGAAGAAGATGATGATGATGATTAGGAGTACGGCCTCAAGGTTGTGCTGCTGTGTGTGGAAGTACAGGTGTATGTTGAGAAATACAAGTCTTACGGGGGTGGGGTGGGGTGGAGGGAGGGGGAGGCGTGGGGAGGGGTGTGTGTGTGTGCACGCGTGTGTGTGTGTGTATGTGTGTGTGTGTGTGCGTGTGTGTGTGTGTGTGTGTGTGAAAATGAGACTGGATATTCAGACTTGTCATCACTACTCCCAGAATGGACCCCAGCATCAATCTGCATACAGACCCACAACACCAAAAACATAGGGACAGGGGAGGAGGTAAGGAAAGTATGGTTGTCAGAATGATGACCAGAGAAGGGATGAATAGCATTTATCATTAAAAGCAGTCTAACTGGATTCCTCTCTGCTTGTAGGAGCTGCACTCCAATGTGACCAGTAAATTCCTAGTTTAGAGGCCTCCCTTGATGTCGATGTTGTTGATTGGCGCTCTAATGGAGAGACTGGTTTCTCTTAGTGAGTGGCGAATCAATGAGATCAACACAAAGGATAACCTCTGGCTCTTCTTTTTATGGGCGTCAACAGAAGACCTTGACCTAGATTGTGCAGACAGAAAGGAAAGCAGTTTGTTTAATCAGTTTACACTCAGAGTCACAGTAGTGTATGTCCAAGTACTTTGGTTAGTAGCTTGCTGTGCAGCCCTTGTGATATGGCCTCCCTAATCAGCTCTGCTATCATTACAGCAGTATCCACATTTTCGTATATCTCATCGATACTTTTAAGTCACACACAGCAACAGTGCTGGTACTTGGTACTGGTATTTTCAGAAAAGTTGATTCCATTAGTTCCCAGTTCCTTTGAGAACCAGATTGGGGTCTAGCATTGATTGATATTGGGCCATAGCAGCATTCTTTTCTCAACGCATGCTGTTTGTTTCTCATCATTTTATGGCTTTCACTGTACATTTTGTGCCATACTACAGGGTCAGTAGTTTTATTATTTGATTTTTCCTTTGTCCCCTTTCTCCATTTGCCTATCATCCAGCCATCTTGGCCATATTTCTCATTCACCTGGGAATGAGCATCCTACACACAGAGGTGAGGAGGAGTTGATCAACAATCCTAGAAAACCCTGGGTTCGGATCCTGCTCATGGCTGTGACCCTTAAACCCAAGGGGATGGGTGTGGGAATACTCTCGTTTACACTCTGAACAAGGAAAGGCCTGAACATTGTAGATGTTTTTCATTGCACCACCATGGTGGGGATGGGAAACGCGGCTGGTGGGAAGAGAGGCAGGTGACCGCACTTGATCAGTGCTTGCCAGTTGCTAATTTATAAAAGACTGTCACTGGAGTGATTCTTTGACTCATTCACTGTCATAGTCACAGTCCCATCTCTGAATGGAACCTGGCTGCCCTCTGGAGCTCCTCCAGTCATTCCTATAGCCTCTGGCATGTCGCCCAATCTGGATGAATTATGTCACACAGGTCCACATGGAGTGAGGAGTGCTGTAGGATGTGCTGTGCTGGCATGCCATCTGTTCCACCTGCTGACACTGGCAGTAAGAGATAGCGGCAATCTTCAGCTGTGAGCTGGTAACAGCTGTTTGCCCATGCATGTCCTCAATAAACCAAGGGATCATGGAGAGATACAATGTCCTCCGTTCATTACAAGGTATAGTCTTGGACAAGGAGTCATGGAGAGACGCATGCCCTCCCTTCACTACACCCTGTAGAGTCTTGGACAAGGAATCATGGAAAGGTACATGTCCACCCTCCACTATACTCTGAAAAGCCAAGTAGTAGTCATGGTGATGTACATACCAGCACCAGGCAAGCTTAAAAAGGCTTTTGATGAAGTTCAGAGAGGAGAGGTTCTTTCCCACCTTAGGATGACTTCTTGCTTGAAGTGCCATTTCATATGAAAAAAAAAAAAAAAATGTTTCTTTATCCAATAGAAGGCACAAAAAACTGTGTGAAGCATCTGTTCTCCAGTGCCTGAATTTTCTTCTCAAGATTTCTTCCCAGATTTCAGCTCTTGCTCTTTTTTTGTGTGCTTTTGCATTAAAAAATAGTAACATCATAGCCTGTGATTTGAATACCTCCATACCTTTCAGTTTCATCTGACCTTCTGTTTATTTACCCTCTTATTATTATAATTTCAATATCTTTCATGCCTGGTTTTCTGGATGATGGTGAGTCTTGTCATGGAAGACATAGCCAGGGCAAACTTCATCTTAACCTCTTTTTTTTTTTTTTTTTTTTTAAATGTTCTAGCTCAGAATGCTCCCTGAATGCTTGATGTAGTTCACCTTGACTCAAGTGTCTGTCTGCTAAGCATGTGCATGACCTTCACCGCTGGATGCTCTTTCTGATCATGGTTTTGCTCAAATTTTATGATCTGACTTCTATCCCAATTTTTTTTTTTCTCGTCTAACTGTGAATTCAATAAGTTACACATTTTCCATTCTGATGTGTGTTTTTTTTTCTCATCAAACAATTTATTTATTAAGTTACACAATTTCCATTCCAATATGTTTTCTCATCTAGCGGCGAATTCAAATTTGTTAAGATAAGCCATACTGCCTTCCCGGTAGGTTGATGTTGTCAGTGAAAATTTGGCCACCGTCAGTGACATGAATATGCTGATATCCTCAGGCATTCCATGTATTACGTTTGAATTCTCCAGGTACATGGTGAACAAGATTATCTCAGATAGAGCATGTGTTAAAAAAAAAAAAAAATTTTGTCATTGCAGAAGGGACTTGAATATCGACGTAAAGATAGCAGAAAATGAGGGTAAAAGATTTGCTGTCTCTGCTGGGATTATCTGCCTGCTGGTGACAGCTGGAGTGATGGCACTTATCCTTTTCACTCTGACTGTGACCTGTTCCTTTGGGCGGCAGAGCACTTTGGGGATGCACCAGGTAGGGATCATGTATATTCTCTCCCCCCCCCCCCCTCTCTCTCTCTCTCTCTCTCATATTGTTCCTTGGCTAGAACGAGGTTTAACATAGATGAGATTTTGTGTATGCAACATTTTTTTTTTCATCCCAGAATGAAAGTAGCCTGTGCGCGGTTTTGTATTTGTGTCATCCATCCCAAAGGCACAAAATGGTCTACTCTTCTTCGAAGGTGAGGTTTCATTTAGCATGTGAGTAAGATTTTTTCGTTTGTTTGTTAAACATGTGTTTTCCCTCAGGACCTGTTTATAGTCTCATCTGAAAGTCTTGAAGGAGAGGGGAGTCAGTGAAATTGTTAACGTCAAACAGGTGTCTTTCAGCCTCATGTTATCTGATGAGAATTGAACCCTGGACCTTGGAAAGAGTCTGATATATTACCCCGTTAGGTACGCCGACCCCCCTTACATGTATCTGTTGCTTTAATTACAAAAAAAAATGTTTTCAGATGTGATAATTACCACAGGAAATCTTTCATCATCGGTGATCAAAAAAATCAAGCGAAAGAACCACAGAGAAATGGTGACGCAGCCAGTGTGAATCAGTCTGCTACCTAAGAGAGAGAGGCTTACATCTGTTGTGTGCTGATAACACTTTCTTTTTTTCAGAAGAGAACCATGACATTATTGTTTCATATGATGCATTACATCAACAGCAAAAAAGTTTGTTTCTAGTGTCATTGTTGAAGATGCCGAATCCTTGGCATGGGTGGATTGAGATAATTATATGTGCTTGTTAGGTTTCAGACAGACTGCTGAAAATCTTAATTTGAACAGAGGGAGACACTTTTTTGGTTTTTCTTTTTTTCAGACAAATTGTCAGGCCAGGTCATCTGGATAACAGGTGCGTCAAGTGGCATCGGAGAAGAGCTAGCCTATGTGTTGGCAGCAGCGGGGACTAAACTGGTGTTGTCCGCCAGACGTGAAGCAGAGCTGCAGCGTGTCAAGCAGCGATGTGTTGTTGTAAACGTATCGTCATCTACTCCATCCCCTCTCTCTCTCTTTTTTCTAACCTTAGTAACTTGATTTTTTTTTTTCCCTGACATTTTATGGGTTCACTGTCAGTTTGAATGTAGGTTTACTTTATTTTGTGTTGATGTTCTGTTTTTTTGTCAGTGTGTTTTGGGTTTGAATCAAAATGTGAAGGAAGTGAAGACAGGAGGGGCAGAGGGGCCAAGGCGAAACAGAACATAGTCTGATCCACCATGTCTTCCCTGTGCATACTCAGGTCTTCTCATCAGATGGTTACAACATAGAAGAATTACACATGCACATATGACCACGTTCACACTGAATGCTTGCAAGGCTTGGAAACACTTATGATGTTAAAAAAGATCTGAATCTGCTTACGAAAAAAAGATGCCACTTCACATCCATGACTGAGTAGACAGTCTGTTTGACAGTGAAGTCAGCATCCTCTGCTCCTGATCTGCCTAAAAGTTCTCATTGTCTAGAGTCTGACAGTCAGTCTTCTAGCAGTATGTCAAGGCTGACTACTGTCAAGATCAACAGGAATTTCCTTTTCCTGGGAGTCGGTGTAAACTATTGCATTTGACAATTTGAGTGGCCAGTAGCCTGGTATAGATGTAGCCACAGCTATTAATTACAATGAAGATCACAGAATACAACATTGCAGTCCATTTGGAAAAGAGCCAGTCAAAAGAGAGAGAAAGGGAATTTTGCCATCATTGCATCTGATTGTTGATATTCTGAGGAAAAAATGTTTTGTTTTATGAAAAATGCAGGACTTTTTTTTTTCGCATATTTGTGCTACGCAGGAAGACGATAATTTGTTTTGCTTTATAGGGACTCTGTAATTTATCTACTGTAAGCTAAAGCTTGTGTTCAAACAGTCAGTCATATTGACCAGGAAATGTTAAGGATCAAAAAGACGGCTCTTTGTGGAGAACAAAATACGAAATTTGATTGTGTAAAATGGAGTGTTGTGTTGACAACACATACATTAACTAGACATGACCGTACATGCATAATATACATGTGCCTGCCTTCTTATATATCACATTTGTGTATATATACCTTTTAAACACATGAGTTATATGTATGTATAAACTCATTTGTATTGCATACAAAAAAGTTCATGCCATTTTGCATTTGATTAAATGAATTGATCAATGAAGGAAATGTACTACAAATGACTAGATCAAATGAAACAACAAAAAAGAAAAATCAAATGATGCAGAAACAAATAAATCTCTGCAATGCTGTTTGGGACTGAAGGGGATTTTTCTTTCCCAGTTAACAAATGACTCTTCCACATGGTTCTTCAAATGAGACTGAAAATTGAGGTATCGTATGTGAAGATACGCATAATATCTGGGTAAATGTCATTGGAAAATTTTCATCATCACCTTTAAGAGATGGCTGGTTTGGCTCTTGGTATAGATGACTTGTATACAGATATATATACAGCATGCATTCTCCATGATAAATTTGATATTTGACAGAATGACACGGGAAATGAATGATTAGTCAAGCAGACCACTTTTTAGTCCCCTCAACCCAGATCGGAAACCCATATGTGAACAAGAATGTGGACTGTAAAATGCTTGGATCTTGGTCTCTAACCACAGACAAGCATTATACAAATGCCATCAATTTTAAGATAAATGGTAAAACAAATAAAAGAAAAACATAAAGACAGATAATATTTTATCTCTTCACTCTCAGTCTTACAAACACCACAACCACTCAGTAGCTGTTTAACAAATCGGTCAATAGGAGAACGAGCATTCATCTCGGCTTCCCCATTACTGTCCCATCCTTTATCCCCCTCCTGCCCTCTTCTGTCTCATGCCATACAAGCGCACATGCGTGCATGCACACAGACCTACAGTCACTGCTCTTGAGCTCAAGTCTACCATCAGTCTGTCAGGAACTGAAGCCCAAGCTCATTCTGTGATGCTGCAACTTTCGCTGAGGAGATGCCGGAGGGCTCCTATAGCATGAAATCCTCAGCCTTGTGGATGTTCTGCGACAGTACCTTCCTCTTTTCTTCCGCTTTGTCTGGCACTGCCTTATTATTTACTTAATTACTTTTTTGTGTTTGTCATTTCCTGCTTACTATGTTCCTGCCATCATGAACCATTCCCCTCTGTTCAGGAAGCTTTTTTTTTTTTTTTTTTTTTTTTTTTTAAATTTCTAGTCACAATTTTTGACATGCCAGCTTTATTTTTTGTTGCTATCTGGCAGCTAGGTGATGAAAATTGCATGCATATTCCAGAGTGAACTCTAGTTGCCTGCCCATCATGCAGGGGGCGGTTTGCCCATATGACTTTCTATCAAATATATATATGTATATATTTATATTATTGTTGTTGTCAGTGTCCGGGAAATATAGGCGCTCTCAGCGTGACCTGATCATGTCCGCCTTAAGGATGTCACTAGTTTAGTTACTTAGTTACCACATCATCTGTTGCTTTTTTTTTTTCAGGATGACAGCTATTTCTCAGGATGTAGCCTTCTCCTCAAATAAATTTGACAAGTCCTGACAAAGCACCATGATAAAAAAGTGTAAAAACTAACCACATGTCCAGAACTGTCGTGCCAGGACGTACCAGAAGCTTCGCCCTAACCTGGCATGTTGCAGGATCTGGGTACGCATTGTGCGCGCCTGCTGCAGCAGAGAATATAGATGAAGCTGCTGTAGATATGCATTATTGTTTGAAACCAAGGGATTGATGTGCAGACCAATACAAGATGAAGTCAGAGGATGTGTTGATTTTGCCCCTTGACATGCGTCAGTATGACACCCACCAGTCAGCCGTGACCAGAGTCCTGCAGCACTTCAAACAGGTCTGTCTGCTCATGTCAGAAGGGTTCAGAGGTCACACGTTAACCTATGCTTATCTCAGGCGGGGACCCAAGCTTATCAAGACCTAGTTAATGAGCTTGTAACAAAGACAATGGCCAAGACATAAAAACAAAAAGAAATGTTAAAAACCAAAAAGAGAAAGTGACAAACAAAAAATGTAGAAAATTACAAAAAAAATGTTAGCTGTGAAAGCTTTAGCAACCCCCTGTGTAGCATTATTTGTCATTGCTCAAGATGTCATGTAGATGTTATTATGTAAATATTTAGATATTGTCTGGTTTTTTTTTGTTTCTTGCAAAGTTTCATGTAGAACAGTGAGGAACAAGAAAAGCAGTAAATCACAGAATCTCTTACTTTCAGCCTAGAACTTGCAAACAGTATATGTGTATTCCTTAATATTCTGTCAATGTTCGTGCAGATTTTTAGATACAATTTGCTTATGCTTTAGAGGTTGACAGAAAGAAGAGGGAGTGAAGGAAGGGAAGGACGGAAGAGGGAAAAGCGGGAAAAACTCAGTCTTAAAGAGTTGCCTCCCTGAACATGTAGGAGTTAGACTGTGCAGATAGCAACAGGATCAAAAGGGGTTCAAAACGATTCTCCCGCAATGACTCACCTACCAATTGCCATGTTTCACTCACAAACTGACTGTGTCATCCATAAACCTGTGTGCTTATTTTGCGGCAAGCTTGCCTGTTATGTGGGCCCTATCATGTCTCCCTGTCTCAGACCATCCTTCAGAGCACAGAAGAGGGTGGATGTTCTGGAGATGGAGCTAGAAACTCCCAGATAGACAACAGAAAAGAATATATGGGTTGCGAGCCCTTGTTGTGTAGGACTAAGCACAAAGAGCTGTGTCAATCCTTAAATGCCTGAGCCTTTATTGCAGCATGCCAATAACCTGTTGTCATGGGAACGTGTATTTTTGGCAGGGGTAAGGACTCTCCCTTTACAGATAACAAAGGAAACCTTAAATAGGTTTAGGTTACAACACTGAATAACAAGCAAGAAGGGTAACTCTTGCTCCCATGGTGATACAGCTACATGCCCATACCCCCAAAACTGCTAAACATTCCTTTGGAGTTATGGAGGTGTAATTTGTCTTTCCGTGGAGCAAGAGTCGACTCCTGTTTCTTTACAGAGACAAAATTACTTTATGTTGATGGCTCATGCATTGTGACCCAGATTGACGTGTTGGTGAACAACGCGGGGCGCTCACAGCGTGCCCTGTGGCTGAACACGTCGCTAGCGGTGGACAGAGAGGTCCTGGAGCTGAACACGCTGGGCACATTGTCGCTGACCAAAGCTGTCCTGCCCCACATGGTTGCTAGGAAGTCGGGACATATTGTCATCATGTCCAGCATGGTGGGACGCCTCGGTAAAAAGATACATTTTAATGCAGAGGGTAATGTAGTGTGATTAGGTCATCAGACAGGGATTATTTTTGCATCACTGGATGGACTGAGTAATTTGACATGCAGTGTTTTGGTATTAATGTGAGGTTGGGTATTTTCACATCACAGGGTGATGAGTTAATTGGATCCTTTTTTTGTTATTGTTCTGAGAGTAGGTAATTTGGTGTATTTTCATATTGCGGTTAAGTAATTAGACCTGGGGTGTGTGTTGCTATGTTTGGAGTAAATTGATAATGAGTTTGATTATTGTTGTTTGATCAGATAATAAAGCTTTGACTGTTTTCATTTTGCTATGTGCTTTGGTAGAATTGGAGACGGAGCTTCGAATTTGAATATTGCTGTATAATCAGATATGGGTTATTTAGTATTGCTGTGTGTAAGGTAATCAAAGATGAGTGTTGGATTAATTAGATTATTAGGATGATCCACGACAGAGACCTATGCTTGGTTTAGCGCCCCATGTAACCATAGTTATACCTGTTTTTATCTTCCAGTTTCTTTTAATTCAAGGTTTGTTCTATGCTTTGATGTGCCTGGCTCACCTGTGTATTATTTGGGTATCATGGGTGTTTTAGGATTGCACGCACAGCAATGTTCCAAACTTGCCTGTATACCCTGCAGCTGACATGGAAAGGCTGTGCAAGCTTGGAACATCGTTTTTTTTTTTGGGGGATACTCCTTGGTTGTACTGTGTGCTCTGCATTGGTATTTCCGACAGGCAATTTGTTGTCGTAAGCAGCGTTTGCTAGGAATTGTAGATGTGTAATTATTTCATCATCGGAGGAAGAATTTCCCTACTTAGTTAGTTCTTCAGTTTAACATCTGTTCAAAATGTTATTAGATGAAAAAAACAACAACAACAACAACAACAACAAAAAAACGTATGATTGTGTGTGTGCATGTACGTGTGTGTGTGCATGTTTGTGCGTGGGTGTGCGTGTGTGTGTGTGTGTGTGTGTGTGTGTGTGTGTGTGCGCGCGTGCGTGCATGTGTGTGTGTGCAAGAGAGAGAGAGGACTGTGTTAAGGACAAGAGGGGAGGGTTGGGATGGGTGGTAAGATAGGTAGATATTTACTTGTCCTGGTTGGTTATCTAGCCTTTGGTGTATGTTGATCGGAGGAATTAAAGTATATCAAATGAAAATCCCAGCTTGTTCATTGTTTACTGTCTTCTCTTCCCTGCCTCATGTAACATTTCCTTTCATACCATTCAAACCAAGGTTACCTGTATTGGTTACTGCGTTTGACTATTCAATATCAATTGGCTGTGCCAGACTTGAATAAATGTTGATTTATCTTTGTTCATTTCTTTAGTTGTTGATGCCTTGCAATTGTGTCAGGTACAGGATATACAGGCAAGTTTGAAACATTGTTTTGGGGGGATGTGTCCTCGTTTGTTCTGTGTTTGTTTTTTGGAACATTGTTTTGGGGGGGATGTGTCCTCGTTTGTTCTGTGTGCTCTGTGTTGTCAAACCTGCTAGATGACCTGGTATTCTAAGCAGCATCTGCTTGGAGTTACGGGTGTGCAATTATTTCATCATGGGAGGAAGAATTACCCTGCTTCTTTGTTAAATAAAGGTCAAGAATTGGGTGATGGTGGCAATGATTATGTGTAGTTGATGATTATATTAAAGCGTTTCTTGAAAAGGGTGCAGGCGTGAGGTGATGCCAGACATGTCTGTTGTTCAGGAGCACCTGGCCTGGGATCCTACGCTGGATCAAAGCACGCACTTCACGTGAGTACCTGGGGGAAGGGGAGCAGGGGAGTGCAGAACGGGACAGGTGCGAAGTGGTACACTGTGTGTTCGGGTTGATCAGAGCTCACCCCATGGTGGCATTGTGGATTGGATTGGAACATACATTCATTTCAGCACCTGGAGAGGGGTGGGGAAGATGTGTGTGTATGATGTACTTATTGTGTGTGTGTGTGTGTGTGTGTGTGTGTGTGTGTGTGTGTGCGCGCGCGCGCACGCACGCGTGTGTTGTGCCTGCTTGCCTGCCTGCCTGCCTGCCTGCATGCATGTGTGCATGCATGCGTGTGAGAAAGATAGAGAGATGATGCCTTCATATGAATGCTTACAGTGAGAGAGAAAGAGAGAGCTAGGGGATGGTTGTAGCTGATTTGGCGTGATATGAAACAGTTGTCAGGATCCTTGTGGCAGAGACAGCAAAAGGTTCTTATCCTTTACAGGAGCTTGGCTGTTCATTGCCCTTTGAAAACAAGTCAGCACTGACTGATGATTCTGAAGAAGAATGTTGCTTCTGTTTGGGGGCCTTCCACCCATATTAGTACAGGCAGTCTGATCATGCACAGCATGTGCCACCATAGAAAACGTGACTTAGGTCATCTTCCAGAGATTTCAGACTTTATCTCTTATCTCTTGCCTCCCCTCCCCCCCCCCCCCCCCCCCCCCCCTCCCCTTTTTGTTTTTTTTTCTTAATCATTTGTTTTATTTTATTCCTACGTTCCTGTTGGAGGACATGAAACTGGAAGTGGAGACTGAACTTTGAGACTACTTGCAAGCTTAATGCCAAATTTTCTCTCAAGATCTGAATGCATGAGGTATTGACTGACTATCATTCATGTGGGCTGGTGCCTCGGCACACTTGTGAATACAAGTTTTCGTAGGTCCTTTGAGTTTTTGGAAAGCGAAAGATGCACATACGTGCATCAACGGAACCCTGATGTACAGGTTCATAAGTATGCAGAGTGCTCTGTCAAAACTCTCACTCATGCAGTGCTGAGAAACAAGCAGTTGGACAAAACAAAAGGGAGCTCCTCCTTTCAGTTAATAACTACACTTTTAATAACTTGAAAAAAAAAAAAATTTTACTTTTCACAAAACTTTATAGACGTCTATCAGATTAAACATATTAGCAGGTCATCAGGAACTCACAGAAACAAACCCTTTTTTTCAAAGATTGCACCCACAGTGCCACACTTGATGTTTGATTCTTACAAACAAATGATCTGGTCCTCATAGACCTATTACAGTTTCTTTCCCAATTACCAATCTCCGCGAACCTCTTGCCAACTCACAAACGCACCCAAACTGTGCATATGTCCCTCTGCCCCCCCAAAATAGACTACCCAGTCCTACTGTATCCAGGGGGAAAAGGTCCTGAAATAAACAAGGAAAACAAATTAATCATCGTATAATTCTTTATCTAAAGAATATTACTCTTCTTCATTTCATTTTCTCTTTTCGTATCTCTTTACCATATCTCACCTGGAAGGCTTCCCAAGCCTAACATAGGCCACTCATGGCCTTTAATTATTTAAGAGTCTTCCCTTGTCATTTACAAAAAACTGAGATATGAGCCTTCGCTAAAGCCTTGCTGTTGGTATTCCCATCCAACAGTTGACAAACCACTCACCCTGTACTATCTATTTCACTGCTCACCATGATTATGTGCATGTTGCACTGTTTCTGTGACCAGATCAGCGCAGACCCAAGAGTCAGTACAGTATGTGGCTATGTTCAGGGCTATGTGGATACAATGTGTCGTAATGTTCAGGGCTATGTGGATACAATCTGTTGTAATGTTCAGGACTAAGCGGATACAATCTGTGGTTACGTTCAGGGCTGGTTCGACACACTGAGGATGGAGGTGTTCGACATGGACATCAAAGTCACCATGCTCTGCCCTGGACCTATCTTCTCCAACGCCCTCAAAACTGCATTCACCGGCACCACAGGACAGGTGAGAAGGAAAGTCAGCAGGTTTGCTCTGTACCCCCTGGTGACCTGTCAAAATGAAAGGAGTGTTGCTCATTCCATAAAAGTTTTTGGAATTGTCATTTTCCACAAAAGAAGGGGTTGGTTACGAAGGGAAAATCGCATCTGAAAAAAAAAGAACACATGAACCCTTACCCATTAGCTGAATGATCCAGTCCTAACTGACATTGAAAAGTGAGAAAATTGAAGGGAAAGCGCTGTCCTTCTTCTTGAAGCTGAAGTCCGTGTGAATTGTGGACAGTTTTCCTTCCTTCCCTGTTCTTTTCTGTGAAACCAGGTGTATAGAGATAGACGCTTTGCAGGTAACTCTGTCCAGTTTTCTACAGTGGAAACTCCCATTTGTAAGCCCTCTATACTCTTGCAAACACTATAATGAAAAAAAAATTTCTTTGGCAGATCATTCCTCCTCCACTAACAGCAAGAGTTGGTGAGTGGTTCACCGAATCAGATAAACAAAAACGCCCGTCCATGTGGAGGCCTGTTTCCATGTGGAGGCCGCCATTTAGTTTTCACAACGTGTTCAAGGTCATTGAGGAGAGGCTCCTCTGTACCCTTTAATCATTTTGCTGTGGTCTTCAAACTTTTTCCTACTTGTTCTGTAAGCTGACCTTTCTTCAGTGCAGTCTGTAAACAACTGCCGCATGAAGACTTTTAGAACAGTAACTTTCGAGGGAGGGATATCTGTGTACTGGGAGGTCTGTCTTGGAGGAAGGAAACTCGGTCCAGACTGCTGCATGTTTACGTTTACCTTGAATCAGCGGGCGTCGTTTTTTTTGACCCCCAAATTGCTTGTTTATCTCCCTTGACCAGGAGGCCGGTGTGGAGATGAAGCCGGGCGAACATCGCATGCACCGACCGCTGTGCCTACCTGTGTGCTGTGGCCATGGCAACAAAACTGGACGAGGCTTGGATCAGCATGCAGCCGGAACTGTCCTACCTCTACGTCAACCAGTACCTGCCTGTGCTAGCCAAGTGGTAAGTTGGAAGGCATGGTGTACTTCTTTTTTGTAACGTACTGTACAGATCCTTGTAGCAGGCACAATGGACGGCTTGATGTTTTTTTTTTTTTTTGTTGTTGTTGATGATGTTAACTCTCACCTGTATGTCAGTGCATATCCACTGGCCATGGCCAGGTGATTAAATGGGGGTTGTGCTGATGATGTCCACTCTTACCTGTATGTCGGCCAAAATCTACCTGCTATGTCTAGGTGATTCAGTGGAGAGTTTGCGGTGATGGTGTTAACTCAGTCCTGTATGTCAGCCAAAATTCACCTGCCATAGCAGGGTGGTTAAATGGGAGTTCATGTTGATGGTGTTAACTCTCACTTGCAGCCACCAACATCCACCTGCCATGAACAGGTGATTCAATGGAGTGTGTGTGTTGATTTTAATGTTGACCTGTGTGTTAGCAATATCCGTCTGCCATGGCCAGGTGATTAAATGGAGTGTGTGTGTGTGTGTGTCTGTCTGTCTGTCTGTCTCAGGGTAGCTAAGAGGGTCGGGGCACAGCGGACGGAGAAACTGAGAGCCGGAGACTTCAACCTGCACTAACGAAGTCCTCACCACGCACATCCTCAGGACCAGTCAACATAAGCATCATTTCTTCTTCTTGTTACGTTTTGTCGTTTCACTCCCCAATGTCCACTCTCTTGTTCGTTCTTCAGAGTCACAAAATTTATTGACTCATTCTGTCTGTTTTTCATCCAAGATTCATGACCCCCGTCAAGAAAGTGACCTTTTCTTCCTGTGTCTTTCATTTGGTTTGTCTGAGTGTCAGCAGAGAAATTGCGAAGCCATTTTAACACAACTGGGTGGAAAGACGGAATGTGGCCCGAAGACCAAACTGTTCAACTTTGAAGCATGAGCTGAAAAAAGGGTGGACCCAAACTTGGTTCAGAAAGATGACATGCTAATTACCCAGCAAGTTTGAGAAAAAAACTGAAATGGAAAGGTGGACGGTGGATGACCCCCCCCCCCCTCTTCCCTCCCCCCCTCCTCCCTCCTCTCCAAGGTTCATTGTTGGTGCAGATCTGTGGAGCCGATCCAGACCAACGAGTGGATCCGGGATCTGCTGGAGTGTGGTGGATGCCTGGGTTCTCCCTGCTGCCATAGTAGTTATCCTGTGAGGCAGGAGAGTTTGAGATCCTGAATAGGTGATCTGTCCGTAAGTCCACATGGTAACTCACGAACATCTTGCATTTCAACATTGAACTGGTTTGACAGGTGACAGGATCATTAATTACACAGGATTACAAGGTCTCCATGTGTAAAGTGGATGACGTGTCAGAAGAGAAACCTTTTAGCAAACACATAAAACAGTTGCATTGTACTCCACCAGCTTAGCTCACATGTGCTGTGAGTTTGTCTTAAAAGGAGCTGAAGAAGTCAGCCGATAGGCGGAACTAGATGCTGAGGAAGAAAAAGGAGAAAAAAAAAGTAGGTCGTCTTCCTTGTTGGCTTCATTTCATGTTCACACTGGTATCTCCGATGAAAGCTGCTGTTCCCCACAGTCCTTCAAGGCGGTCTAAGAGGATTTGAGGAGAACAGCTCCGGGTGCCAGCAGCCTGACATCCAAGGTGCTGGCTATGACAGATGGGTGTCCCCCTTGTAGCAGCATGCTGTGGGCAGCCTTGGAGGATGTGGTCAGCAGTCACAGGTCCCTGACCACAGGGACATTCACTTGAAGGTCCAGTTGTTGTTCTTTGCCGAGGATGAAATTGCTGTCTCTGATGATAGGGAAATTGTTCTCATTATTGAGAGTACTTATATAGCACCTCTCCTTGGCTAGAGACCAGGCTCTAAGCAATTTACAATCCAGGCTTTCTTTTTACACACCAGACTGCCAATCTGGATAGAGACGAATGAAGAGCTGTCTGCAGGTGCTTCATTCAGTTGTTTCCTGTGTAATTGAGTCGATATCATTTACTCACTTCCTTCATTCTTTCAACTTTTTGTGCAAGGTACATGCTATGTGTCATGTGTTATCCATACTAACGGCCAAAGTGGCATCTGTCCCAAAAGTCGATGATGGAATTTAATGTGTGTGCAAGTTGTTACATGTGGGGTATGGGCGGGGGGAGTGGAGCTAATTAACAGTAGAAGTTAAAGTGACAGACACTCCTTGAGCAATTTTGCTGTCACTAGTGTCGGGAAACATTTTTCTGAATAGGGAACAAGACAATCAGTCTTTGAAAGGGACAGATTTTTGCGTCAGCCACCAGCCTACACATTATGATCATCATCTCTGCATTTGTCACCTGCTGCTCCAGGTCCCCCAATACACTTCGACTTGGCCTTTTTCAATGCTTGTACAATTGAAGGTGTTCCTTCATCACTTCGGATAGTTGTTTATGCGATTTTGATGAAACATGCTTTATGAGTCGTTGCGCCCACCATGACCACAACTAAAACCCGTTTCGCACAAAGTGCACCACATGAAAGTTGGACCTTTTTTTGAGCTTGGGGCTAAGCACTTACAAGTTTGTGTGGTATGCATTCAGAAAAGTTTGCTCCCTTGTTTTGGCAACCTTCTTTTCAACATCTACCTCTTCATCACTCTCATGAACGCGTAATTTCGCCGTTGGCGGCATTCTCTTAGTGAATATCTGTGTCAGTCGCTCACTATGAAAGATAGCCGACCTTGGTGTAAGCGAGTACGCCAGCTGGAACTAGGGTCAACAACTCGTGTCTTCAAACAGGAAAATATTTTTGTTTGTTTGTTTCTTTTTTTTGTAGCCAATGTTGCCAGTTTTCACATTTTTGTCATACTCGGCATATTATTATATTTTCCAGTCAAATTTCATAAAATGCGCAAAAAAATCATAGGGTAGACAGGTCTGTGTGGGATCCTAGACTGTTCTCTGTTCTACAAAGGTTGTCCAGATAGTGTGCAAAATGTGGGACCATACACGTGTTCTGTTCTTCTATCATTTCAAACATGTTGTAGTTGTGCACTTATCAGTGAAATGCTTGGAGAAAGAACAGAATGCTTTTTTTTTCTTCTTTTTGGGGTTTTACAAAGGATGTCTTAACATTTTGTTTGGAAGCAAATGGTGATTCTTTTTAATGTCTGATGCTGTTTAGAACACTTTACATTGAGTAACTCTACTTACATTAAATGATACATTGCAGTTATCATTTTGATTTAATGAGAAATTTTCTGCAAATGTGTGTGTGTGTGTGTGTGTGTGTGTGTGTGTGTGTGTGTGTGTGTGTGTGTGTGTGTGTGTATGTGTGTGTGTGTGTATGTGTGCTTGCAAAAGATTTGTATGAAGATTTAATTTTGCACACTGGAAAGGTTGATAATTGTGATTTGCACAACTAATAGTGTAGCATTTTTTATGTATTATGTGTTCACATGTAGAAATGTGTATGAGAGGTATTGTGAAAATGCTAATAGTATCTAGGCAGTAGTGCGGCAAATGTATGTATATTTTGTGTTTTCACATGTGCAGATAGTATAACAGTATTGTACAACTTATTTTGTTATTATTCTGTAATCCTTTACTTTGTGCATTCACAGTTCTGTGTGAGTATACATCTGAAATGAGGGATACCAGTTATCATGCTGTTCTCCTTGTGTGTTTTAAGTATATATGTGAAATCGGAGGTAACAGCAATCACACTGATACCCACGTGTGTGTGTGTGTATGATTTTAACAACTTACTTAGGCCCATTGCTCTTGCCAGAGCATAGGCCATCAACAACTGCCCACCAACGACCACGGTCCCGGGCAGGGACCAGCTGCTAGGTCTAAAGAGACTACCAGGCGGAGTTCGTGTTATTTGTGTTGCAGAATTTATGCTTGTTATCTTGTGACTTTGTGAAATGGTGTGTGTGTTGCTGTGTCGCAGAGTTTGTGCTGGTTGTCTTTTGACTATGTGAAATGATGTGCGTGTGTTGTTGTTGTGTCTGGGAGTTTGTGCTGGTTGTCTTTTGACTATGTGAAATGAAGTGTGTGTGTGTTGTTGTGTGTCTGGGAGTTTGTGCTCGTTATCTTGTGGGTATGTTAAGCGATGTGCGCGTGCTGCTGCGTAGAGAAGTTTGTGCTCATCTTGAAGCTCTATTAAATTGCATGCAAGAGATATTTCAGGGCCTTTCACCTGTGGGCATCATTCATATTCACCTTCGTTGCTTCGCTTCATTGGATGCTGTGGTTTTTTTTTTTTTCCCCTTCATGTGTACAGCTCATTGAGCCTGGATCCAGATTCAGGGGGAATTGAGCTATGTAAGAAATGTCCATTATTTGTATGTGAAATGAGATGATAGTGACCCCATGCTGTTGGTGGGACAAGTTTGACTACAGGTAAATTAGATACACAAATCTGCATTGTGTTTATGTTTGCATACATGTATGTTACGTGAAACGGATAACAAACACAACATGCACCTTACAGATATTGAACATTGCTTTTGATGGCCGTTCTCTTATCGATGAAAGAAACAAGGAAAAAAAAAACAAACTGAAACTTCATGTGTTTATTTTTTTTATCCAACTAAAATTTCTTTGCAAGTACCATTGTTTCCATTCCGCACTTGGGAAAACTGTGTCATTTTACAATACAGCGAGGGAAAAACAAAACAAAAGACATATGATTTTCTTCCATGAACGTAAGTGATATCAGAACTGTTTTCCCACATAACTCGAGTTTTTTTTTCTTACATCATACAGTAGCACCATACATGCACTCTGTCGTGTCTAACACCACATGTGCAAGTCTCACGTCTATTCATACAATAAAATCACACAAAATTAGGAAGAAGAAACTGCATAATGACAACAAGAAAAAAAAAAAAAATCGCGCTCAAAACGAAACCATCAATGCACCTAAGGAGCTGTAAAAATTTGCTTCCGAGTCTCATTTTTAAAAACATGGCATTCTAGAGATAAACAACACTAAAAGAAAACAAAAGAGAAAAAAGGGGTAAACTTAAGAACGACTTAAAACACACAAAAAAAGAGGTAAACTTAAAAACGACTTACAGCACAGTGCATCAAATAAAACATGACTTACCGCCGTGGTGAAGTGGTTAGCGTCGCGGACTCCTGGCTGGGAGGTCATGGGTTTGAATCCCATCAGAGTCATGTGGGTTTTTCTGCCCCGACCGGCTCCTACCCAGAGTTGAGTTTGCTGCGGACTCAGCTGGGAAGACTGGGACCACACAGTCGAGTTTCATCCACTTAATGGATGCGTTTCTGACAGTGTTGTTCAAATTTCCTGACCAACACTGCAGGTGCCTGTGTCTCTCAGGCCTGGTTGATGCCGGGATATATTATGAAAGGAAGCTTAGAGTACAGCCCTGTCATGTAGTCTCAGACCGAAATGGAATTCCATAGCATCATCTTAATCATCCCATTCTCATCGATCAGCATAAAAAAAAAAGTCTCAATTTCTATGGCCCTTCATGCCCTGCTCTCATGGTGACCTCAGTTTCGATGTCCTCTCCACGTCTGTGGCCTTGGTTTGGTTCTGTCGGGGTCACTGGTATCGGCGGGTCCATGGGGGCTGTCATTGGACGGACGTAGTGGCGCCCCTCCTGAGGGAGAGCTCACTCACACCGGCTCCGCAACTAAGCAATTATTGTCGTCAGTAGGGGGCTTAGTAGGTGGTGTCCTGCGTATGTTAGATCAGAACAAGCGCCACTGAACACCACTGACGTGACTCGGCGTCAGTGCAGTGTCTCCTCCGGTGGGTTGCCTCTTGATGACTTGACACTGACTGCTTCCTGTGGATTGCCAGTGCCGGGGATGCGGTGGGGCCGACCGGGGGCTGTGGCTGTGGATGGGGTGTCGGAATGAGCGGTGTGGGTGCACTGCCTCTGAGGTGGCGCTGAGGTTGGGACAGCAAAAAAATAAATAAATAATAAAACATGACTTTGCCATTTTTAGTACAACTGTATAATCTCTATGAACAGTTTCAAAGTGAGACTGCAATCACTTCAATCATGAAAGCATGGACCCTAATTTTTCTGGGTGTCACAATAATGCATGCATTTGCATATATTTTTGAAAATAACGTATTTTCATAGTCAGATTGGTTGAAGAGGCTGTGTACACAACTTTCCTAAATTTTACAACCACAAAGACTTGAGACATGCACCAAACCAACAATATAGATCAGCACAAGTTGTTGATTCAACGATGGAAATAACGTGTCAGCTGAACAGCACACACCTTACAAAGAGACATGAGTCACATGAGACAGATTCTCTTTTCTCCTCCACAACAAAAGACTGTCCACATCAGGATTTGATCAAACTTCAAAACATGATATCCTTCAGAAAATGTATGTGGGTGTGGGTGGGTGAGGGTGAGTGTGTGTATGAGTATGTCTAAACAATAAACATAGCACAGCTTGTAGATAATGCAGACAATGTTACTACTATGATACAGACGTCTCCTCTATAATTCACATTGTCACAATATTGAATCCATTGGCAGTGGTATTCATTTTTTTTTTTTAAATTGTAAGTTTTCTTTAAAAACATGAAAAGTGAAAAATAAACCAAATAGAGTGTAAAAGGTGTAGGGAAGGAAAGACTGGTGGGGGAGGGGAGCTGAAGGGATGGGAGGTGGGGAAAAATTAAATTAAAGAGAAAAAAGATGGGTAGAACATCACAGTGACCAAATAAAATAAAATATGTACAATAATGTATCTGAAAGCTGGCTCATCTATCAGCTCTCTCTAGACAAAAAAACTACAGAAAGCATACATGAAAAAAAAAAAAAAAAAAATTTCAATAATCAACTCTGGAAAGAAATACAATATGAACAGGATATCAAATAAGCCGTGTTGAAAGATCAAGACTGGAAAGGAATACCATTACTTTTACGTGAACAAGAATTCGAATTGACTGACGGCTCTGCTGGATGCACGTCACATGATTTCACTGAAGATGGAAGAAAGCTTGGCTTCTTGTTTTGCTGTTGCTGAGTCTCAAACTGCGAGTCTGTTCCTTCTTGCTCGCCTTATCTCTATAGATGCATGTAACAACTACTAGAGAGCAGAACATACAAAAGCAGATCTAAAAAGACCCCGACAGGAAACGAATACCATTAATATAGAGCAGGATATACAGAAGACCTAAATGATCCTGACTGGAAAGGAATAGGCCTACTACCACTAGACACAGGATATGAAATGGGAGATCTAAAAAACCCTGACTGGAAGGAATACCATCACTACTACTAGAGAGCAGGGTATAAAACATGAGATCGAAATGACCCAGACCACAAGGGAACACCACTACTAGATGGCAGGATACGAAATGGGAGATCAACAAGATCCTGACTGGAAAAGAATATCGAAAACCAGGATATCGAACAGGACATCTAACAGATCCTTACTGGGAGGAGTAGTACAGAACAAAACACTGAACTGGGACATCATCTGAAAATGCATGATTGGAAAAGAATACTGGAAACTAGGATACTAAATAGGACAGTTAAAAGATCTTTATTCAAAAGGATACAAAGGAGCACACTATTAAATCAGATCTTCACAGCCGAAAAGTGCAAATTTTCTCCCAGTGATCGTACCAGTTCTCTCTTCCTCGGAGCTTTCCATTTGGCATTAATACTGTCTTGCTGGAAGAGGTGGTGAGGGACAACTTAGCTGTCGCTGATGACGGTGATGCAGACCATTTCAAACCTCTGGTCCACAATGACACTCTGTATCCCTATGCACTACTCTGTGGGACAACTTAGCTGTCGCTGATGACGGTGATGCAGACTGTTTCAAACCTCCGGACCACAACGACACTCTGTATTCCTACGCACTACTCTGTGTCCCTATGCACCACTCTGTATCCCTATGCACCACTCTGAATCCCTATGCACCACTCTGTATCCCTATGCACCACTCTGAATCCCTATGCACCACTCTGTATCCCTATGCACCAGGACCTGTGTATGGCACGTCTTAAGTTTCCCTTTCAGTTTTTAGACAAACATCCAGGGCTGTGGGTGGAAAGGGAGGTCACAAAGCCCTGATTTCATTTTCATCATAACAGCCCAGCTGACCACGCTGGGTCCCTCAAGGCTATTCCCAAAGAAAGGAAAAATGAAGAACTACCGTGTGAAAAAACAAACAAACAAAAAAAAACCCGCAGTAATACAACATAAACAGTAAAAACCACATATTACATAGATGAAATAAATTGAATATCAAATTGATTGACATCCTCATGGCTAAACAAAAGTAATTTATGCTGTGGGCATTGGCCATTTTCTTTCCTTAAATGCACACAAACGCGCACGCACACACATACACACACACATCTACACACATGTATACATACATACACAGAACCACACACACACACACACACACACACACGCACACACACACACACAAGTCAAACATGCTAACAAATACTGCAGAATGGATATCCAGTATCAACTGTGGATATTTTCACTAACCAGTCACCTCATCACAACAAAAATGTATATGTTATGCAGTGTACCCAGAATAAAGAACAAAGACCAGCATAAACAAAGGCAGGAAAATGGGATGCAAAGGTTAAAAAAAATGATGGCAGTAAAGGAAGAAAGAAAGTCCCTCCCCCCCCCCCCCCCCCCCAAAAAAAAAGTGAAACTGAGAGAGTGATAGGAAAAGAGGATATCACTAGCGCAGAATTTCTTGAAGGCTGGAATGAAATGGACCATACACAAACAAAACCAATCTGGTAGTTGAACTTGTTATTCCTTTTAAAAGGCAGATAACTCTGGGCCATGTTCACTATACCACCCTATAGAATGGAATTGATCTTCAGCTTTCTTTCCCAGCCCCCACCCCAACCCCACCCCTGAGAGTTAACAAAAATTCAATCAAAAACATGGATTTGCTTCCCCCCACCCCCACCCCCAATACACACACACGCACACACACACACACACACACGCACACACAAACATACACAAAATCCTACTAGCAAATGACATTGCAGATTGGGTGGGCAGTCAGATGGCTCATGGCTATCTTAGTGTTTAAAAATCTCACAACCCAGTTACTAGGTTACAACGACATAACCTACCAAATCATAAAAGCAATAACAATGTGATAACCAGAGAGAATAAAGTACACGAGAAAAAAAAAAAACAGGATCAAAGATTAGAATAAATAACAAGAGAAAAAAAAGTGTGTCAAAGATTTCTGGAAAGATGATGATGAGTGAATGAGTCACAAAAAGAGAGAGAGAGAAAAAAAAAAAAACAGGTGTAGACTGTGAAGTAAGATAGAAAGACAAAGAGTTAAAGAGAGTAACAGAACAGAGGAAATTTCTTGTGCAGAGAAAGACGAGTTAAAGAGAGAAACCATCAGAATAGAGGAAATTTCTTGTGCAGAATTTTCTATCAGTGGGGATGTACAATTAATACTGACAGAGCCCCCAAACACTCCAAGACCTGCAGGGGCGATACAACAAATCAACAATGTATCTGATCATCTCTGCACACTTCTAGAGCGACTGTTACACCCAGGTCATACCAAATTTCCAAGACATTATTTTCCAGTCACAGTAACAGCAAGCTGGCATATATCGTTCAATACAGTATAATCATTTGCAGCAACATAATCAACATCTAACCTTTTATTTCAAGATTAACGAAAATCTTTCAAAAATGTCAAGCACGACTTCTACAAACAAACCTGTCATTTAAGCCTTCCTGTAAAACGCCTAGAGCCCACACTGGGCAAAAGGCTAGATCTTTTTCAACAATGCTTCAAGTCCAGAGGACTGTTCCTAAAACACCCAACACTACAGACAATGGAACGGATCCCCCCGGACTGTCTCCTTGATCACGGAGAGCACTGTCTTTGTTCCGTCAGTATTTCTGACACAGCCAGCCCACCAGTGTGAGGGAAACTGCTCTGGGAGTTCATGGCACTCTTCTGTCTCTGCTCTGGACGTCACCACAAATACAACCTCAATCCCACCGTACATCTCCGCACATTCCACGTTGCTATTCAAAACTTCAGCGTAGGGTTTTCTTTTCTCTTTTTTCTTTCTTCTTTTTTTTTTTTTTTTTTTTTCTGTTCTTTCCGTTTAATCCTACTGACGGCTCCAGGCCACCATATCAAGGGCCGTCACCACACCAACCGACAAAACAAGCGGAAGCAGGCTCTGAGTCATGAAAAGAAAAAGCACAAGGTGTTATGTACATACATGTATATGTACAAAGTGTACAGAAATTCAGCACATGGTACTTGCTTTACCGTTCACATCCTTAAGACAAGTGAGATTAAGCCAGGCTCAGGCCGTTAGCCACTCCCCTTTCATTTTCACACACACACACACACACACACACACACACACACACACACACACACACTTTTAAGCAAGCATTTATCATAATCACCTAGAACTTAATGCCAGGAACAAAAGAAGGATAATAGTAATCACAAAAGCTATACAGATAAAGGTTACGGCCAACTCTTAAAACGAACTTGAAACCTTTTCTTTTTCCTCGAGCTGATATATAGAGCATACACACATTCTGTGCTACCAGTGACATTTTCAGGAGTATTGTATGCACTGGAAACCTGTCTTTATTCATCTAATAGAACCAGTTTCTGTTTGAGAGGTGGGTGATGGGTGGAGATGGAGTGTGAGATGGGGAAGGTGGGTGGTAGTACATGTGGATGTGAAGCGAACTTGTGACTGTAGGGTGCGTTTTTGTGTACAGCCTATTCTCATTTGATGTGTTCTTGTTTGCAGTAAAGGCTTAGGTCATTCAACTGATTAGGTGCGTAAATGTTCTTAATAATGATAACAAGAACATTAACAATCATACACAGCTGTGTTCAATATAGAGTTCTATCTTCTCAAAGATTACAACAGTATACTTAGCATGCTATCAATACTATAACCATAAGTTTGGGGGTTAAGGTTGATAATTTGTAGCCCGACTTGCAACACGGGGCCTTTTCATGGCACAGCAAAAAGAAAAAAAAAAACAAAGGAAAAAAAAAAAAGTCCTGTCCTATAAAACACCAGAACAATACGCACAATATAGCAATGAATTACTAATAATTCATCACATGTATGACATGATAATCTAATGACATCCTCACTTTACCAGTTCCTACACGTTGGCACTAATATTTAATCAAAATTGAATAGTTTACTGATGACAAAGTGAAAGCTATACTACGAAAATGCATCATATCTATAATACCAGATGTTTGTTTGTGTCTTTCAGTTTTCAGTTTGTAAAGAAATCATCAACATGTGATCACAGAAAATGACTGTGACTGCTGGAACAGGAACAATGGAAAAATCGCAAGGGTGTGGCCTGCATCGGCTGTAGAGGTTCAGTATCAAGGGAGAGAACTGGTCAAGTAAACTACTGCAGTCTATAAAAGAAGGCAAGGCTGGGAGAGTCCGTCCAAAGATTACCATGAATCAAAGACATATCCCTAAACGCTTTCGCTATGGGACATTAAACTCAACTATTTTCGGAGAGTGCACAACTGCCTTCATTTGTCACACCCCCGTCTTACAAATACTTGTTCAAAACTGAACTGCAAAAAAATGCAAACTAAGAAAAAACACAAAAAAAGCCATACGGGCAAAATAAGAACAAAAGGAAAGACCATGAAGCAATGGCATGACTGATAGTGATATATATATATACTTTCATCTTTTGCACACTGTGTTCATAGAGTATGAACTGATTTGTATGGCCACTGATCAAAATTGTCCTTAACAAAAATGAGGACAAAACAAAAATTCTCGTGTCATGAGTACAGTCTGGCAGTACACAAATCATGAAACATAGCTATAATGTGCAGATCTTGAAAGTATTTTTTGTTTCAAAGTGGCACGTTCTGCAAATTCACACACACACACACACACACACACACACACACACACACACACACACACACACACACACACACACACACACTCTCTCTCTCTCTCTCTCTTGTCTCTCACTCTCTCTTTCTCATATCAGTTCTTTCAAAAAGTACTTCATAACCAACTGTCAGTCTAAAACATGGCATATGTGTATAAACATACAATGATGCATGTGCACACAAAACACCTAAGGAGTTAACAGACCTTGCAGACTACCATTTTGGTATCAAAGAATATTTTGATATCCATGGATACCACCACAGCAGACCCAACAGCTCTACCTTGTGGTATACTGATAGCAAAACAGTGGAACACTATGGACACCAAAACATCAGGGTGCAGTTATCCGCCATACTGGTCCTCAGATTAAAACCTCAGCACTGACATTTTCTGAAGTCAGATGATAAAAAGAACACTCTGAGCCACATTATCTTATCAGTGCCAAACCCGCATCTAAGCATGAGCGTAACGTGGGGGAAAGATGCGCTAAGGAGGAAGGGGAGGTGAGAAGAGAAAGACTTGGATGGGAAAAAAGAAATGTAAACTTGTATTTTGCATTTGCTTACAGTGCCAGGATTTTAGATCTGCTAGAGACGAGTGTCGACCACGTCGCCATCGGTGGACTTTGTAGTATGACCAGCCCAGTCTTAAACTCTCATTGACCCCATCCTTCAGGTCAAATCTAAGGTCGGACAACGCTATGATCTGACAGCTTTACGCCAGTGTTTAATCTTACCAGTTCACTCCTTTGAGAACCAAAACAAATTTCAATGACGACATTTTTCACTATTCCTTAGTATATCGAGGACGTTCATTTGAGAGTTTATGGCTGGAATAACACAACTTGATGTCACAGCAGACAATCTTATTGTGTCAGAAAAAAAATCTAAGCTGAAAAACATCATGTTCCTTCGTTTACTATCTGTCATCAACATGGCGATCTTAAACATTACCATCTTGAATAAGATCGACTTTCTATTGGTGTGTGTGTGAGAGAGAAAGTATACATGTGTTTGTGAGTGTATGTGATTGTGTTGCAGTCTGCATATGTGCATGCACCTGCTCATGTTTACAGAAATCAATTCACCTAAAAAAGACTGTATGACTAGTGACATCATAAAGGTCAGCTGTAAAGCTACAAAGATTTTTTTTTTCATGAACTAGAATGTTTTCCCCCCATTGAATTCATTATTTTAATGAAAAATGTGATGTCATACTCACAACATGTTAAAGATTTTCAAAAGAATAAAATTGTTCAGCCACAAATTCTTTTGGTTATTACTAATTTTGTATGGAACTAGTCTTTATCATAATGTATTACAATATATTGCGTTTATGTTGTATTCAATCAAGAATTATGTTACAAACATTCAGTTTAGGTACACAGCTAAAACCTAAGAAATGGAGCGAATTAAGCTGCCCCCGTGAATCAAGTGTCTGGATAATGTCACTGACAGTGCACGTTTGGTCATCCCACATCAGAAAAAGAAAATGCCAAGGTTGAACTCAAGGACACCGGAGGACCAAAAGAGCAGGGAAAACACTCCACCTTTTAGGCATTCACAACAGAAGTCATGAATACCGAAATGGCGTTCAATCGCTCTGCTGTTTGGGAATCTGAATACCACATCAGATGAAGTATAGACTGCAGTTCTGCTATCTGTAACCAGTTTGGTATGAGGATTCTAAAAGAGTCATGGATACCAAAACTTCAGTCTACAGGCCAAACAGGGTATTCCACAAACAATGAATGCATTATACCACCATGAAAAAAAAACAAAAAAAACAAAGGATTCAAACTCCAGACTTCTGGCGTGTGAACTCCATGACTTTCCAACCACAGGGAGACTCTTATCGCTGTTCAGCATTTAGACACTGGCTGACAACAAGCGAGACCTCTGGCAGCCTGCTCTTGTTAATACAATCTTGTTTCTTTCTGAGTAGTTCTCCTATAATCAACCTGGGGCACCAATCAACACAAGCCACACAAAGGTTTCGAAGGTCAAGTCAAGCAGACCTACTTTTGGTGGCAAACTATTGACACACCTTTCCACAAAGAGCACTGTTATTCATTGTTGTTGATTGTCCCCCCGACACATTCACAAAGATTCCAAATGTGACATTCGATCTCAAGTTTATGTCGTTTACAGTCCAATCACCCCCACAGGGCAACATCAGGACTTTTAAGTGTTAAAATCGATTCAAAATATGTAACCCTCCCTCTCCCTCCCCCAGCCCCCCCCCCCCCCCCCCCCCCCCCAAAAAAAAGTGAAGCAGATCCATGTTGCTCACAAACAGTATTTCCCATACCATTGTGATTGTACCTCCTTCATGTATAACCACATATGTGACCATTCCCCATGAAATGATTTCGCAATTATATATTTTCCTTTGTTGTGTTTTTTTCCTTTAAGCTAATCATTCCTCACTTCATTAACACCATGCACTGGTTTCAATGCAACCAGCAAGCAAGAGGTACAGGTTGAGAAATCCTCTCCACAAACTAATTGGAGGAAACTCGGTCCAGTTTCACACACCCCTCAGAAACTGTTTTATGAACCAGTTTCCGAGATACAGTAACATTTTCAATCTGTAGATGTGCGTTCCATACTAAATAATAATGAAGAGCGACTCTACAATCGAAAAACTAGCCCAATCCAGTCACTGACATTCACTGATATTACTATTTTTTTTTGGCTCTGATTGAAAATCATATAACAAGTTTCGACTCTTTCCCTGATGGGAGGATGACATAATATACTGAAACGAAGCAAACTCATTCTGTCTGCCACAACTGCATCACTTTCACCTCATTCAGCCTTGATCCTGAGCAAAGGTCCAGGGAGAAAACTGATGTTCTCAAACTAGTTTATCTACAAGACTATGCAAGTAACAGTCATCAAATTTGATACAGGTAGAAAGAAAGATTTGCTCTTTGTATGTTTAAGTTTTAAAGTCTTTGGACCTAAAACTGAGAGCATTAAAAAACAATTATTGTGAAAAACAAACAATGTTTGTGTAAGTATAATGTTTGTGTTCATGAAAGTATTCAAAGTCCAAAGATGCATGATATTACACTGAATTTGATATGTTGTAAACATTCATATTATCAAATC
The DNA here is from genome assembly GCA_016801955.1 of Conus betulinus. Lineage (NCBI taxonomy): Eukaryota > Metazoa > Mollusca > Gastropoda > Neogastropoda > Conidae > Conus > Conus betulinus. The sequence continues at coordinate 830,408 of JADBJO010000096.1, read as the reverse complement.
CAACTTAATGTTTCATAATCTTGTTCTAGCTGTGCAAAATTTGAATCGTTTTCTGGATCTTAAGATGAGATGAAGAATCAAGTATTGTTGTGTTCAGAAACAATCATGTTTGAGTTTGTCCACAAGTCAACAGTCCCAAAGTACACCGTATTACATGAAACTGAAATGTCTTGCTTCACAATCACTTGCAATGACAGAATCATGTTTATCCCTATGCAAAACAGATTAGATTTCAATGAAGTGTCCCTTCTGCTCACGCACATCAGCCCAAACTGGCCAGCCAGGAGAGGCTGCCTGTGCAGTAAACACTGAAGGGTTGGAGAGTTAGACAAGAGGACACATCTTCCTCTCAAAAGTGGTGCCTAAGAACTGTTCACCTCAGAAGTGTGGCAGACATGCCTATGAAGTGTGTGGTTGACAGTGCCCACAAAACATTTACCGAAAACTACAAAAAAGTGGCAGATAATGCTGACAAAGTGTTCATCTCAAAATGGCAGCAACTACTGCCTCCAAAGTGTTTGTTTCAAAAGTGGGGAGACACACTTTACTGGCAAACAGCTGGGACACCACAGTAATCCACAGAGCCAGGACAAAGAAGATGTAGGAAATGCCCACGCGGAAGTTGTTGGGCAGCTGGTAGGCTCTCGCCCCCAATCTGGTCCATGTCGAAGCCGATGGGAAAGATGACCGCCGCCAGACAGAAGAGGATCATGGCCAGGAAGCCGAGCCAGCGGGCGAACTTGATGACCCGACACTGCCAGTAGGAGAAGGCTAGGAGAACGATGGTGACGTTGATGCACAACACGCCCAGCACAATACAGATGAAGGTCAACAGCCATTCCCCACGCACTGGGTCTGGCACGAAGCAGACAGACGGGCGCCCATAGATGGTTAGGCAGGTCTTCAGGAGGCCAATGTTGGTGTCCCCGCCAATCTCTGAAACAATCCAGTGCGGCATGGCCAGGCTGGTGACAGCAAAGATGTCCGCTGCCAGGAATAAAGCGCCGGAGATCATGCTGAGTTTGTCCATGGTACACCTGAAACTAACACAGAGAGAGTTCAGAATAGATGCTGAAGCTTCATTTTAACTGAGACCTAGAGATTATGTATTATTTCATCACATATATCTCAGCTTTTCTCTCTAATATCTAAATGAATTTTTAAAACATCAAGTACTACTAAATGGGTACAGACTCCAGGAATGCCTGAACAACAGTCAGTCTTTAGAGGAGAAGTCCCCTCATCCAAGTGTTTTGACCATCAGCTCCTTACAGTCTATGGGGGCTGGGTCAGGTCCTGGATAACCTGCTGTTACCTTTTTTTCCCTGTCATGGCATGGATTCAAATTTGCAGGCTTAGGAAGACAATCAAGTGCTTCAAGGCCAAGTCATCTCCTGACAGACGTCTTCACAGAATAACTTAGAAAAAAAAAAGTTTGATGTTAGACTCCTAATTTGCAAAATTTACGCCTTATGAAGTTCATTTGCATCCTTCCTTGACCAGATCCCTCTGGTCACATCACGGCCTCTATTTTTTTTTTTTTTTTTTTTTTTTTGCATTAGGTCTTTGGGCTTCTTCCCCATCATCATGGCATGCCTTACACTGCACGACACTCCTAAGATGCCTCTTCCCACTGATGCATCCATTTTACCATTTTCTGTGAGATGATTCTCCCTTCAGCATTCAGATATCAAACAGTCTGAACTGGTTGATTTCACTTGAGTTTTGCTCCTTCGGAATGTGTGTTCCAACCATGTTTATCTCATAATTTGTGATGCTATGCGCCAACGCTGGGACATGAAATTTCTTACACAGCTCATCAAGAATGATTTAGCTCCAGCTTTCCTTAACCACTTTTATTACTTCATCCAGTCTTGAAGGATCATCAATAAACTTTTTCTATGGAGTTGCAGGCCACAACCAAGACTGGATTTCAAATGGTACCTCTCAGAGGATTGGATAACATTTCCCTGAGATCCTGTTCAACAGTTCCTTTGTCCAGTGTGAGTGTGCCAGATTTTGGCTGCTTGCACTGTTTTCTGGCAAACTTGATACAGTCTCTGAAGACGCAATATTCAAATTCTGTCTGCTTTCTTTCTTCCCAGAACTTCTCTAGCCCTTGCTCCTCTAATTCACAGGCAGTTTTTTCTCTGTTTCTTGAGATCCTTTTTTTTCTGTCCTGGACAACATTCATCTCCTGACAAGCAACTTGATTTCTGAGGAGCTGTTTTGCGCAAGTCCAGATATATCCCTGGATGCTGCATACAATGTCACTGAATGCAGACAGTTTGTGCTCCAGTCTGAATGCAGATAGTTTGTGCTTCAGTGCAGTCTTTCCCATGAAGGCATCCAGTCTGTGAATTACTTTTCATTGATCTCCCGTTTCTCTTTTAAACTTGTAGGTGCACGCCAAATTTCTCACCTTTGATACCAAGAGATTGTGCACCCTCATTCAATCACATGGATGCCATGAAATAAAATAAAGCAAGTTTTTAACCTTGTTCTTAATCTATGGAAAAAAAAAATCTTGTGATGAAATGATACATTATTGACTTTATCATCTAGATATGATTGTTCTCCTCTTCAAATCACACTCCAAACCAAACCAGTTCTATAAATTTTGTTTTTCATTTATCCAGTCTTGATTACTTAACTCACATGTGTACTGTGTGTGTGTGTGTGTGTGTGTGTGTGTGTGTGTGTGGGTGTGCGTGCGTGCGTGCGTGCGTGCGTGCGTGCGTGTGCGTGTGTGTGTGTGTGTGTGTGTGTGTGTGTGTGCGTGTGTGTGTGCATGTGTGAGTAATCTCTGTGATAATACATCACAGTACTGTACTGGTAGATAAGCAGACAAGCTAGTGAAACATGAAACTGAAAGAGTGGGTACGCATACTGAAACATATGACACACTGTGTGCGTGCGCGCATTGCTCGCACACACACACACACACACACACACACACACACACACACACCACACACACACACACACAACCATATCTTGCACAAAAATCAACATGGAATCTTATAAACATCAAAGATATGACAATTTTTAAACCATATCATACTATATTACAAAAAAAAAAAAAAAAAAAAAAAAAAAAGTTTTAAGAGCTGCAAGGTCTACATTTTGTTCCATGTAAGTATTATGCTTTGCTAAGCGACTTGACATTGGCCACATGTACAAGCACATTTTCATGCACAGTTTGATCAGCCTTGACTCAAGTTCTTTTTATCATACTGCTGTTGAATCAAATACCTTGCGGCTTGACAACAGTGTGGCCCAAGCCAAAAATACTGCAACTATTTAGACTTTTCTGTTAAAAGACAGGTGGGCACCAACCACCAGCAGACCAACAGCATACACTTCCACATTCACATACATTTGTAAATAAGTTAACTAACTGAAGTCAGTGGCATGAATCTACAGTTACAGACTAAAGAACTTCTGTATCTTTGTCTTCTTTTATTCACTACGAACATCAACATCTTTTGTTGAGCACTAATACATTAGATGATCACATGGGGAGCAATTAAAGTAGAATTTGCCTACTAATCTGCTTCACTGATCGAAGGGGCTTTGTTTTTATTTAAAAAAAAAAAAATTCTTGCATGCATCGTATTTCTTGTACAAAAAGCATGAACAATGAATTTCTCTTTCAAATTAGCATAACTTCACTCTCTAACTCTGAGCTGCTCTAGCTCCACCGAGAAAGCTTGTCTGGATTAAAACTAAATTTGATGATGATCTTCATCTGATCATCATCACCACTATGACTGAAAGATTTATTGGCACAAGACTCGCCTATAATATGTGTATGTGCACTCATTTTACCTTTGCTCTTAGCTTAAAGACTTACCTATAATATGTATGTGCATTCGTTTTACCTTTGCTCTTAACTATATAATATCAAAACGCTCGTTCTGCCATCCGTGCATCAACACAAAGGTCTCGATAACGATGACAATCAACAGACACAACAGCCAGCAAAACAACTCAGAGTCGCCTGTCTTTTTGTTTCGACATTTTTTGTTCATAAGTAGAAGGGAGGTGACTGTCCTGTAACACTGACAAAGCAGATAAAGTTGTCTTTCCTAATGTCTGGAAATTGCTGGTCAAACGCCACAATTTGGAATAATAAAAAACTGAATGAGATCAGACAATGGAGTGTAAAGTATACAGGGGGCAGGGACATACGTGCGTATGGATATGTGTATGTCAGGATGTGAGTACACCACAGTATATATATGTACTTGAAGCGCTTCTAAGACTGACTTAGAATCGACAAATACTAACATACGAAAAACACTCTTCATGTAGTCAGGAACTTGACTGAGGACCTAAATACTGCGACAAATTCAGCAGCGAAGATGGAGACACTGCTACAAATATAATACGTTGGCTGTATCTTTAATGCCCGTATTACGAAGGCAGCCCCTGCTTTCCGGTAATCAAGAACGGATCCATCTGCAAAGTTTTAAAGGGTTTGGGCATTGATTTTCAATGTGAGATCACACTGAAGCATTACAATTATATGAGGTAATTTATAGATTTTGTGTGTGTATGTGTGTGTGTGTGTGTGTGCGCGCGCGCGCGCGCGCACGCGCATGTGTGTGTGTGTGTGTGTGTGAGCGCGTGCGCACATACGTGCGTGCGCGCATGCCGTGCGTGAGTGCGTGCATGTGTGCGTTTGTTCGTGCGTGTGTGTGAGTGAGAGAGAGAGAGAGAGAGAGAGAGAGAGAGAGAGAGAGAGAGAGACAGACAGACAGAGAGGCACACAGAGACACACACACACACACACACACACACACACACACACACACACACACACACACACACACACAGACGGATAGACAGACTGACAGAGCATGAGTGCGCGTGCGATTAGAACAATAGATGGATAGTTTTGCAATGAGATCTTCATCCGGCTAAGATAGTCAGGACGGACAATCGAACAATCGAGGCAACCACCTCCCACTTCACCGGAGATACAGCCCATAACCTTCCCTGACTGAATACAAAGGCCATCTGTATCTCCTGAGACGGAAAAGAGCGGAAGGTGGGGGTGAAGGTTGACGGTCGAGTACCGGAGGGAAGGGGAGGGAGTGGATGTGGTTGTTGTAACTGTTGTTCTTCCTATCAATCGCTCTGCCAGAGTAAAGTCCCTTCGCTTATGACGGTCAGGCATGTGACCTGATCGATGATACGAGGATTGTCGAACACTGATCGGTTAAAGGGAAACAATACCAGTGTACAGGTCACGGGTTCGTCTGATGCTGGTCTGTGTAACGGCGTGACCCAACCCGGACACGTGAAACGATTGTTGGAATGACTCTCCCGATGGAGTGTCACTATTGTCGGAGAGATTAGTCGTGTCGTGTGTTTATCAGGAGTGGCCGGGTAGAATTATGCGCCCTCGTTTCACAATAGGAGCAGACTGGATGGCGTGATGTTGATAACGATAATGATGATAATGGTAATACTGATAATGATAAGAATAGGTCGTGGATGTGCAATGGTTAGCGTGCTGTAGACTAGGAGCTCAGACAGAATCAGAGTTGCATCAAAACCGTGCTATGTCTATCAAGTCTTGACAGCAGAAGGTCTTCAGAGAAGGACACCCCTCAGACCAACGTTTCGGTCCTGAACTCTTTACACGCTAGGGACAACCGCATCCAGGACATGACTACTAAACTCACTTTTTTTCCTCCTCTTCTCTTGGCGCGCCGCCGAGATTCGAACCAGCAACTTCCTGGATGGCTGGACGTCTTAAGGCATTGCCTTTTCAGGCGGGTGTCCTACCCACATCGCTGTGAGATATCTGTTGCCAAATTCAAGCCATATCAAGTTCACCTTTGTTCCTTCTCAACCAGATCCAGCTGAAACTCTTTTCAGCTGCCTGTGCAATGTCTTTTGGGGGTTCTGGTCCTCTTCGTAACAAAAATCAAGAGCTGTTTTCATGAATTCATGAGCTGATGAGTCTACAATCCCCCTTGCTCCAATCTCTGTGGTGAGATCTTAGGCTTGAAGGCCCAGACTTCCTGACATTGCTGTCTATATTATCGGCTTTCTCATTGTTGTCATGTAATAATGATAATAACAACAATAATAGTAATGACAAGAAGAAGAAGAAGAAGAAGAAGAAAGAAGAATTTATCATCGTCATCATCATCATCATCATCATCATCACATCATCATCATCATCATCATTACTACTGTTAGTGTGGTCACTATTACAATGAGGCTGCAATTGACATATAACGTGTCGTACACAAGGGAAGTAGCTGCCTTTTCTGTCTCTGAAAATCACTGTGAACCTGGTGGTGCTTTCCCCTTAATCATATCTGTGATTGTCGCACAGCTATCGGGGGGGGAAAAATCGTCTGGCTATCCCGTTTTGCTGTCATAATCATTCCAAGTACTGTGGTTATGGTGGTGGTGACTGAAATGATGGTGATGATGATGATGATGATGATGAGGAGGAGGAGGAGGAGGATAAGGAGGAGGAGGAAAAGGAGAAGGAGGAGGAAGAGGAAGAGGGAGGAGGATGGCTGTTGTTGCTAAATTATTCATCCATTTCTTCTGCTACATAGTCCAGTCTGTTAACATATCCTTGTGAATCAACGACTTTATGATAAAGCGTTGTTAAGAGAGAGAGAGAGAGAGAGAGAGAGAGAGAGAGAGAGAGAGAGACAGAGCGAAAAAAATGAGGAAAAAGAAGAAGAAAACGAGAGAGAGAGAGAGAGAGAGAGAGAGAGAGAGAGAGAGAGAGAGAGCATTAACCTTTTTCCTTCTCCACCTTCCAGCACAACGACCAACCCCCCCCCCCCCCCCCCCCCCCCCCCTTTCTCCATCATCAAGGCTCTCACGCCGGCCGGGACCATACAGCTGAGGATATTGAAGCGTGCCTTCGCTACAACAAACCACACGCAGCACTGATCCACACCAGTCAAAGTATTGAAAGACTTCGCCTTTAGTCTACGAAGAAGAAGAAGATGGAGAAGAAGAGAGAAGTCTACGCTCGAATAGAAATAGAAATAGAAATCTCCTGCATGGAAGCAATTCCTTTAATGTAGAAACAAATGCTAATATATTTGAAATGGTTCAAAGGTGTATTCTTCTCACAAAGCGTTTTGAAAACTAAACCAACAGCCTAAAGGTTTACAGTTTCCTAGGTATACTTATATTTTTCACCTCTTCGATTAACGAAGCTTTCATCTATATCAACCTAGTTATGCATGTCAGAGGGCCTGCAATGCTTACATCAATGTCCTGATTATGTCTTTATCCATGTACAGGAATATGATGTTTAATTTGATCACTGTACACTGCAGACGACCAGTGTTGCACACACATTCTATCATGTGCCAGACTGCCTTAGGCAGCCACACCAAAAACGGGCAAAACCCTGTCACCATCTTCTCCTATTTGTTAATTTTCTATAGTTTCATTTTCAATTCTGAAGGCCAATGCTATATGTTGGCTCTTCTTTTGTTTACAAGTATAACACTACACTATACTGTTATTGTTACCTCTTTTGTCGAGTTTGAATTTTGTCTGTTATTGTAATATGTTGTATTATACATTTTAGCTAGGCCGCCATCAAGTCACATGTTTATTCTGCCAGTCTCACCGCCAGGGCTTTATATAAGAGTCCGACTGGCAAATGTGCTTTGTGTTCAATGTTTATGTCTATGTTATGGTCATGGAAATAAAACTGTTTACACCAAGTCTTCACTCCACCTTTCTACCAAGTTTGATGACAAATCGGCTCAACAGCTCTTACGTCATCATACTGACAACCAAAACCAACCGACAAACATCCCGATGACAAACAACATCACCTCCTCGACAGTGTTGACAAGAACTGGGCTAACGACAATCCCCCTATTGTTTTGTCAGTCGAACCATTGTCATCCCCACGCTCACCCCCCCCCCCCCCCCCCCCCCCCCTCCCTCTCTTCCCGTCTTCACCCCTCTCCCCTCAGTTCGCCCCCCCCCATCCCCTCCCCTCCCCCCCCCCCCCCCCCCCCCCCCCCCCCCCCCCCTCCCTCCCTCCCCTCCAGCAGATAACCGATATTGGTAAGAGGGACACTCACGAACAGGCCACTGCAGATATCTCAGTGTCTGGTCTTGAAGCGACCTTCTGTCTGATAAAACCCGCTTGACATCATCTGAGTTAACGAATTGACGCACGACACCACACAGAAGAAAACTGGGACGGAAGTTTAAAAAAAAAAATTGAAACAAAACAAAACAACGAATAAACAAAGGAAGGCAAAAAAGAAAATGATAATAAATAATGAAATACAAATATAATATATGAATGAAATTAATTTTTTATAAGGTGTTAAATGCCTGCTCTCTCTCTCTCTCTCTCTCTCTCTCTCTCTCTCTCTCTCTCTCTCTCTCTCTCTTACTCATGCGCGCATACACACACACACACACACACACACACACACACACACACACACACACACACACACGCACGCACGCACGCACGCACGCACACGTACACACATACGTACACACCACACAACCACAACACACACACACACACACACACACACACACACACACACACACACACACACACACACACACACACCGTACAATCTCTCACACACACAGACACACACACACACACACACACACACACACGCACGCACGCACGCACGCACGCACGCGCGCGCGCACACACACACACACACACACACACACACACACACACACACACACACACACACACATACACACACACACACATACAACACACACACACACACACACACACACACACACGCACACGCACGCATGCACGCACGCACGCACACACACACACACACACACACACACACACACACACACACACACACACACACAGATATTCGCACACTTACGTAATGTGCAGATGAACAGAGAGAGAGAGAGAGAGACAGAGACAGAGACAGAGAGACAGAGAGAGAGAGAGCTGGGGTGCGGGGGGGTGGGGAGCAACAAACACATAAACAAACAGACAGACAGACAGACAGACAAACAGGTAGAGCAAGATCCTTCGTTCACAGTCATGCTGTTTAAAGCAGACCAAACTCGAACAAAATAATGCGTCACTTGCAGTAAAAGATGTAATGTAACCCACCTGAGTTCATAACCTTCCAACGCCCTATACGCCCCCCTCCCCCCCCCCCCTCAACCACCTTCCTCTCCCATCTGCGTCCCCTCCCCCTCCCTCTCATCCCTCTTCCCCTCCCCTTTCTCCCTCATGCCCTACTTGCCATACCAACCCCTGCTGGAGGGAGGGTGGGCAAATAAGTTCAAGAAGTCGTCTATTCCTCCCCCTCCCATCCTTCCCCTCCTTTCTCCCCTCCCCCCCCCCCTCCCCCCCCCCCCCAGCCCCCCACCCCCACCCCTCTCGCTCCCATCCCCACCCCCCCTCACCCCGCCTCCGAAGTGCGAAAAAGATGGGGAATGAAAAGCATTCGCGGCAGCGTTGTCTTTTTTTGTTTTTTGTTTTTTTTTTTCCTTGCAGGTCATATAACATTGTGTGGGTATGTGCGCACTTTCAACCACAATAAAACCTAACATCTTACTGTGTGCCGCGTGACAGGAAAG
>JADBJO010000096.1:813299-815799 GCA_016801955.1 Conus betulinus | reverse complement strand
TCTCTTTGTCACAAATAAAGACATAAATACATTATAGGGCACAGGTCATGACAGAGGTGGAAGGGGAGATGGACAGAGAGAGACAGATAGACTGACAGACTGACAGACAGACAGACAGACCAATAGACAGACAGACAGGCAAACAGACCGACCAGAGATTAAGAGTGAAAGGGAGAGAGGGCGAAGGGGAAGGGCAAGACAAGTAGAGAGAGAGAGAGAGAGAGAGAGAGAGAGAGAGAGAGAGAGAGAGAGACTGACAGACAGACAGACAGACAGACAGACAGACAGAGACAGAGACAGAAATACAGACAAGCAGGCAGAAAGGCAGACAGATTTAGAAGGAGAGGGGAAGGGAGAGAGGGGGAAGGGTGAGGGCGAGACACAGAGAGAGAGAGAGAGAGAGAGAGAGAGAGAGAGAGAGAGAGAGAGAGAGAACTCTGCCCTCTCTTCAGTCCCAATGATGTTTCCAGTAGGTTCATCACAGTCACGCTTTGTTCTCACTGCCAAAGATGGCATGTACTAATTACCTGGAGTTCACAACCTTTTCATCCTTCCCTCCCTCCCCCCCCCCCCCCCCCCCCCACACACACACTCCCACCTCCCACTCCCCAATCTCCTCACCGTTTCCTCCCCTCCCCCTCCTCCCACCAACACCTTCTTAACTCACTCCTCAACCCCTCACTCCCCCTCCTCTCTCCCCCCTCCCCCCCCCGCAGCTAAGTCACTTTTACCTTCTCCCCCTTATAATCCCCCCCCCCCCCTCCCTGTTCTCCCACCCTCGTCTCTTTACGTCTAGGTAAGAGAGAGAGAGAGAGAGAGAGAGAGAGAGAGACAGACAGACACAGACAGACAGACAGACAGACAGACCGACAGACAGACAGAGCGGGGGGGGGGGGGGGGGGGGGGGGATGCTGAAGGGGTTGAATGGGGAACTGTTTATGTTTCAGTGAACGACACGCTCGATGTGTGAGGTGATGTCGCGCCTGACTGGGGGCGACCACTGATGCATCATGTCTAGACCACGACGGGGGTTGGAAGGACTTGGGGGGGGGGGGGGTAGGGGGAGGAGAGGGAAGGAAAGCGGGGAGGGGGGGAGGGGGGAAGGAGGAAGAGAGGCGCTCCTTTGCGCTGTACTGTTGTCACAGGGTTACAAGCAGAAAAAACAACATGCCCTTCCCCTCCCCATCTTTCTTTGTTTGTTTGCTTGTTTGTTTTGTACACCCCCCCCCACCCCCCTTCCTTTTATTCTTTTGAGCAAAGGCGTAACGTGCTTATTAGAGGGATATTGCTTTGCCAGGCCCTCTCTCTCTCTCTCTCTCTCTCTCTCTCTCTCTCTCTCTCTCTCTCTCTGTGCTCTTTTGGATCCTGTCTGTTTGTCTGTCTGTCCGTCTCTCTGTCTGTCTGTCTGTCTGTCTGTCTCTCTCTCTCTCTCTCTGTTGTCTCTGTGTTTGTCTGTCTGTCTCTGTCTGTCTGTGTCTCTGTCTGTCTCTCTGTCAGTCTGTCAGTGTGTCTCTCTCTGTCTGTCTGTGTCTGTGTCTCTGTCTGTCCCCTCTCTCACTCTGTCTGTCTGTCTCAGGCTATCTTCCTACCTGTCTGTCTATCTGTCTGTCTGTCTGTCTGTCTGTCTGTCTGTCTGTCTCTCTCTCTCTCTCTCTCTCTCTCTCTCTCTCTCTCTCTCTCACGGATGTGACTCTAGCAATCGTCGTCTAGAATATCAAATTAATGATTCTAGAGGTATATAAACATTCAGGGCGTGCATAAATTTACATGGATAGAATCACCTGCATGCACACGCACAGGCCTGTCGTGTGTGTGTGTGTGTGTGCGTGCGTGTGTGTGTGTGTGTGTGTGTGTGTGTGTGTGTGTGTGTGTGTGTGTGTGTGTGTGTGTGTGTGTGTGTGTGTGTGTGTGTGTGAGTGTGTGTGTGTGTGTGTTCGAACAGGCGTGCAAGATTTTTGTTTATGTACACGTTTACGCACGGGACCTTTTCTCTCTTTCTTTCTTCTTTTCTTTCTTCCTTCCTTCCTTCTTCCTTCTTGCTTTCCTTTCTTTCTTTCTTCTTTCTTTCCTTTCTTTCTTTCTTCCCTTCTTTCTTCCTTTCTTTCTTTCTTTCTTCTTCCTTCCTTCTTTTTTCGTTCTTCCTTCCTTCCCCCCCTTCCTTCCTTTTTTTCTTCTACCTTTCTTTCTTTCTTCCTTCCTTTTTCTTTCTTTCTTCCTTCCTTTCTTTCTTCTTTTTCTTTTCTTTCTTTCTTTCTTTAGGGCACATGATATTTTTCATGCACGTGTTGACGCATGGGACCTTCGTCTTTCTTAACAGGCATGGAAATTTTTTTTTTTTCTTAATGTACGCGTTTAACATACGTATCCCCCACCCACCCCACCCCCTGACCCGCCCTCCACCCCCACCCCCACCCCCTTAACAGGCGGGCAAAATGTTCCATGTATAAGCTTACGCACCTTTTTTTTTTTTTGTTTTTACAGGGCATGCAACCTTTTTTTT
>JADBJO010000096.1:790799-795799 GCA_016801955.1 Conus betulinus | reverse complement strand
ATTTCATGTTGTCCACAACGTTAATGTACACAGCTTATGCAACCCGCATACAACCTCCGTGCTTGGCTTGGATTATCCACATAACTCGATTTGCGCGCGCGTGCGTATTTTATGGGAGCATACTAGAGTCTAAAGGTGGTGATAACAGCGGTTTTCCTCATAGCTATAATCCTCTAGGAAAATGGCTTAAAAATGAAAAAAAAGACAAACAAAACAAACGGTTATTATCCCATGTTCACGACTATTTTTTTTGAGGTGGTGATTACAGCTATTTTCCTTGTTTTTCTGAAAAAAAAATAGTTACTTTTCCTCCTATGGGTCAATATTGTTTTTCCTTTTCTTCCCACACAGGCCTGATATGGCCCTTTGCGGTCGGCTGGGCTAGAGACAATTTAATCTCTCTCTCCTCTCTCTCTCTCTCCGATTTGCGGTCGGCTAGGCTGTAAGCAACATCTCTCTCTCTCTCTCTCTCTCTCTCTCTCTCTCGATTTGCGGTTGGCTAGGCTGTAAGCAACATTCTCTCTCTCTCTCTCTCTCTCTCTCTCTCTCTCTCTCTCCGATTTGCGGTCGGCTAGGCTGTAAGCAACTGTTATCCTCTCTCTCTCTCTCTCTCTCTGGGATGAAAACTGTTATCCTCGCTGTCCTGAGGGAAACAGCTCTTATCGAGAGGAATACGGCGGTACCAGGAAAAACAGATATGATAGTTGTTTACCAGACTAAGGGCAAAGAAGGGGTCCGCAAAATAGGAAGACAGCTGTAAACAAATGTCACGAATAAATCACACCAATTCAACGAGAAAATGGAGAAAAAAAACTACATGTTATCCTTAAACAGGAAAACAGCTATCATCCCATGGAAAGAATAGTTGCGATCCTCGTGGATATGAGCTTAAACTGCGTTTTCCTGAAGGATAAATTAATTTTCCTGGAGAAAAAAAAAAATTATTAGCTGATGACGCGATCATGCTCCCATAGTGTTTGCGACTTGTCCGTCACACGGTCAACCGATAGCGTTGCCAGTCATCCAGACGCCAGCTCGTTTCTTTCAGGTGCACATTTCATATTCAACCATCCCTTTTTCTCTCCTGAACAAAAAAAAAAATTCAAAAGAAAGAAAACGAAATCTGCTTTTATGGTAAGATCTGTGGAAGGGCGACCATCCTACACAGCCGAAAATGTCGGTGGCGAAGGGCGGTAACCACCATCCCAGAGAATCGAAAAATGGGGTCGTCCGTATTTTGGTGTGCGGTTTATGGGATTTACTTTGAGTTCTTACAGTCTTCCTCCTCCCCCCCCCCTCCCCCTGCTTCCCTCCCCCTTCACCCTCTCCGCCTCCTGGACGTTTTGTGACTTCTTGCCTGGGTCTTCTTTGCTGTCGCCGTCTTTGACTACCTTCATTTTAGAATTTCATTTTTCAACTGACGTCTACCGTTTTTCTGCGTTTGTGGACCATTCTAAGGTCTTCGTCCTCTCTCTCTCTCTTTGAGAGGGGGGGGGGGGGGGGGGGGGATTATATAACACGCCAGCTTTCTGCTAGCTGTTGAACTGCCTCAGTTCAGCTGCGCTGACTTCTCTCTTTATCCTTCTTCAGAAAGTAGTACTGTTGCTGTAAACATCGTGTATGTGTGTGTGTGTGTGTGTGTGTGTGTGTGTGTGTGTGTGTGTGTGTGTGTGTGTGTGTGTGTGTGTGTGTGTGTGTGTGCGTGCGTGCGTGCGTGCGTGCGTGCGTGTGTGTGTGCGTGCGTGCGTGTGTGTGTGTGTGTGTGTGTGTGTGTGTGTGGTGTGTGTGTGTGTGTGTGTGTGTGTGTGTGTGTGTAAGAGAGAGAGATAGAGAGAGAGAGAGGGGAACACACAGACAGACATAGAGAGAGATAGGGTCCTGCTCCGAAAAATACCGTGTGTGTGTCAGAGAGAGAGAGAGAGAGAGAGAGAGAGAGAGAGAGAGAGAGAGAGAGAGAGAGAGAGAGAGACAGAGAGACAGAGAGAGAGAGAGAGAGAGAGAGAGAGAGAGGGGTACGCAAACGAACCGTCTCTGATCTTTAATTCAAGAGAACACCTCTCGAACACATGTACAGGGTTGCGTGCGTGTTCCTGGCAGGCTGTTTACGGCCTTGTCGGACCAGCTTCTCATGATTAAACACAGCACAGCCTAGAACGTGTGATGACGTCTTGACTGGCTCACAGCCTTTCTTACACACCACAACTGCTATTGCTATAGTATCACCACAAATGGCAGTAATCCTCTCATTATCTTTTTCAATAGTTTGATCATCATCATTATTATTATTATCATTCCTATCAGTATTATTATTACCATCATTACTACCTCGACTCACACATTGTCTTCTTCCTGGCAGCCTCGTTTTGCATTCAACGCCCATCTCGTGTCGAACTGGATGAAGATATTTGATTTCGTTGTCCTTAGTGTTGTGTATCTTGCCTGAAGAACACCTAAGAGGTCGAAACGCGGAGCTTTATCACTAATTTTTTTCCAATTCGCTCACAGCACTGCGGTTAAGTATGCTTCTTTCAGTTTATGCTTAGACAATCCTCTAACCCTTCTCCTCTTCTGTGTGTATAGCCGCTAAAAATACTACAACTACGATCATCATGTTATCTCCAGAAGTGGTGGTAATCCTCTATTTTTAAGACACGTGTGTCATTATCATTACTATTATTGCTTCATTATTATCATGGTCATCATTATCAACTCCCTTTTGTCCTCTTCCCAACGACCTGGTTTCCATTCAACGCCCATCTTGAGCCGAATATGAGAAGATCAGTGATGGCTCGTTCTTCGTTTTCATTACCCTGAATGTTGTTTATTTGTCTGTAGAAGTAATGTAATTTGTTTGTCTTTTTGTTTGGTGCTCACTAACAATTCTTTTTTTGTTTGGTGCAATGTCCGCTTCACTTCTGATTCAGACAGTCATCGCATGTTTTTTTGTAAATTTGTTTCAATTTCCTCTTCAACTTCTGTTTCAGACATTCATCGTGTTTATATCGAAGGTGAAGTACAGCTTAAACGAAAAGAGATCGACTTAGTAGCCAGATTTGTTAAAAGTTCATTTATTTTTCATTTATCTCTTTCATTTATAATATGTCGGTCTACGCGATTCGTTCCGTTCTAGAAGATTCGTTGCGATTGGTAGGAGGAACCGGTTGCTATGATTCCCCCCCCCCCCCCCCCTCCTCCACACACACACTTTCCATTCCCCCTCTAGCAAGGTTCAAAGACCCCCAAAAGACGTCCCATTAAAAAAATATGAACACTGTTATCTGGGATTGTTCGTTTAGGAAAAAAAAAAAAAAGCGGGGGGGGGGGGGGGGGGGGGGGGGGGGAGGGGAAGCTTTGTCTCTTACCCCCCCCCCCCCCCCCCTCCCCATATTGTCTATTACGCCAGACAACGTGAGAGGAGCTTGGGCCGAAATCCAAGCGCTCAGTGGCGTATCTTTCTTTGTTTTTTCTTTTAAGAACCATATTTTTCTTTTCTTTTTGCAGTTTTTGTTGCACGTGAGTCGCCATACTCTAGACGCTAGCTGCTGGGTCCTGTAGAGTCGCTTTAGGTCCTCTGCGGTCCGTCCACAGGGCTGACCATTGTTGAAGCGACTGTGAGTCAGTCACCCACTGTATCCCTGGCCTCTGACCCAGGATTCACCCCGGACAATCATCTCGCTGTGTGTGTGTGTGTGTGTGGCAGTGAGAGGACCGGATGACACAGATAGAGCGTTGTATGTAGTGTGGCGAGTGCGATGTGCACGTATGAGAGACAGAGAGAGAGAGAGAGAGAGAGAGAGAGAGAGAGAGAGAGTGGCATGTATGTGCACGAGTGTGGTAGGATATGAACGAAGGTCTCAACCCGAGAGCGAGTGAGCATTGGAGAGAGAGAGAGAGAGAGAGAGAGAGAGAGAGAGAGAGAGAGAGAGAGAGATGGATGTAAGCGCGCGCATGGCTGGCAGCTCCAGAAATGGCGTGCGCACAAAACGCCCATGAGAGAGGGAAGCGAGATTTATTCAGACAACGATCGCGCGCGCGCACACGCACACACACACACACACTCTCTCTCTCTCTCTCGCAGTCCGTTTCCATTCAACCAGACGCACCAACAGAAGAATAAGAGGGTATTGCTGATTCTAGAAGTTGAGCGTTTAATTATCATCCGACCTGTTCCAGCAAACGAACAGACGATGACTGCCGCAACCCCCGACCTAGTCAATGGACTTGGGATAACCAACCAACACCCACTCAACCACCAAAACGTTGTCAACACTGATCTGAACTAAACACTTCTTAATTCAAGATCAGACCATACGAAACGTCCGTCTCGTACAGTAACAGTATCAGAAACATAACAAAAAAGGAGTATTATTCTTAGCACCTGCCGCAATGAATCACTTTATAAACCATACAACTACACTTTTTTTTTTATCACAGGTGGGCCGACAGACCAGTGAACAGGCGTCGAAGGAAACAAAATAGGGGAAAGGGGGTACAAAACACTGTTCCAGTGAAAAAATCAAATCGAAAAATAAATGTTCTTTTCAATCGCTCACACACGCGCGCATTCTCACAATTGATCAAAAATCGTTCTTTTCGAACAGAAACGATGGAAAAGTCAAAAGAGGTAATCAAATGCCCACTAAATACCCTTGACCGCAGGCAGCGCTTGTTTGATTAGTGAAAACGCGTGAGAACGTTATTAGCATAGATCTGCGAAATTCGAGTTTATGCCCCCCCATTTCGAACTCTTGCCACTGCATGTTACACGGGTTTGTGTACTTCGTTTAAAATCTGAATCAGAGTCAAGGATAGGAAACGTTTACCAACCCTCGCCTGGAAATCAAACTGGTTGCAGGAATGAAAGTTGAAACATCGCTCCAATACACAACTGGTGCACGAAGCTATAAAATTGATCATTATCAACTGTGAGAAGCTTCAAAGGGAGGGGGGGGGGGGGGGGGGGGGGTGAATGAAAGGGAAAGAGAGCGAGGCTCGGTCAA
>JADBJO010000096.1:755799-760799 GCA_016801955.1 Conus betulinus | reverse complement strand
AGGACACAGCCGGCTTTGTTAGCTCTTTGTGCTGTGAGTTCAGTGAACCATGAATTTCTTTGTACACGGGACGGCCTGTGGGGGAGGGGGGGAGGAGAGGGGGGAGGTGAGGGGGTGGGGGTGGTGGTTCTTCTTTTTTTTTTGAACGCCTTTGATCTACACGGTCAGTCCGGCCCTTGTGATGAACAGTGCCGTTTTTTCCGTAGATTGCCGTAGAGCTTCGTCATTAGAGCTGTGGTGGTGGTGGTGGTGGTGGTGGAGGTGATGGGGTGTTCCCCTGTCCCTCAGACACCTGGGCAGCTGTTAAGATCAACCTGATGTTCATTGGCTTGATAAACGAAAGGAATTTGGTTTTTCAGTGAAGTCATGGACCTTCTCTCTCTGTCTCTTTCTGTCTTTCTGTCTGTCTGTGTCCGTTTGTCTGTCTGTCTGTCTGTCTGTCTGACTGTCTGTCTCTCTCTCTCTCTCTCTCTCTCTCTCTCTCTCTCTCTCTCTCTCTCTCTCTCTCTCTCTCTGTGCGTGCGTGGCGTGTGTGTCCACACAAATTCGCTGTGGATATATATTTTTTTTTGCCCGCAGCACAAAAGCAGTGGAGTTTTTAATTTGTGTGTATGACCCTTTTTTTTTTTTTTTTTTTTTTTTTTTCCTGCCATTAAGACAACCACACCCAGCTTCGGGGAGGGTGCATGCTATATGTAACGTGTCATCCATACCAACGGCCAAACTGGCCTTCTCTTCCGAAAGCTGGTGTAAAATTACGTGTGTACGAGATGTTATGCGTGTGTTCACACACGGAACCTCGGTTTATAGTCTCATTTGAAGGACTGTATGGGGAAATGGAGTCAGAACCAATGTTTGCTCTGAGGGGAAAATCCCGCCCCTGTACCGAAACGACCCGTCGGAGATGCGAACCCGAAACCCATGGATTACCAAGATTACGAGTCCAGGCGCTCAACCACTGAGCCCCCGCTATGGATATCATTTTCGCCGCAGCAAAAAAAAAAAAAAAAAAAAAAGTGTAAATGCGTTGAGATGTTCGGAATGTTTGGCGCACACACAGAAGGGCTCTGAACACACATTTCTGTCACAGCAGGAGACAGACTTGCACTGTTTAAACATGTCGTGACACATGAGGTTGCCTGTCAATACCCCCCCCCCCCCCCCCCCACCCCCCCATCCCCACCCTACGTAAGAGCTCTTGAGGTCACAGTGTTTGTTGTGTCCTGAACGACTTTTGAGACGCATCTCATTCTTTCTCTGTCTGTCTGTCTGTCTGAAAAGCAAAGGTATTTGAGCCTGAGCTTTATTACACATAAATGCCTTTTTTTTTTCGATGACTTTCCCTGCTTCGCAACACATACTTATTTTTTTCCCTCCTACTTGATGTAATATGTAGCATATTGTAAATGTCTCTCGTCGGAGGCATACTCTGTGTGTGTGTGTGTGTGTGTGTGTGTGTGTGTGTGTCTATCCACTATGTGTCGTGATATTATACTGTATGTGTGTGTGTGTGTGTGTGTGTGTGTGTGTGTGTGTGTGTGCATGTGTGTGTGTGTGAATGCATGTGTGTGTGCGTGCGCGCGCGCGCGCGCATTGTGTGTGTGTGTGTGTGTGTGCGTACAAGATTGAGAAGAATACCAGTGCAGACAACAGCTTTATTGTATCCCCTTCCCGCCCTTTTTCGCCCGGCCGCCAGGCTCCTGATCCGCCCTGTGCCGCCTTTTCCTCAGCTGGCTGATTGTCTTGGTGTGCCTCCCTTATTTGGGTTGACCACAGTAATAAGACAAACGGGTCGTTATCCGGGTCTTTCCTACCTTTTTTTTTTTCAGCGCCATTTGCAAACAACGGTTCGTGGCTTTTTTTTTTTTTCTTTTAATCAATTTTTTTTTGTCATCCCATCGACTTCCGACTACGATCGAAATGTCGCACTCTGACAGTGACAGTGACATGAGCTTTACTGTGGACCAAATGTTCAATATGAATGTGTTTCCGACCGAAAATGACGACCGGAATCAATCGGACATTGATATTGACTCAGTAGACAGCGACAGTGACTATGAAGTTGCAGAAGGAGTGAATGCGAGTAGTGACAGTGACTCGGGACATAGGCAACGCAGGTGACGCAGGTGTTACTGATGTCGGTGGATGTGCACAGTCATCGCAGTGGTCAAACGACGACTTTCGGACTGAAGTTCGTGAAGTTCGTCACGTGGGGAGTATTGCGCATGTTAATGTCTGTACTGTTTTTATTGGTTTGTCGCTGAGGAAGGCATATTGCCGAAAATTTCTGGTCTTGTCTTGTGTCGTGCATTAAAACTGCGTTACTTCACACTTTGTTTTGTGTGTTCTTCCGCTTTTTCGTCGTGAAGAAGTTAGTGAGTTTGATGCATACAGGGCCCCCCATACTCCACAAGTGAATCTTCGAACACCTTTTGATTATTGTACTCCCAGTTCTTAAAGAACAGGGAGTACTTCAGAATGGGAACGAAGAAATGCTGTGTGTGTGTGTGTGTGTGTGTGTGTGTGTGTGTGTGTGTGTGTCTGTGTGCCTGTCTATCTGTGTGTCCGTAGTCAAAATGTGTTCCACTCGCTCCAGACAAAACTACTGGGCCAATCTTTCTGAAAATTGTAGGTATGTTCATTATGGGTCAAGGATGATGCCCGATGTTTTAGTTTTCCGTTACTAACGGCTGTAATGGCCTGTAACGCTTTTTCTTCTTTATGGAATATCTCAGAAAGTACTTGTCCAATCTTTGTGAAAATTAGCAGGTATGTTCATTATGGGTCACGGATGATGCCCGATGTTTTAGTTTACCCCGTTATAGCCGCTACTAATGGCTGTAACGGCCTGTAACACTTTTTCTTCATAGAATATATCAAAAAGTACTTGGCCAATCTTTCTGAAAATTTGTAGATATGTTCATTATGGGTCACGGATGATGCCTGATGCTTTAGTTTACAGTTACAACCGTTACTAACGGCTGTAACGGCCTGTAACGCTTTTTCTTCTTTATGGAATATCTCAGAAAGTACCTGGTCGATCTTTGTGAAAATTAGCAGGTATGTTCATTATGGGTCTCGGATGATGCTCGATGTTTTAGTTTACCCCGTTACAGCCGTTACTAACGGCTGTAACAGCCTGTAACGCTTTTCTTCTTCTTTATAAAATATCTCAAAAAGTGATCGGCCGATCTTTCTGAAAATTTGTAGGTATGTTCATTATGGGTCACGAATAATGCCTGATATTTTAGTTTACCGTTATAGCCGTTACTAACAGCTGTAACGGCCTGTAACGGTTTTTTCTTCTTTATAAAATATCTCAGAAAACACTTGGCCGATCTTTGTGAACATTAGCAGTATGTTCATTATGGGTCACGAATAATGCCCGATGTTTTAGCTTACCGTTATAGCCGTTACTAACAGCTGTAACGGCCTGTAACGGTTGTTTTTTTCTTAATACAATATCTCAGAAAGTACTGGGCCGACCTTTGTGAAATTAGCGGGTATGTTCATTATGGGTCATGGATGATGCCGGATGTTTTACTTTACCGTTGTAGCCATTACTAATGGCTGTAAGGGCGTGTAAGGGCGTTTTTTTTTTTTTTTTTTTTTAAATTTATGGAATGTCTCATAAAGTACTTGGCTGATCTTTGTGAACATTAGCGGGTGTGTTCATCATGGGTTACAGATGATGCACGATGTTTTAGTTTACCGTTATACCGTTATTAACGGCTGTAACGGCCTGTAACGCTTTTTCTTCTTTATGGAATATCTCAGAAAGTACTAGTTCGATCTTTGTGAAAATTCGCAGGTATTATTGTGGGATACGGATGATGCCCGATGTTTTAGTTTACCGTTATAGCCGTTACTAACGGCTGTAACGGCCTGTAGCGCTTTTTCTCCTTTATGGAATATCTCAGAAAGTGCGTGGCCGATATTTCTGAAAATTTGTAGGTGTGTTCATTTGGGTCACGGATGATGCCCGATGTTTTAGTTTACCGTTATAGCCGTTACTAACGGCCCATAATGGTTTTCTTCTTTATGGAATATCTCAGAAAGTTCTTGGCCGATCTTTCTGAAAATTGTAAAGTATGTTCATTATAGGTCACAGACGATGGCCGATGTTTACCAGAAAAGCCATTACTAACGGTTACACCAGCCCAAGACGGGTTTTCCTCTTTATGGAATATCTCTCGCGTATTCAGGATTAACTGGGAGTACGTTTATATGCTTTGCATCTTGTTTTTCACTTGATTTTCCTTCGGACGCATTCCATCTCATGGTCAGGGAAACCAACCTGTATGCAAGACAAACGCTCATGGCTGCTGGTCTTCTTGAGGATAAGTTTCAGCCAACCATTGTGGATGAAATCAGGGCTTTTTGTTGGTCTTCTCGTGTATATTAGTCCGAGGGCCACATCGAGCTATCCTTTAAGTTCGTCGGCTAGAAAACTGCATCGAAATTTATTTATTTATTTATCTATTTATTTTATTTTTTTTTTTTTGAAAGGTACTTGGATAACACAAGATTAAAATTCTATAGTCTAGAACCACCGAACCTATCTAAATTAAATCACTAGGACGCAAAAAAGTTGGCGAATTAATGAAGCCGAAAACGTCTTTTTACCGGCTGTTTTCATCGCGAGTTATTTCCCTTAACATGCGGACGACCGTCTTGTTGTTCTTTGTTGCGAATGTGAAATTTCTTTCTACCTATTTAGAACAATTTTCTGACATTCGATAAAAAAGAAACACCCGAAGGTGCTGGGGAGGGACCCGAGAAGCACTGTCTCCACCTGCCTTTAGAGCAGTCCTGTACCACACCCTTGGAGGCCTGCGCTGTGTTGACGATGGGTACAGGCGCGCGCAGGACACTCCATTCAGATATCAAGGGACATAACTGCTCCTGAACAGAGGTAAATCAGACTACAGGATGCAACTCATAACAGCCTTAAAGTAGCATCCCCATGGGTGTATCAGCCCGTATTTCATGACTGCAGA
>JADBJO010000096.1:735799-750799 GCA_016801955.1 Conus betulinus | reverse complement strand
ATATTGTGCTATGCTTGACTTGAACTGTATAGAATGTGGGCTGATTTCAATGAAAACATACATGTGAACATAAGGATTGCATCAGTTCAGCTAAGGGACATAATTCTTTCTCAGAATCAGTAAATTGAAAACTATTTTTTTGTGTGTTTTTTTTTTGCTTTTTTGTGCCTGTTATGAACCCAATACCTCAGAACTTACATTATTTTATTATCTGAGGTGTCTGAAAGTTGGTTTGGAGTATGTCATATGACTTTTTTTTTTTCAGATTTTGCTTGTTTAAAAAAATACTTGTCTTTTTGACTGAAAGTATCACTTTTAAATTTCATAGTTTTCACAAACTAGATTGAGTTCAAAGTTCTAGTATGTCAAAAAGTAATACACCACTGACCCTCTTTCCAAATCAATCAAAAGATTTCAATGCCGGGATCCTAGCCGACACTTTCATTTCTAGGCCTTTTTTTGTGGTGTGTGGCCCTTGGACTATATGAACATGGCCCCTGTTCATCATCGTGCTTTTTACTGGAAAGACTCTTCTCCTTTCTTCAATCCCTGGGTGTCAAGTGTCATGTCGAAGAACAGGTTTGAACAGCTGAACCAGTATTTTCACCTCGCTGATACCACTCGGTTTGTTCCCAGAGGTCAGGCTTGGTATGACCCCTTGTTCGAAGTCAGACCTCTCATTTCTGTGACTCAAGAATGTTTTGCTATGCAGTTTCTACCTGGGCAAAACATCACAGTAGATGAGGCAATGATCAAGTCAAGGGTCGTTGTGGTTTTTTTTTTTTTTTTTTTTGCAATACCTGCCTGCAAAACCAACAAAGTGGGGCCTCAAAGTGTGGGCTTTGTGTGATGCCGATTCTTTTTGTATGCTGAATTATTCAGTGTATACTGGGAAGACCAATGATGTGCCTGCTGGGACAGGTGATGCTGTAGGGGATCGTGTCGTCAAACACTTGGCAGAACCCCATTATTTCAAGTGGTACACCATCTGCTTTGATAATTATTTCACGTCAGTCCCTCTCATTCAATATCTGTTTCAGAAGTAAACCCTTGGCATGTGGGACTGTGCGAAACAACGGGAAGGGTCTGCCACAGGATATGAAGCCAGCAAAATGTGTCAGAAAGTCTGAGGACACAAGCGCTGGTTTCGTGAGATTGGCTATGATGATTTGAAGGGCAAGCTTCAGGCTGTTGCTTGGTTTGACCGTCGTAAGGTCACCCTTCTTACTTCTGTCCATGATGGAACCGATGGAGAGCTTGTCAGAAAAGGTGCAGGGGGTGTTGAAAAAGCCAGGTATTCTAGGCCCCTGACTGTGGCTGATTACACCAAGAACTACAATGGTGTTGACACAAACATGATCAATTGCTATCATATTATGGTCCCAAGCAGAAATTCATGAAGTGGTGGAATATATGTCTTCTTCTGCCTGGACACTGCTGCAGTAAATGCCTATATCATCTACAAAAACTGCAGCTGCCCCACTGAAACTGCATGTGGATTTTCACACTAAGATTGTCATGGGCATGGTGAATGGTTTCAAGGGTCGAAAACGGATCGGCCGTCCCGTCGTTCATGACAATCCAGAAAAGCACAAACACTCTCCTTCCAAAATCCAGTCTGCAAGAGGCAAGAAGGACTGTGTCTGGTGCACGAAGGAAGGCAGGAAACCCCCAGCAGGCAATGCCATCCAGTCGACACATGAGTGTGTGATGTGTAAGGTGGCTTTGTGCAAGGATCGTGGCTGCTTTTTTTTTTCTTTTCACCAGCAGTGAGTAGGTTCCTACACACTCACTCTTAGCAGTACACCTGATACTTGACTACATCAAGGACTGGACTTTTGTCATTTTTGTTTTGTACAGACTGTTTTGGGGTTGACTAAATATGAAAGTGCCACATACCAAAAGTACTGGTGTTTGTGCATGTAAGAAAAGTGCACAACGGAAAGAAAATTTCATGTCAGTGATCTATGTGTGACAAAAGTGCTCAAAAGCAAGAACATTTCCAGTGACTGTGTTGTTTGTGTGTGATCACATTTGGATTATATAATTCATTACATCTGGAACCATATTATGGTGAGTACAATAAATATATTTGAGTGTTTTTTTGTGTTGTGATGCCTGCCTTTCTTCCTTCCTACTAACACCTGCATATAGTTAGAAATATTATCAGTCATAGGAATTCTTTTTCTCTCACAAACACAAACTAACTCATGCAGATCAAAAAGCATGCACTTCAATACATTTTCAGTAAATATGGTATGATTTTGACCTGTTATTTATTTTTTTTTCCTGCTATGTAAATATTTTGTGACTTAAAATGCGTCACAAAAATTTCACGTGTATTCCTATCTACCTGTGCAACTACTAACAACTCACAACACCCATCAGTTCTTTTCAGATGGTGAACCTGACCACTTGCCACCAAAAAGGTAGGTACTGTACCATTGGTGGGTGTTGTATTGCCTGTCTATCACTTATTTCACTGACGAAGGTGTGTTTTCCAGGTAAAATCAGGTGTGTGACTGTTGAGCCATAAAAATATTTTCACATCCCCCTAAAATAACAAGTGCAAACCAAAGTTCAGCCCCCAATTCGGGCAGCAAATTCCAATATAATATAGTAGTCTAGGCGACTTCTGTCACACGAAATACAGGACGATTTAAGGACTTTGGCTTCCAAGCCAAAGTCCTCGTCATTGAGGTTGGAACTAGAGAGGGTTGTTGTACGCCCTTCAGCCGATGATCTGGTGAAGCAGCTCTCAGCGTCTGGTGACAAGAGGACCACAACCTGAAAGACAATAGCAGAGACAGCTTAAAAGAGTTCCAGTTGTATCTGGTCGAAGAGGAACAAAGGCGAGTTTTATAAAGCTTAAATTCGACTATTACGAGTATGTAAGTGTCCAGTGGTAATGTGGCTCAGCCAAATGTCAAACGCTTGGAGACGCTCAACCATCCGGGAAGCGTTGGTTCGAATCTGGACAACGCTAGAATTTTTTCTGACAGCAGACGGCCATTCAGGAGTGATGACCTCAATGCGGCTCGGCCGCCACCGAGTGTCAAGAGTTCAGGTCCGAATGAGAGGTTTGTGTGGTGTGTTTTGCGCTCCCACCCGTGCGTGCACGTCTGTGTGCGCTGCGTGCGTGCGCTTGCGCGCTTAGTTGTATGAGAGAAGTGCCAACAGTGGGGCCCCATTGTTTTCAGTCGGTTCCTGTCAGATAAAGGTAGTGATCAGATTGCCAGGCAGAAGTTGTCAGTGGTTGAACACGCTGTTGTCAAACCTAGCGTACAACGATGAAAGGAATACACACCCGTAGCTCCAAACGAATGCTACTCCAAACGACATGCAGTTTTCCAGCTTATCAATGTCTTGAATCGGTGACTTGAAGAATGACGTTTGCACCTCAAAATGTCCTACAGTTCTTACACCAAAGCACCAAAGAGAAGAGAGTTCACTTCGTGAATGAAAAGGTCTTCTTGTTTACAGTTGATGAAAAGCGATTCGAAAGAACTCTTTTTCTAAGACTAGACAGACACAAGAATGAGTTGTTTGTAGTTCTTTTGAGTATGATCAGTTAAAAGGAAAAGGAAACGAGCCCGTTGACGATGGTGCGAACAATACGATCACACAATGCAAACAATGCAATGACTGTACACACAATATGTCGTTGTCGACTTGGAAGTGGAATGCCGGGCGCGTGATCTGTAACTTAGCACAACACAGAACAATGTGATGGCACAGTAGACAAGGAAGCATGGTGAACAGGATACAGGAAGCAGAGACGAGGATCAAAGGTACTAGAAGGACACAGAACGTAGAGGTAAAGCGTCATCCCCAACAAAGGACACTGACCCGTCAAATTGTCGACCCGGAAAAGAACTCTTACAGTACTCGATTCAAACTACATGGTGGGGTGGGTCGGGGGGGGGGGGGGGGGGGGGGGGGGGGGGGGGGAGGGGGAGGGGGGAGGGTGAAATCACAAGCTGACCCACCAAAGTACTGGCACAAATACTGGACAGCAAGCCTTGTCAAGTATAATCCAGCATCATGCCACATATTGCAGGTTCTTGCTCGGATCTTCACGGTCAGCGCAGAGAGAGTCAGTTCCTGGATTGGCTGTAGGGGTCTGAACCTGGCCCGTGAGAAATACGCGTTCAGAACTATCACAGTGTGGCCAAGCTAGACAAATTTAAACTAGGATATGACGTGATGAAAGCATGACATCAGTCTGTACACCTGCATGCGTTCTCAAAACCATCAATCAGAAGCGAAAATGTGTGCAGGTCCAGGAAGGCTAGTATGGTTCTCCGAATAACAGCTCATACCTTTGCGCAACGAATATGTCATTAAAATTGACTTAAGTAATCTCTGTCTGTCTGTCTGTCTGTATATATTATTTCCATATAGCGCTTTCTTCCCGTTTTAACTTTTCGCCTTTCACTGGCTGCTTTGGGGTGACGTTGGATTCTGTTTTTGAACACCTGGTGCAGTGGTAAAAACACCACAGAATAACAGAATGACTGTGGTTTTTCTCCAATTCATGCCAGGTGAACATTGACGCGCGCGCGCGTGTGTGTGTGTGAATTTTTTTTTGTTTGTTTTTATTGCTGGTGATGAAAACAAGCCTCCGAATTTGAATCACATTTAACGTTTCTTTTTGCTGTGTTACTTACTTACGCTCTTCTTGAGTGAAAACGGAGAACATCTGTAATTGAACAGCAGCCTGTTAGACGTACGGAAAGCCTTAGCTGTACAAAATGGAGGCGTAAAAGAAACCATTTGACGACCTTTAAGAGAATTATTCTTTGAAACACGCCAGTAAGAAAAGGGCCATGTGCTTTGCGAAGGAAAAATACGCCAAGGCGTTTAGTTGTGCGCCTGAAGTCAATGGCAAGTCCCCGTTTCTGCGTTCCACACAGACCTGGAACTATAGATGGTGAGCCCAGTCATTTTTTTTTTATTGACTAGACCTTCAGCCTCGACAATGAACTCGTGTCCATTCACTCAGTGAAGGGTTTTCGGGGGGTACAAAACACGCAGAAGCGAGATACCAAAATTTCAGACACTTCTGTCGTTGACTTTATCACTAAAGGATATTTCCAGCTGTATTTTATGAAATGATCTGCGCGGTGCGTGATCACATGAGAATGTCCATCAGGGCGGCTGACATATCGATTTAATCAACTTCGCACAGGGGAGTCAGGGGACCCAAACTTATCACTGGCGTTTAGTTGTGGCGATTTCAAGGTTCGATGTACTCCTCGTGATGGACAGGCCTGCAAAAAGAGACAAATGATATCATGTTTGATCCCTGTATAATCAAGGGACACTTCACCCGGGTCTTGTTGCGTCCAGTGAGCGGTACATTCATGGTATGTGTGTGGTGTATCAAGGCTTTGTCGCAACTGGGCAAATTTCTTTTCCACGAAAAAAAAAAACCTTTTTTTTTAACAAATACGTTGGTACTTTGCAGTTTTTAGCACACCAAAACACAGCATTTTCCCCAGCATTTTTATACCTTTATCTATGAGCCATTTTGATCGTGCGCCGAATATGAGAATATACGTAGTTTCTCGTTCTTCGTTTTCGCTGTCCTAAATGTTATTTGTTTTCGCCTGAAGAAAAACCAAGAGATCGAAATGCATTGCGTTTTGTCCCGTACTTTGTTTGTCTGTGTCCTTGGCGGTAACTAACCCCACACTCTTTCTAAATTTTGTTTTCTCTAGCAGTATCTATCTATCTATCTACCTACCTGCCTACCTACCTACACACCTATTTATCTATCTATCTAGAGATGAACAGTAACCCAACACGCCCACAAGAGTTCAAATTCTATTAGCCAGGTTGTTGCCTATGAAAGATTTCTTCAGGACTCCCGTGCAATCAAACGGCTCCATTTAAAGCTATCGGCGGTGACAGCTGTACCTCCTGCTGTTCGATTCCAACACAACGCCTGCGCAGTCTCCTGGGGGGGCACGTGAACAAGGACAGAGATGAGGCGTGGGATGGGGGATTAGGGCCATGTTCCGGGTTTCTGTGAGAGTCATGTAGTAACTGAATCATTTGAATTAGAAAAAAATCGCTTAAAAATACTTTTTTGTTTTTTTGCCCAACTGTCAAAAAACTGATTTTCATGTTTAAATTCAAGTTTAAAAACCAACATCATTGCCCTTTTGTTAACACGGAGAGTGGACATTAGCGTAATGACAATTACTGTTCCGTGTTTCTTCTGTTCTGGATGGAAGGGACCATTTTGAATGAAGAACTGACCGAGCAAATGAAAGCTAAAATAGGGGTCATATCATAGATTATGTTTAGATACTCAAAATACTCTTCTCGCCAACCACCTCCCATACTCCCTACACCCAACACAAGCCCCACCCCACCCCCCACCCCTTCCCTTGCCTCTCCCCCCTCACCTGTCCACATCTGAACAGCTGCAGTCGAGTGATTCTCATTGTAGTTGTCGAGTACGATAGGGACCCTTACTGCTTTTTGTGACTCTTTGCATCTGTGGACTCGAACCATATTATATCTTGTTGGCTTCAGGAGTGACATGACGTCACAGTCACCCCTATCAGAAAGTATGGTTTCACGCTTTCGAGGTGTCTCGCCTGACGGCTCAATATGTTGAAAACTCCTCTTCTCACCAGGAGAGAGGGCGAGCACTCTTCCACTCGGGGCTTTCTATATCCTGTCGACTTTGAAGAGCGCCCCGAACGAGAAGGCCCCCCCGCCCCGTCTAGAGACTTAGTGTCAACAGGGCCTTCATCGGGCTTCTCCACAACTGTGGGTGGGGGGGGGGGAGGGGTGGGGGAGTGAGAGAGCGGTAACTTGAGAGGACCTGGTTGTTGTTGACAGACGGTGTGACAAGTGGAATGAGTGGGCTGCTTGTTACAGAGGATAGACAGAGGAGAAATCTGTCTGTCTGTCTGTCTGTCAGTCTGTCTTTCTGGCTCTATCTGTCTATCTTTTTATGCGTCTGTGTCTGTCTGCCTGTCTGTCTCTCTGTCTGTCTCCCCCCTCTTCCCTTCCTCCCCCTTCTCTCTCTATTTTATATATATATATATATATATATATATATATATATATATATATATATATATGTGTGTGTGTGTGTGTGTGTGTGTGTGTGTGTGTGTGTGACAGTAAATTTATCAAATCAGGAAATTTATAAATTTCCTAAACATTTCAGTAAATTTATAAAGTTACTGTTTCACTCAGGGAATTTACAAATTTCCTAAAATGTCTAGGACATTTATAAATTTCCTGATTTTAAAGGCCAGGAAATTTATGAATTTACTGAAACCTTGCACACCACAGACGATGCACTTTATTGAATGCAATTTGATGTTTTATTTCTTAAAACGTTGTGAGAATAAAAAAGCACACATGAATGACGATGACGATTTACACCACACACACACACACACACACACACACACCCTATAAACGTTCAGGTTGATGTTTCATTTATTGTGGCAAGAGAGGCTTCCATGAATTCGAGAATTACGCATGAGTTTTGCTTTGAAGCATTTGCACTTGTTTGTTTGGCACTTTCTCACTCCACCCCCACAGTTGCACTTAATGTAGCCTTGACCCCCTGATGCTGATTCTGCAACAAGAGCTGATCGCAGAGATACCTGTTTTTCAAGATTGACATCAGTCATCGAAAGCAGTCTTTGAGAGCATAGATCAGACTGGTTTCGTGAATACCCTCCCCTCAAAACCCCGGCCTTCACTGCAATGGTATAAATGTCAGTTTTGAAGTCCCTGTTTACAATAACACCTAAAATGTTTCTGGCATCGCCTCTGCCGCGATCGACCATGGGCACTGCACTGGCACTGCCACATTGTCGCCTGCTTCTCCCCATTTGAAATCCCCCCTGCTTCTTTTTACCATTCGTTCTGCTTGACACAGTTGACCGGTGAAAGCCCTTTTTCGAGCCTGTTTGATTCTTTCACAGCGGTCAGTTAACTGCAATGTATGTAAGGGGTAGCAGGTTCCGCTGCTGTCGTAGCAGAGGTAGCTGTAGTGATTGATAGCTGGGTCAGTTGTGATGATAACTGCGTCAGCGGATAAAGCTGCAGGTTCCGTTGATGTAGTGGCAGAGTCAGTTGTGATGATGGCTGCATCAATTGATGAGGAAGCAGGTTCAGCTGAAGTGAAGGCAGATTGAGGCAATTCCAGTCTTGCAGTATCTTCCTCTGTCTCTAAATTATTCAGGATTTCATGTGGCAACTAAGGAACAAAGCTACAGTTTAAAAAGTTGTCTTGCAGATTTAAAATTTTAGATTTTGTCATTTACCCCCCTCCTCCCCCCCCCCCTCCCCCCCCCCCCCCCCCACACACACACACACACACACGCTCAACACACACAGGGGATACAGGGGATGAGAGTGAGAGAGAGAGAGGGGGGGGGGGGAGAGAGATTGAGAGAGAGAGAGAGAGAGAGAGAGAGAGAGAGAGAGAGAGAGAGAGAGAGAGAGAGAGGAGAGAGTGCAAGTAATGATTATTTTATTTATAAAACTTGTAATTGAAAAGCACACACGATATGATATGAGAGAGAGAGAGAGGAGAGAGAGAGAGAGAGAGAGAGAGAGAGAGAGAGAGAGAGAGAGAGAGAGAGAGAGAGAGAGACAGACAGACCTTACGGATAACCTTACGTCACCCCACCCCTCTCTTTATCTCTCTCTGAGAGCCCAAGCCAGCCCAGAAATGTGAACAGTGCTTAGACAAGAGGGATCGCATGTTTCACGTCCGAGGTGTCGGCGTTGACAGTCAACCCCATGCAGTATTTCCCAGTGCCTGACAAAACCACGCAAACCACAAACGGAAGTTGCTTACCACGTCCACGAAGTTTGAGAGAGTGCCGTGATAAAAAAAAAAAAACAGCAGTGTCAGATCGCATGTCGCATTTATAATGACAAAGGTTCTAGATAGATAGATAGATAGATAGATAGATAGATAGGTAGATAGTTATAGATAGATAGATAGATAGAGAGACAGAGAGAGAGAGAGAGAGAGAGAGAGAGAGAGAGAGAGAGAGAGAGATCTGTGGTGATTTACAATGAAAAAGAGGATCAGATGCTTACTTTCTGAGAAGATGATATTTCCTTTGGCTTCTTGATGCATCCTCGCCAGCAGCACATTTAACATCATGTAGAATCTTCCTGTACTCTGATTTCGGGAACAGATTGTAACTTTTGGCTTGATACTGTTTGAACAGTTCCTCTGTAAACTTTTTTTTTTTTTTCACAGTCACTTGCCATTGCGTTTGACCCAAACACCTCAGAGCAGACTGGATTTCTTTGCCACGAAAAAGCCTCACTCTCGAGTTGTCCTCTCACACGTGACGTGGGTTCACTTTCCAAGATAACACATATCAGTACTGCAGTAAGTGAAGTGGGTTCACTTTTCAAGAGAACACATATCAGTATTGCAGTAAGTTTGACAAATTTACTGAAAGTACTTTAACTTTTCAGTAAATTCATTTTAAAAAATGCCCTGAAAACAGGAAATTTATAAATTTCCTATTTTTTTTTTTCTTTAGGAAATTATAAATTTCCTTTCTGAAACAGTAACTTAATAAATTTACTGAAATGTTTAGGAAAATTATGAATTTCCTGATTTGATAAATTTACTGTCACACACACACACACACACACACACACACACACACACACACACACACACACACACACACACACACACACACACACATATATATATATATATATATATATATATATATATATATATATATGTTAAAAAAACTTTGATTAAAATGTAAAAGCTAAAACCTACAGCGCTGTTTCTTGCTGGCGCAGTCGTCAGGGTTATGGGGGGGGGGGGGGGGGGGGGGGGGTCGGTGTTGTCGGTGTTTTTTTTTATACGTGTTCGCTGTCTGCCATCACGTGCGGTCAGTGTTTTTCATGTGTTTTTGATTTCTGCTCCCTGATAGGAACTTCCATTTATGTCTGCAATTGTTAACCATTTCTATCCTAGTGTTTAGGGTTGCTAATTTTGGTTTGCATAGGATCATATATTTTTCTGTTAGGCATAAATTACATCTTAATGACAGTAAATATTTGTGAAAGCAGACAAAACCAGTAATTTTTACAAAATGGAATCTGAAGAGTACTCACAACTCCTTGATAAAAACATCCAAAAAAAATTACAAAAAAACTGACAAAGTTACATATGACCACATTAGGAAAAAAGAAAAGGAGCTTGTACAGCAAATGGACCTAAGTGATAGAGTAGAGACAACAGCAGAAAAGAGAAGCTTTTATAACACTCAAAGGCCATAAACCTAATTTTTTGAACAACCCAACTTGTAGATTGATAAACCCATCCAAATCCGAATTAGGAAAAATCAGTAAAAAAGCATTTTAGAGAAAACCATAAAAAACATAGAGAGAACACCGAATTTAACCTCTGGAAAAAATATATGAAGTTATACAATGGTTTAAAAACCTCAACAAGCAAGAAACACACAGTCTTTATAACATTTGATGTAGTAGATTTTTATCCGTCTATAGATGAAGAGCTGCTCGCCAAAGCTATAAAATTTGCCAACAAATACACTGAAATATCAGGGTTAGAAATGGAAATCATTTTCCATACAAAGAAAACTTTACTCCACAGCAAAAACGAGACTTGGACCAAGAACACCAGGAAAAGTTCAACTTTTGATGTCACTATGGGATCGTATGATGGTGCCGAAACCTGCGAACTTGTCGGACTATTCATGCTATCTAACATTCAAAATAAACTTGGAAAACAAATTGGACTGTACAGAGATGATGGCCTCGCTGCACTGAGTGATAGCCCTAGAAACATTGAAAATAAGAAAAAAGAATTGTGCAAAATCTTCCACGACCAAAATTTAAAAATCACCACAGAAGCTAACAAAAAGATAGTGAATTATTTAGACATCACGTTAGACCTCAACCAACATACATTTAAACCATACAAAAAAAACCAAATGACACACCTGTCTATGTAAATATCAAAAGTAATCACCCACCTTCCATACTCAAAACGATACCTAGAGGCATAAACAAGAGATTATCTAATCTGTCATGTAATGAAACAGTATTTAACAACACTGCAGCTGAATACCAAGAAGCGTTACACCAAAGTGGCTACAACTACAAATTACACTATGACCCAGGAAATGATATGAGCAGACACAAGAAGAACAGGAAAAGGAAAATCATATGGTACAACCCCCCCCCCATACGATGAAGAGTTAAAACAACGTTGGGAAAGAATTCTTTAAAATTCTGACATCTTCTTAAAAGAGCACAAACTGTTTAAGATATTTAACAGGCACAACATCAAATTATCATACTCATGTATGCCGAATCTCAAAAACATCATTGATTCAACCAACAAAACGAAAAGCAGTGCAGAGACAAACGAGGGTGAAGAAAGAAATCTTGCAACTGTACCAAGAAACAACAGTGCCCTCTAAACAATAAATGCCTCCACAGCAATATTGTATACCAAGCCACTGTAAAATCAGAGAACACTGAAGAAACATATATAGGTATCACTGAAAACCCAGTTTAAAACTAGATATGCAAATCATAAACAGTCATTTAACAAAGAAAGAAAGACAACAAAAATCAAACAGAATTGAGTAAATATTTTGGAAACTCAAAGATAAAAAAATAGATTACAACATATCCTGGAAAATCTTAAAAAGAGCTGCATCATACAATAACATTTCAAAAAGATGTAATTTATGCCTAACAGAAAAATATATGATCCTATGCAAACCAAAATTAGCAACCCTAAACACTAGGATAGAAATGGTTAACAATTGCAGACACAAATGGAAGTTCCTATCAGGGAGCAGAAATCAAAAAAACACATGAAAAACACTGACCGCACGTGATGGCAGACAGCGAACACGTATAAAAAAAACACCGACAACACCGACCCCCCCCCCCCACCCTGACGACTGCACCAGCAAGAAACAGCGCTGTAGGTTTTAGCTTTTTACATTTTAATCAAAGTTTCTGCTGTGTGACAGCTGTAGCCAATTGATCAAGAGCGTTGAAAAACAAAACTTCGAACCCCTCCCATCCACCTACCCTAAATTCCATCCTCCTCTCTCCTCCGAGTATGTGGTGAAATCAACGTCCCGTTAGACTCGAGCTTTGATAGACGCTCTGAAATTCACCAAGTAAGGTCATTTATTTGCAGCTTCAGAAGAAGTGTGTGTGTGTGTGTTAGCGTTTGGATGATACCTATCGATTTAAAACAAGAGGAAAGGGTGAATCTGCTCACGTCTGTCACAGTGGGATACAGGTTTGAACTCAACAAGAGCAGTGTAGTATCATAAGTTTGCCTGTTCCACATACCCGTTTGTGAGAGGTTCTGAGTTCACTGTTGTTGTTGTTGTTGTTGTCGTTGTCGATGGTGTGTGTGTGTGTGTGTGTGCGTGCGTGCGTGCGTGCGAGCACGTGTGTGTTCGAGTATGAATGTGCGTGCATTAATGCCTGTGTGTGTGGTGTGTGTGTGTGTGTGTGTGTGTGTGTGTGAGTGAGTGAAGATGGAGTATGGCTGCCTTAATGGCGGGATAAAAAAACGGTCACACACAGAAAAACTACCTGTCCATACAGGCAGTGTCCGCCGCAGGAGTATCAGCCTGCGTACGCAGAAAGAAAGAAAGAAAAAAGGAAGTTCCCTTCCTTCCCTTTTCCTTCTGACCCCCATACCCATCCCCTTCGATTGCAGCTAAAACAACACATGGAAAAGGGGGGGGTATGGCTGAGGGCTATGGTATGGTTTGGGGGGGGGGGGGAGGGGGAAGTAGGGACATGTCATGGTACAGTTGAACTGTATCAGGAGCAAGCTGCTGCCAGCAACAGATGTGACTGATGCTGTTCTCCCTGTCGACTACAGTTTCCCTCGCCATCTACATACAGTATGGCGAATGCTTTGTGTCATAAGATCAGCTTCCCCAGTTCTCTCTCTCTCTCTCTCTCTCTCTCTCTCTCTCTCTCTCTCTCTCTCTCTCTCTCTCTCTCTCTCCAGATAACGGTAATTTTCTTCCTCAAAATAATAGAAATGCACCGTTACTATTACTGCATTGAAAAAAAAAAAAAACGTTCTTTTCACTTACTTTCCCAATCTGACTGTCAGATTAAGATTGAAGAGAAGAAACAACGATGACCTATGAGCAATGCACGTAAGGTTAGGAATGAGAAAGCATCGACTGTTGCCACAGTTTCTTTGGGAAGCAGACTACTTTCGGTTGTCTGAAGATCGTTTTTCTTTTGATTTGCTGTCCAACACCTTAATAGCGTCTAAAGCAGTGAACATTATTTGGACATGAAAACAATTTCTCTCTCTCTCTCTCTCTCTCTCTCTCTCTCTCTCTCTCTCTCTCTCTCTCTCCACACACCACACACACACACACACACACACACACACACACACACACACACACACACACACACACACACACACACACACACACACACACACACACACACACACACGCGCGCGCATACACACACACGCGCACAACGCACATTCACAAACATCTCTCTATATCTATCTATCTATATACACACATATGTTCTGAAACAATAATCATGACAAAGTTACTGTTTTCATAAGGAAAGGGATTGTTTGAAGTAGATAACGGCACACTCTGAGCTTTTGACGCCAGCAACATTGCATAGTACAAGGTTCCTCCCACAACATGCAACACCACTCTCACCCCTCCCAACTCCCCCACCCCCCCCCCATCCTCCACCCCTCCCCATGGCCGTTGTAAATCGCTAGGACCCTTTTTTTTTTTTTTATTGAGCCGTGAGTGTAGAAAAAAAATGAGTCACTTTAACAACAGCTGTATTTTTCCCTTCCGCCATCACTCTTCACTGTGGTGTGTGTGTGTGTGTGTGTGTGTGTGTAGAGACAATTGTTTTTATGTCCAAATAATGTTCACTGCTTTAGACGCTATTAAGGTGTTGGACAGCACGGTCAGTACTGTGGGGAGGGAGTCCCTAGGAGGAATGGTGTCGGCAAAAAACGACAGCCAAGCTCCAATTCTTTTACTGAAGACCTGTTTCAGCCCACGTCCTTCTCATGACCAACACGATCTTCCACCTGCCAACATGATCTTCCACCTGCCAACACGTTCTTCCACCTGCCAACAGGATCTTCCACCTGCCATCACGTTCTTCCACCTGCCAACATGATCTTCCACCTGCCAACACGATCTTCCACCTGCCAACATGATATTCCACCTGCCAACACGATCTTCCACCTGCCAACATGATCTTCCACCTGCCTGCCAACATCTTCCACCTGCCAACACGATCTTCCACCTGCCAACACGATCTTCCACCTGCCAACATGATCTTCCACCTGCCAACATGTTCTTCCACCTGCCAACACGTTCTTCCACCTGCCAACACGATCTTCCACCTGCCAACATGATCTTCCACCTGCCAACATCTTCCACCTACCAACACGTTTTTCCACCTGCCAACACGTTCTTCCACCTGCCAACACGATCTTCCACCTGCCAACACGTTCTTCACACCTGCCAACACGATCTTCCACCTGCCAACATGATCTTCCACCTGCCAACATGATCTTCCACCTGCCAACACGTTCTTCCACCTGCCAACACGTTCTTCCACCTGCCAACATGATCTTCCACCTGCCAACATGATCTTCCCCTGCCAACACGATCGTCCACCTGCCAACACGATCGTCCACCTGCCAACACGATATTCGACCTGCCAACACGATCTTCCACCTGCCAACACGATCTTCCACCTGCCAACACGATCTTCCACCTGCCAACACGATCTTCCACCTGCCAACACGATCTTCAACCTGCCAACACGATATTCCACCTGTCAACACGATCTTCCACCTGCCAACACGATCTTCGACCTGCCAACACGATATTCGACCTGCCAACACGATCTTCGACCTGCCAACACGATCTTCCACTTGCCCAAACG
>JADBJO010000096.1:715799-725799 GCA_016801955.1 Conus betulinus | reverse complement strand
CAGTCACATTCTTCTTCTGTGTCCACAGGCTGATACTCCTGCGGACACTCCCTATATGGATATTCAAGTATTAATCCCATCTACCCAATAAAGGGATTGGAGTTTTGTGTGTATGACCGTTTTTAATCTCGTCATTAAGCCAGCCATACG
This sequence comes from Conus betulinus, assembly GCA_016801955.1. NCBI lineage: Eukaryota > Metazoa > Mollusca > Gastropoda > Neogastropoda > Conidae > Conus > Conus betulinus. The sequence goes on along the minus strand of JADBJO010000096.1, from coordinate 725,649 downwards.
CCATCTTTGGGGAAGGTGCATGCTATGTGTAACGTGTCATTCTTACCAACGGCGAAACTGGCTTTCTCTTCCGAAAGTTGCTGATGGGATTTTACGTGTGTGCAAGATTGTCATGCGTGCGTTCACACACGGAACCTCAGTTTACAGTCTCATTCGAATGACTGTATGGGAAATGGAGTCAGAGCTAATGATTGATCTTTAATACGCAAGGATGAAGATTTTAGGCCAAAGCCTAGTCTTACAATCTGTCCTTGTCATGCATACATTATTTCTCAGAGGAGGGTGGGGAAGAGAGAATGGTAGGTAGGGGGAGGAGAAAAAAGGGATGGTAGACAAGAGTGGGAGTGGGGATGAGCGATTTTAACGGAGTAGGTTTTTTTTTTTTTGACGATGTATTCAAAGTATGGTTCACAGAAGACTTTGCGAATGGGCGCTAATCATTTTCGAGAATCGAGAGAGAGAGAGAGAGAGAGAGAGAGAGAGAGAGAGAGAGGAGAGAGAGAGAGAGAGAGAGAGACAGAGACAGACAGACAGACAGACAACCAAACAGACAGACCGACAGACTAAAAAGTAAACGGCTCAGCTCAGTCCCCGGCCAGTCAATTACCTGCCAATAGGTGTACAATCCAGTCAATTTCAACGTCCACTCCCAACACTTGCCACATGACAGGAGTAACCATCCCAGGCTATTAAGGGAACGGGAGGGCTGGTAAGGGAGGGGTAGGTAGTGGTAGTGGTGTGTATGTGTGTGTGTGTGTGTGTGTGTGTGTGTGTGTGTGTGTGAGTGTGAGAGAGAGAGAGAGAGAGAGAGAGAGAGAGAGAGAGAAACCTTTCCTGTTCACCTAACAGCATGAAGACCTGATTCAGGTCAGGGAATGTTTAAGGCGATGGAAGAACTGGGAGGGGGTGGGGGGAGGGGAGGGAAGGAAGGGGTAGGGGGGGGGGGGGGTGGGGGGGGGTGGGGGTGGGAACAACCATCTTCCAAAAATCCCGTGCCCCTAGACGCGCAGAGAATCTCAACAAGTTTGCTATCGCTACAGCTACCTCGTCGTGGAGGGATTTGAACTGGCGACCTTTGACTGGGAATCGGATGCTTTACACTGAGCCCCATCCGGTGCCCCCAGCTCTTCCCCATTCAGTAAAACTTGACTTGACGGGTTTGTGGGAAAAGTCGGCAAAGCCGGAACAGTCGGGTTGATTGGAACACCCCGGGCTGAGTGTGAAGAATGTAAACAGGCTTGATGTGAGAGTTTGTGTCCGAATAGGTTTCTTCTTGGGGAGAATTGTTTTTGGAAGTGTGAGGGAAGCGTTAAAACGGGCAGTACAAGTTTAAAGCCTTTCTGTATAACCGTTGGTGTGTGTGTGTGTGTGTGTGTGTGTGTGTGTGTGTGTGTGTGTGTGTGTGTGTGTGTGTGTGTGTGTGTGTGTGTGTGTGTGTGAGAGAGAGAGAGAGAGAGAGAGAGAGAGAGACAGAGAGAGAGAGAGAGAGAGAGAGAGAGAGAGAGAGAGAGAGAGAGAGAGAGGGGAGACAGAGTGCTCGTTGTCCCGAGTGTGATATGCTAATGTGGTGCCAGCGGTTAATAAACGATTAGTTCCCTGTTGTTTTTTTTTTGTGTGTGTTGTGTGTGTGTGTGTGTTTGTGTGTTGTGTTTGTTTTCACTCTTGAAACACCACAGGATGTCAGTCAGGATGATAGGACAAGTTGACATCACACGCACACAAAAACCGATTTACAGTGAGACACCTATTGCCCCGTCCTTCTGTCTGTCTGTCTGTGTCTGTCTGTCTGTCTGTCTGTCTTTTACACACACACACACACACACACACACACACACACACACACACACACACACACACACACACACAGATACATATACATATACCCACACATCTGTTACACACTAACACCCATGCTTTACACATACATACACGCATACCAAACACACGCACGTACAAACACACACAGACACACACACGCACGCGCGCGCACACAGAAACACACACAAACGTAGATACACGCGGACGCACACACACGTTGTGCGCGCGTGCGCGCGCGTGCACAAACACATACGCACACACAAACATATGTTACACACCAGCAATTCAGCCTCACACACGCATACACGCAAACACACATACAACACACACAAACACACACACATGCATATGCATACGCACGCATGCACGCAGACATACACACATGCCTCCCCCATCCCGTCCCTGGCGACCTGTCTGTCTGCCTGCCAATCAGTCTGTCTCGTGAACACACACACACACACACACACACACACACACACACACTCTTCTTGTGAAGAAGTGCTCAGTGTTCCACGTCTGGCTGGCTGGACAACAGACCAGACAGAAGGCCAGCCAGCCAGCCAGACGTGGAACACTGAGCACTTCTTCACAAGGGACAGGCGGCCATAGTGCTGGTCACACACTGACCCTTTTTGTTAGGGCCGCGACTACGGACAACACAACGGCGGACTGTTACCAACCTTGAATTAAACAGAACATAGACTGGGCGACTTGAGGAAACAAACAGAGAGAGAGAAAAAAAAAAGACATGTCAGTTAATAGGCTTATCCACGTCTCTCTCTCTCTCTCTCTCTCTCTCTCTCTCTCTCTCTCTCTCTCTCTCTCTCTCTCTCTCTCTCTCTCGTGTCTCTCTCTGTCTGTCTGTGTCTGTCTGTCTGTCTGTCTCTCTCTCAGTTTTATTCGCTAGTCATGCTTAATTAGTCCCTTAGCGGGGCAAGAGCCGGATGAAAAAAAAAAGCGTGTGTTTGCTTATCTGTTACCCTTTGAAATAAAGATCATCATCATCATCATGATCATCATCATGATCATGATGATGATCATCATCTCTCTCTCACTCACTCACTCTCACTCTCTCTCTCTCTCTCTCTCTCTCTCTCTCTCTCTCTCTCTCTCTTCTGCACCCCCTCTCTTCTCTTCTTGTTTCCTCCTGCTGATGCATTTCCTTTTTTCCGTTATGTTATGTCTTTTGAACTCCATGGGGAAGATATTGTTCTACAATACCCTTGGCAGAGGCAGGATGTAAAAAAAAAAACCAAACCAACAAACACAAACGAAATAAAAATGAATGTGTGAAAGCTAACTGATGCTTGGTCCACTTTTTTCCTCATCTCATCTGCTGTTTGATCGTCTAGCAAGACATAGCCACAAGTTCACAAGCAGTTGTTGTTCACTGGCTCACGATGCCAAATCCAAGAAATGTATTCCGCCAGACTGCGGCGCGACTGAGGACATAAGTTTATGCGGGATACCATACTGACACGTGTTTATTCCAAAGTATGTCAGACGGATAATAAATCGTAAAAATCGCGCTGAAGGCTGGTTTTCAGCTGAGCATGTAGTTTCCTAACTTCCCGCGTGTGATAAAGTCGGTATGCTCATTGCTGTCACGCCTTTTTTACTCCGGCTAATCTGGGTGGAGTACCAATCACCTTCTTCTGAGTGGCTATGGCGTCAGCGACAGCCAGTAGTGAACAAGTAGTGAAGGACTCGGTCAGCATCACTGACACGGCACGCCCTGCCTGCAGATAATGTCTCTCCGAGTGGCGTGACTCGCTGGGGCGAGAGAACGTACTCAACGTGTTCAGATAGCGTTGTTTGACTTAAATGGGTGGCCATATTGAGATAGCCTTGTTTGACCTGAATGTGTGGCCATCTTAAGATAGTGTTGTTTCACATGAATGGGTGGCCGTACTGAGATGGTGTTGTTTGACATGAGAGGGTGGCTATACTAGGATAGTGTTGTTTGACGTGAACGTGAACGGCGGCCATATTCTGTGGATTCCCGCTGACATGTCTTTAAGTGTAACAAGCGGATTAACACGGCCCTTATCCTTCATGCACCATGACCCCTATTGTTGGTGACTCATAAACATTTTTACTGCCTCAGAAATCTACCAGCAGTAGAATTTAAAAAATGCATGTCCGTACCAGGAAAGACAATACTTGATACATGAGCTTATGCTCGTTACTTCATTTCCTTGCTGTCGCAGCACTTTGTGAGCAAAGCGTTGGTGAAGCCGAAAGTATCCTGTTCACCCAAGTTGTGTCCTTTACATGCAAAAACGTACATGCTGCACATGGGAACCATGGTTTACTATTAGATCCGAAAGACTAGCACACAGCCCAATTTAAGTCAGGTAGAGAGAGAGAGGAGTAGAAAGGGCCTACCCGGGTGCGATTCAAACCCAAAGCCGAGATTCTCTTTCTTCCTAGACGAGAGACTTACCCACCAAGCCAAAGCCACACCGACCAATCATACACTGGGGACGAAGGAAAGAAGGACAAGACGAGAAAGAAGTGGGGGAAGAAGAAAAAAACAGCAGCAGAAGAAGAAGAAGAAGAAGAAGAAGAAGAGAGAGAGAGAGGTGGGGAGAAGCGAAGCGAAGAGAAAGGAGAAGAGAAGAGAGAGAGAGAGAGAGAGAGAGAGAGAGAGAGAGAGAGAGAGAGAGAGAGAGAGAGAGAGAGAGAGAGAGAGAGAGAGAGAAAGAGAGAGAGAGAGAGAGAGAGAGAGAGAGAGAGAGAGAGAGGAGAAATTTTGGCTTTGTTTTGGATTTAAAGCAAACTGAAGCAAGCAAGCAAGCAACAACAACAACAACAACAACAACAGCAGCAACAACAACAACAAAAAAGGATGACAAGTTTAGAAAGGCATACTCCATTCACAGAGCTGAAAAATCATGGTATGAAGAGACTCTAGTACACAAGGTTTTTTTTTTTTTTCGCCTATACTTTCAAAACTGCCCTGTAAAGACTTTAACTACGGGACTTAAAGAGATAAGACACGACAGATATGTTCCAAAGCAAATAAACCCCTTCAACTACCATGTCATTTCTGTTGTTCCCAGCCCTTGTCTTTTGGTCTGTGTGTGTCCTGCTATTTTCGTGACTTTGAGGTTTTCCTTCGCCAGGTCTACTGCCTCCCGCATGTCATTTCTGTTGTTCCCAGCCCTTGTCTTTTGGTCTGTGTGTGTCCTGCTATTTTCGTGACTTTGAGGTTTTTCCTTCGCCAGGTCTACTGCCTCCCGAACCTTCCATTTTTTTGCCATTTTCTGTAACAAAGTAGTTTCTTGGCATTGTTTTACGTATCCACAGCGGTAGGATTACTCCCCCCAAAATCAGTGTTGTAAAAACAAACACCTAAAGCAAAATTGCACGGTAAAGTTTATTCAATACACAAAACAAAACAGTTGAATGGGCTTTTGACTAATATCTTCCTCTGACGTCACAATAAACAGACGAAAGAAAAAAAAAAAAAAAAAAAGCACAGAACAATACTCGCCTGATTTTGGTTTTCAGTTGTCGTTATCTGTTTCGGTCTCATTCCTGGCTAGTTTACAACACGTATACAACTCTGCATTAATTTTGACCAGGTTAAGGTTATTGTTGTGTTACCCTATAATTATTTTGGTATATATCATAATGACGTATTTACATTTCAACAGATTGTCTGTCGATACAAATCGATTCATAGGTTTCTTGATACGAACATTTGTGTCAAGCCAATGGACTAATATAGGAACAGTGAACATCACTACAACATTGTAATGCGATATAAATGATACGAAAATCTCCTGTAAACGAATAATTTGTACTGTTACAAGCAGTCTGATGGACAGCAGAATGATGATGATTATGTCTTCACAGGCAGTCTAGTTCAAATATATTCAGTTGTGTAAATACTGTGTAAGCTGAAAGAAAAAAAAAACAAACGTTGTCAAACTATAATTCAGAACTGGTCTGTATGATATTTTGAAGCATGTCGGTATTAAAAAGAGCGTTCATCACGTCATTTGTGGACAGTTTTGTCTCAAGAGACTTGACTGTAAATGATCTCGTGATGATGAGAATTGTTCACGTTTTTCTGAGAAAAACAGGTGAATAAGGTTGTGTGTGTGTGTATATGTGTGTGTGTGTGTGTGTGTGTGTGTGTGTGTGTGTGTGTGTGTGTGTGTGTGTGTGTGTGTGAGTGAGAGAGAGTGTGAGAGAGAGAGAGAGAGAGAGAGAGAGAGAGAGAGAGAGAGAGAGAGAGAGAGAACGCGCGCGCGCGCGCGTGTGTGAACTGGCTTGACAACACGACAAGATCAGCAGCGAAGTACCAGCAGGATTCATAACTTCAGCCTTGGACTTTCCTATACAGTTATTTGCCACCAAGCAACTCAAGCACTGCTCACATCTGAAGCGGGTGGGGGCGGATGGGTGAAGGGATTGTTTTTCAGGTTTAATATCCACTCGCACCCAAGAAGACACGACAGACCAGTACTGATAACTAACCCAGAAAAATAAAAAAAAATACTGAGGAAGGATGGGGAGGTGGGGGGGGGGGGGGGGGGGGGGGGAGGGGGGGGGGGGGGGGGGGGGGGGCTAATTGCTAATTGGCACTTCACCGATACCATCATAACGTCAACTCTTTAAGATGGGCTGACGAAAGACACCAGTTGGACACTAGTGGGATTCGAACCCCAGTATCTGACAACAAACTTGTATGCTCTACCGCTGAACTGAATACACACCCGCGCTAAACGAACTAACTAGGAAACCGACCCCTTAAAAAAAAAAAAAAAAAGGGGGGGGGGGGGGGGGGGGGGGGAGGGGGCAGACATCCCATAGGAAGCAGTCAGAGAACATGTGACCTCTGCCACGCCCCTCCCAGGTGTGGCGATGTATGTGACGACCACATAGGTGACCATCTCTGTCCTGTCTTCCTGACCAAATAGTGCGCCTCCGATCAGCCGGAAAGGACCCGCTTTTCAGTCAGTGGTTAACGACAATGATTGGTCTCTCCTGCCGGTCCCTCCTGCGGCTTCTGTGACGCAGATGGCCACTCCCTGAGCCTCTCACACAATGGCTGGGGCCAGCCGGGTGGAACAGAGTCTTGCCCGCCCCTTAGGGTCCCTTTCCCTGTGAATCAGTGACTCGGCGCTCTTTGTACGCCTCTCTCGCTCATGGGCGTAGAGGGAACCTGTCAGAGTTCACGTGGGATCTGACGGTGTTTTTTTCTGTCTGTCTGACTGTCTGTGTCGGAGTCTGTCTATCTGTCTGTCTGTCGCTCTGTTTTAATGTAGGGAAAAAACAGCTCTAAGTGTGAAACGTTTTGTACAATGTGGCATTTCATACATATTTTTTTTTCTATTAAACACCAGGATTAATTTGTCTGGATTAATGGACATTTATTCACCAAAACGAAAAAAGTAGCTTTATCACAAACTAAACAGAGGTTGAAGTTGAACGTTTCCTCAAATCGTAACCTGAAAAAAAAAACACCTTTTCAGTGACATGAAACATTTTGGTAAATGTCAAAAAGTAAACTTTCAGTATTTGACACACAAAGAAGCCATGCGTCTTGTATTTTGTGCAGGCTTCGCAAATCACTTCAAATTCAGTTCTCTTCCCTACAAAATGGCGTTAGAAACCTACCCACCGCTTACTCCTGTCTGAAAAAAGAAAAAAAAAAAAAAAAAAAAAGAAAACCATTCGAGCCCATACAAATTCGTTAGATGTTCAAGTTGAAGTAAAAAAAAAAGTTTACTCTTTCTGAGCAAAATGCTACTATAGTACCTTGTTTTCAAACGAAGAAAATAACGTAAGCCTATGCTTGTTGTACTCCATGATTGATGAATTTTGCTGCAAAATAACGTCTTGAACAAATAAAATTTGTTTAAACCAAAATAACGTCGATCTGAAACCCCTGTTTTTTTAACTCCACTTTCCCACGTGTGTCTTGAAGCGTGGAGGAATAACAACTAACCAGCCTGTGACGGCTGACCTGCCAGAGCCATCCTCCCCCCCCCCCCCCCCCCCCCCCCCCCCCCCCCTCCCCCTGCAATGAGAGGATTGGCCATTCACTCAATGTCTGTTGGAAAGGGCCACAATCGCATGGTCATTTAGGGCGTAACTGGCAGAGGGAATGTCCTGTTTACTACACACTTCGTCTGGGAATCACCTAACAGGAAGTTATACACTATGGGGACACACCAACGTCAGAAGCCAGCCAGTAACAGTTATTTCTTCATTTTGCTGAGGTAAACAAGTCCCTATCTAGTAGATCAAACAGTGATCATAGGAAAATCAACCAGAATGACAGCCATCACAAAGGATCACCATTGTCCCCCCCCCCCCCCCTTTTTTTTTTTTTAATTTAAACTTTTGGACAATAACTGTTTTCCTTGCTTTCTGGGGAAAAATATTTACCGAGGAAAAAAACAACTGTAACAGGGGGCTCAGTCATTATCGCTGTTTACACTGCTGTCCCTGACACGCGCATGAGCCCAGGAAACATTAATGTAACTACCCTGAGGCCGGAAATGGGTGTCGTAGAAACGGTTGTGAAAACTATTGTGATCCTTAGGACTAAGGGCGATAGTGACAGTTTTTCTCTCATATTACTGCTTCCCTAAAAGATAATAACTGCATGGGTATACAGCGAAAATAGTCGTGATACAAAGTGATAGAATCACTAAGAGCTGATTTCTTTCCTTTATTTGTTGTAGTTTCCTGAAAAATAAGTTCTCTTCGGGAAAACAGTGGACACAGTTGTGATGCTCACGGATAGCAGCGATAGCAGCTGTTTTTCTTAGATCGCTGTTTTCTCGAAAGGGTAGTAGTAGTGCCTATTTGGAATATAGCCATTATCGGCTTTTGACGCTCTTACCGTATCATACTTCTCACCTTCTATGATCATGGCTTGGTGGTAAAAGCCGTAAATTTGCAGTCAGCCATGGCCATTTCGAATTCCTAAGGCTCCCTACATAAAAACTGCCATTTTAACTGCCCGTCTAAACACGTCGCCTTTCTGGTGGTGTCGGGGTGGTGTCAAGTAATTCCCTTTTTCCCACAGTCTCCTGGGTAGGTCGGCCCCCGTTGGGTACATCATTTTAGGCGGGCGTGGTTTCGATACCTCTCTGCGATCTACAATAAACATAGAGACTGAACATCTACCTGAACATTGCCGCCAGGTTGGCCCTCGGACGGCTGTACAAGGCGGTTTAGTACTTCCTCAGTTGATGACTTTGCATTAGACCCACTGCGACACAGGGCTGGGCTCCTTAGTGTTTTGGGGAGACGGACGCATCTCTCTCTCTCTCTCTCTCTCTCTCTCTCTTCTCTCTCTCTCTCTCTCCAAATTTGTGTAAGTTCGGTGCATTGGGAATCATGGTATTTGTTGTGTAGATTGTCTGTTTGCATCACTGTTAGTTTCTTCTGATCTGTTCTATCTTCTTTCCTGTCTTTGAATTTAAATTAAGATTGCTAACAAATTTTCCCATTTTTGATATTCACCATTTTTCTTTCTGTCTTAAGTGTCAATGTTGTTTATGCAATCCGCCGATGTGTTTTTTGTTGTTAAACTTTCCATCACTGAGCACATCAAAAGTATTAAAAATTTTTTTTCTTGTTGTTGTTCCAGTTCAATAAGTTGTTATGTACACATCTGTTCATTAAAGAAACGTTTTGAAAAAAAAAAAAAAAAAAAAAAAAAAACCTCCATGGTTTTGAGTCTGAGTATGCTACTTTCAGATAACCCCGCATTCCCCACTGTCCCTGAAGTTATCACCCCTAGCCAGATTATCTGTCGTGGATGTGGACGTTTACATCTAAAGAATAGAACTAATCGTAAAAAAAATGTAGCCTGATAGCAATACGTGAAAATAAGAACCACCTCACAATCAATAATTCTTCTTCCAAAATAGAAAAAAAAAGACAAAAAACCAAAAGAAGAAAGAACAAAAAACAAGTCTTCAAAGAAAGAACAACAAAAAATCTTAAATATTGAATAGATCATGACGACGAATTTAGATTTTTAGATTTGACGACGGTT
>JADBJO010000096.1:705799-710799 GCA_016801955.1 Conus betulinus | reverse complement strand
CAATCGATAAGACGTTAATCTCACCATCCACTTGGCACCTTTCAGCCCCTCCTGTTGCCAGGTGTTTAGGACTCGAACCTTCGAGGCGTGGCAAGTTCAGTCAGCCGTGCTCCCCGTCATGGCCCGCGGTTACGCATGACACGTTTGTCCCCCTTTTGTGGTTATCGGAGTTCCGCTTCAGGGACCACACTGAACAACATCAATCCCATCTTTGACGTGTCAGTGAGTAGGACCCCTTTTAACTGCCTGCCCCCCCCCCCCCCATCCACTCTCCCGCCCCCCTCCCCCGCCACCCCTTCCCCTAAATCGCCTTCCTTTTTCACCTTGCGTTTCCCCCTCTCTCTTTCCTTCTTCTTTCTATACACGAAGTCACGGTTGACTGATCTGTGTTCTAAACACACTCGGGAGGGGGGGGGGGGGGGGGGGGGGGGAGGAGGTAAGTGGTGCGGGGGGGGGGGGGGGGGGGGGGGGGGGAGGGCAGGGGGGGGGGAGAAGAGAGGGAGGGGGGAACAAGAGGTGTGCGAGGGTGGTGGTGGGTGGTGGTGGTGGTGGTGGTGAAATGGCGGAGCGGGGTTGAATCTAAAGTGGGGTAACTGCGGGCAGGAACAAAACAAAACAACAACAATAACAATAACAACAAGAGGTTGTTCTAAGTACCCGATCACCGAAAGACTGAAAAAAAAAGCGCACTACAAAATGAAACTGAGAAGCAAAACTCTGGGTGAAAACAACAACAACAACAACCGACTGGAAAAGAAGACAAATAAGAAAAACATGAAGTTGCATTACTACTACTACTACTACTACTACTGCTACTAAATGAAAAATTACATATGACCAAAAAAAAAAGTGTTAAGTACCGGATTACTTACTAAACGATTGGTGTGAAGAAAGAAGTTGTATTATACTACTACTACTACTACTACTAAATACTACTACTACTACTACTACTAATGAAAAAATTACAAATGACCCCCCAAAAAGTGTTAAGTACCGGATTACGTACTAAACGATTGGTGTGAAGAAAAAGGACAAATGGGAAAAAAAAACTATAAACTAGATGGACAAACCATTGGTATGAAAAAGAAAACAAATAACAAAAACAATTAAAGGTTCTATTAAATGGTGGATTAACCGAATGACAGGAATATTGAAAGCCGACTAAAGGCGATTAATCAGAAAAAAAAGGTTGTGTTAAATTTCAGACCATCGCATGACTGGAATAATAGACACACACACACACACACACAAAGAAAAAAAAAAAAAAGAAAAACAACTACCCAACAGCCAAACAACTGGAACAGTAACGAAAACAAAAAGAAAAAATCTAGTTGCAAAATGAGACGACTGCAGGCGGAAAATCTAAACAAATCTTTTTATAAATGTTAGCAAACCGCCAAGAGAAACGTGGACAAACGAGTCACAACACAAAACACGACGCGTTTCAGGCAACACACAAACAAACAAAACAAAGAAAATGAACGAGTTGGCACTTAGCACTGAAGAGACCAAAGCTAAGAGACAAACTCGTTCATTTTCGTTGTCCTATTGTGTTTGTGTCTTGCCTGAAGAAGACCTAAGAGGTCGAAAACGCGTCGTATTTTGTCTTGTGACTCGTTTGTCCACGTTTTCTCTTGGCGGTTCGCTAAGATTTATGTAAGATTTTGTTGAAAAAGAAGAAAAAAAAAAAAGAAAGAAGAAAAGGAGGAAATGTCGAATGCCAAAAAGTGAAAAGAACAAGAGGTGTGTTGAAATACTAAACCGCCAGCCGACTGCAACAGAAAAAAAAGAATCCAAATGATAAACGACAAATGACGAAGACAAAAAAGAAAAAAAATGTGTCGTGTATTTGACGGCCAAACGACTGAAACGAAAAACACACACACACACACACACACACACACACACACACACACACACACACACACACACACACACAAAGACTGATGACTGACGATAGAAATGTAAAAACAGCAGCAGCAGCAGCAGCAGCAGCAGCAGCAGCAGCAGCAGCAGCAGCACCATCACACCACCACCACCACCACCACCACCACCACCACCAACAACAACAACAAAAACAACGATTAAATACCATACTGACAAGCAACAACAACAAAGAAAGAAAAGGAAGTCAAATGCCATACCGACAAATGACTAAAATAAAAACAATGACAAATGACAAACACATTTTTTTTTTTACAAAAAACAGACAAGTATTGTTGAGCGCTACACTGCTAACTGACGGGAGTATAAAAAGGACAAATAACAGAAGACAAACAAAAAAAAAAAAAAAGCATAAACACTGGTCTGCTAAACAACTGCAATTAATCAAAGGCAAACGACAAAAGACCACAAAAAAAAAAAAGTTGTGCTTAATAGCAGACCACCAAATGATCGGAAGAGAAAAAAAAAAGAGAACAAATCAGAAAAACAAAAAGAAAATCCGCACACACAGAAAATGTGGTAAGTACTAGACTGCCAAAACGATTGAAGAAGAAACAAGAAAGTCCAATGACAACAAACGACAGACTCACAAAAGCTGTGTTAAACACTGGGCAGTCGAACAGTGGAAAGAAAATAAAAATGTAAGGAACAAATGATGAATGACGAAAACAACAAGGGTTGTGCTGTGTATTGTACTGCTTCAACGCCCATTTTGCGTCGAATTTGACAAAGGTAAGTGATTGCTCGTGTTTCATTTTCGTTGTCTTGAGTGTACTTTATCTTGCCTGAAGAAACATTTCGAAAGAGACGGGGGTTGTTGTTAGTTACCGCCAAGGACATAGACAAACAAAACACAGGACGAAACCCTTTGTGAGATTTGATGAAGAATGATAATTGTTTCACTGGGGAGGGCAAAAGTGGTTAGTTTTAAGGATAAGAGCGATGATAATTAATTTTCCTGTTGCCACTGTTTTCTTGAAGAGAGTATACCTGTTTTCCTTGTGAAAACAGGGGAAAACTTTTTTCTTCGGCTTCTGACGCTAACATGCTCCCTACACTGCAACAGGATCTTGCATGACATCTTGCGTGTCAGTCTGCCCAGGGGTCTTTAACACGCTCAGGCCCATTGTGTCCCGACGACAGAGTACAGTAGCCGATACATCAAACTCTACGAACAAAAGCTCCCCCCACCCCCCCACTCCCCCATGACACAGTCCAAGGGGAAGCAGAATGGAAATGGGAATGAATGAGCTTGGTGGGGAGTAAAGATGGATGGCAGTAGGCTGTGCCCCTGGCTTGGTGGTGATGGGGGGATGGGGGAGGGGGGAGGGGGAGGGGGGAAGGGGAAGAACAGGTAGCATGATTGAAAGGAACAAGGAGAAAGGGAGGGGGGGATGTGGCATGGGAGATTGATAAAGGTCACAGATGGGTGGTTGGGCAGGGGGAGGGGAGGGGGGATGAGGTGGGGGAGGGGGATGTTATGTCTGGACTGTTAATCCCATCTGTTACGTAAGCAAGGCCAGGAGAGGGGGGGGGGGTCTTCTACCCACAGTGGTCGTCCACACAAAGACTTCCTTTGTACCCCAGCCATCAACCCTCCCCCCCCCACCCCGCCGTCCCCTCACAACCCTCACCCCCACTCCGCTCTCTGGGCCTCTCTCCACCATGCTATTCAATCCCAAGGACCTACATTGTCACTCCTGGGTCTGACTGTTTGTCCAGTTAGGGGGTGGGGAGGGGTGGGGGAAGGGGGGGTGTTGGGAATGACGTGAGGGACCCTCCAAGGTCTGGACCCTCTTTGTTGATAGCAATCACAGCTTGGCCAGGGGAAGGGTGGGGAGGAGGGGGTAAGAGAGGGTTTGAGGGTAGGGGTGGTCTGGTTTGTCTGTTATCCCATGGGTGATGTAAACACTCATTACCCCCCCCCCTCCTCACCAGGCAATCTCTCCCTCTTCCTTCCTTCTTTCATCTTTGACCCTTCTACACACCACAGGGATTCCAATCACGCCCCCCCCCCCCCCCCCCCCCCCCTGTCCTTCTTTGTACACTGCTTTTAGAGTGTGTGTGTGTGTGTGTGTGTGTGTGTGTGTGTGTGCTCATGCGCATATTTGTGTGTGCGTGTGTGTGCACGTATGTGTGTGTGTATGTGTGTGTGTATGCGTGCGTGCGTGCACACGTGTGTGTGTGTGTGTGTGTGTGTGTGTGTGTGTGTGTGTGTGTGTGTGTGTGTGTGCATGCCTGCGTGCATGTGTGTCTAGGTGTGTGTGTGAGTGTGTGTGCATGTGCATGTGTGTCTGTCTGTGTGTGGGGGGAGGGAGGGGGGAGGGGAGGGGGAGGTGGGATTGGGGAGAAGGGGGAAGGCGGGGGTGGGGGTGGGGGTGGGGGCTGTTGTGTCCAGTGGTGGCGGTGATGATGTGAGAGAGACCCTCTATCAGGGAATCCTGACTGGATGGACCCTCTTTGTTGACCACAGTCCAAGGGTATCCCTTGACCAGCTGACTGACGTAGAGGGGGGAGGGGAGGAGGAGGAAGTGAGGGGTGGGGGTGGGGGTGGTCTGCTAATGGTCATGTTGCCTGTCACCTCATGGGTGGGGATAAAAACTCATTACCCCTCCCAAAGAATCCCCCTTACATCCCCCCCCCCCCCTTCCAATCTTCCTCTCTTACTTCACCCTTGGTCTTCTTATCCTAGAGGGATTGCAGTCACTCTCTTCACTGCCCACTGGTTTTAGTGCTCGTCAGCTGTGTGCGTGTGTGTGTGTGCGTGCGTGTGTGTGTGTGTGTGTGTGTGTGTGTGTGTGTGTGTGTGAGTGAGTGTGAGTGTGTGTGTGTGTGTGTGTGTGTGTGTGTTCGCATGTCTGTGTGTCTGTGTGTGTACACATGAGCACTTGTGTGTGTGTGTGTGTGTGTGTGTGTGTGTGTGTGTGTGTGTGTGTGCACGTGCATATATGTCTACACACGCGCGCGCGCGCATGTGTGTGTGTGGTGTGTTTGTGTGTGTGTGTGTGTGTGTGTGTGTGTGTGCGCGCGTGCGTGCAGGCGTGTGTGTGCGCCTT
>JADBJO010000096.1:680799-690799 GCA_016801955.1 Conus betulinus | reverse complement strand
GACTATATAATAAGGAACCCATTGTGAGCCAGATCAAGAATGAACAGGATGAATGGATCTCTCCCTTTCGGAACTCAGATAACTAACGTGCCTATTGAAGGCATGCACCACTTCCTGTTGATTTGATTGGCTCTGTATGTGCCTCTTGTTCACACGGGATTGACTGTCTACTCGCTGCACTTTTTTTGCTGACAGTGTCAAATAGTCAAATGTGAACCACATATTTAACACGTTTCGCGTGCGGGTAGAATCTCTTCGCAGGTAATGAACCGCCTTCGTTGAATGATGAACACCCCAGCATACTTGGTTACCGGAGAGGACACACCAACCAGCTCATCAACGTTAAAACATCATGTGTTGGTACCCGGAAATGTTTTGTGACCTGACCAGGTGAACAGGACTCTGGTGGCAAAGGAGAACAGAAGGAAAGCGAGGCGAGATACCAATCCTGTCTACTGCTGATCAATGATTAACTCGTTAGGGGCCCTATGGCCTTCAGCTGTGAACTCTCCTACCCGGGTATGTACAGTGGAGTGGATGTAAAGCGTACTTTCAGCACGGGCAAGGGCGTGGCCAGTTAGTGATGGCACTGTTCTGCTGATGAAGGTCTGATGATCATGCTGTGTCTGCCTGGTCTGGCATTACCGAAGATGTCATGACGTCAGCAGCAGCTTTTCTGGTGTTGCTACTGGCGACCGTCTGCAGGTTGTTTTTGCTCAAAGACACCCGTGCACGTGTTTGATGACGCTAATTAGAGACTGGAATTAATAAGCTGATAAGGCTGGTCATGGTGCCACCTGATCCCTCCCTCCCTTCATCCCTCCCTCCCTCCCTTTCTCTCTCTCTCTTTCTCTGAATACAAAGTTGTTTACGTTGTTCTTGGATTGCCTTTTGTGTTGCGGATTAATATCCCTTTCATCGTTCAGGTCGTTCATTCGCTTTGAACTCTCTCCAGTGCTATGACTATTTTTTCTCTTCACTGGGGGCAGGATGTAAACAAGCCTATACCGTATTTTATCATTTTTCCTCATCAGGAAAGAAATCGTTCATTTGTTCGTTCGTTCTGTCTGTCTGTCTGTCTGTCTATCTGTCTCTCTCCGTTTCTGCCTGTGCATCCCTGTGTCTGTGTGTCTGTCTGTCTTTGTCTGTCTGTCTGTGTCTCCCTCTCTCTCTCCCTGTGTGTGTGTGTGTGTGTGTGTGTGTGTGTGTGTTTGTGTGCGTGCGTGTGTGCGTATGCACGTGTGTGTGTGTGTGTGTGTGTGTGTGTGTGTGTGTGTGTGTGTGTGTGTGTGTGTGTGTGATGTAATTCCCATTCCTTGATTCAACAGTGAACCTGTTTAGATAGGTAAATCTCTATGAGTTCCACAATGCTATGTACTTGTATTCGTTAGAATGGAGTTGTTTCAATTCTGATTATCTTGCTAATTCCTCTCTCTCTCTCTCTCTCTCTCTCTCTCTCTCTCTCTCTCCACATCATGCCTATGTCCAAATTCATTTTTTTTGTTTCTCTGTGATGTCTTTTCTTTACGATATTGCTTCCTTGTATTACAAATTTCATGTACGCATCTTGGATTTTTCGCGTCGATATGACAAAGATTGACATCTTGGTTTTGTAGTTCATCAAGATATTCCTTTTTCTGAGATGTGGAGGTGAGGAAAACTAGCGCTTAATCACGTTCCTGTCAATCAAATTAACAAACAAACAAAAAAAAAAAAACGTTCGTTCATTCGTTTGTTCGTTCACTCTCTCCTGCCTGTGACGAGATGGATATGAGTGGTAGGTGGGTCCTCTAGGGGAAGGACTTGGAATAATTTCTCAATGAGAATTATCTTACTTTTCACCTACACCCTCTCTCCTACTAGTGGTGGAAGGAGCAACTTTCCGGTACTAGTTATCAAAAAGTTTTTATTTGTTCCGGGTATTGATAAAATACAGAAGAATGGCTCTGAGATAATTTTCCTTCGCCTGTACTCTTAATTAAAGTTCTTATAGCTCCGAGATACAGAATTGAAGAGAGAAGTTCAAACATTCAACATTCGATTGAACAACAGGGAACTGACACAAGTTAAGTGCACTTTCACACATCAACCTTTATTACTTACACATAGATAAGAAATGGCATGTTACTTCCATAGACTGTATTTCAGTTCTCATTGGACTACCACAATGAGGGGCCCTTCCTCACTCCTACTTTACTCGCTTGCACTCTGTGCAGCAAGCTTAAGTTGGCATACAGGGGTTCTGTCTAAGTTACACTGAATGGATATTATACACCCACCCCGCTTGCTAATACCCAGTATTGTAGCCAGAGGTACTCATAGACAGGTTCTCACTGTTTCATCATAAAGTGAGGGTAAGGGTCTGATGAGTTTGAGTCCAGGTGGTAAGCAAACTTAGCTTTGCTTCGGAGAGGATAGTTGATCTCTCCTGTGGCTGGTGACTGCCCCACTCGTGTAGATTGGTTGTCTGGTGTCACCCCGGTTTCTGGCGAAGTCCCAGCTTCTGGTCCAACCGCAGTGTGCAGCGTGACCAGGATCCCAGTTCTGCGATAAAGAGAACTTGATCTGTAGATGAGAATCTGGTGGCTGGCTTGTAGAGTGCACACATTTACCCTTTTCCTCTTTCTTTCAGAAGGGGTGTGAGACTCAGCCAGCCAAGTTTTCTCTATGGTAGAGTTTCTGCTATAACTATTAACCTCCACTTTGTTTTACTGGCTAAGTTAAGCTTACAAAAGGGTAGGAGACAGTAATATAATATTACAGTTTTCGTTAAACAACTCTTCCATGTTTCTTATGAATTAAATCACACAGACTTGGGCTATACTTAGTCCCAAGTACGCATATGGTGTAGACTTAAAGTCATACACAACAAATCATTCCAACAATCACCAGTATTTATAAATCAGGGTAGCAGTATTTACCTAGCACAGGCATACTGTTTTCCTGATCAAAGTTAATCATTGAATTATTATCTTAACAGACAGAGTTGCATACTGACAAAAGTCAGGATGCACACAAAGAATAGTGGTCAGATTGTTAACAAAGAATCATAACCACTGGGAGAGAGCTTTTGCCCTATGATGGCAAGCAAACTACTACACAAAATAATCATTCATCAAAGTTTGATAAATGTTGCTAAGCATTTGTACAAAGTTACAATGTTAACACACACAGCATACATAAAATCAATACATAGATCCAAAAATGTAAAACAGAGTTCCAACTCACTTTTCTGGGAATGAACAGTGACAGAGACTGGAGGTCAAGGAGTGCTAGGCCTTCCCTAATCGTCTCTTTGTCTTCTTCTGTTCTTGACTACAGGCAGTCCTGAGGGGTCAGTGAAGGTGCACCTGTGTGTGTCCTGGTATATGAATCTCTCACATGCCGAATCAAATTTTGACAACTGTGACGTGACGCTTGACAACCTCATCCGATTGGCCCCACTAAAACATCAAACCCCAGAATAGATTTCAAATCTGTGCCCCCTCTCCCCTCTCAACCCCCCTCCCCCCCTTTTTTCTTGCTTAGGACAGTGCGAAAGGCCCGACTGACACGATCAGTGCCACAGGAAAAAAACTTGCGTCACGCCTTTCATTCTCTACCTCCCCCCCCCCCCCTCAACCCTCCTTCTCCATGCTATGCGATACTCCACAGCGTGGGATGTGCGTTCTAACAATAGCCCGTCTCACCCACCCCCCCCCCCCGTCTCACCCACCCCCCCACCCCCCCCTTCTACCCCGCAACACAAAGGCATGTTGCCGCACTCTCCACCGACACCACCACCACCACCTCCACCCCCCCCCCTTCATACCTACGGTCCCCGTCCTCGCAGACGCCTGCACGTGTTCGCGGAAACCTATGCGGACGCATAAATTAACTGGGGCTCACGGTCAGCTATACGGATGCATAAATTATCCCGTGCCGATTAGGTTCAAACAATTTCCGAGGCGATTGGTGACTAGACTAAATCCCTCCCCCTCTCACCCCTGATGGGTGAATGACAGTTTGTCGAAATTTGATTCGGCAAGCGAGAGGTTCATATACTAGGCACACACAGGCACAACTTCACTGACCCCTCAGGACTGCCTGTAGACACGAGCAGAGGAAGACAAAGGGACAGAGAAGACCTAGGAAACTCTTGGTAACTCCTTGATCTCAAGTCATTCCCTGTTCATTCCCAGGAAAAGTGAGTTGGAACTCTGTTTTTACATTTTTGAATCTATGTATGATTTCATGTATGCTGTGTGTGTTAGCATTGTAACTTTGTACAAATGCTTAGCAACATTTATCAAACTGATGAATGATTATTTGTGTGTAGTAGTTTGCTTGCCATCATATGGCAAAAAGCTCTCTCCCAGTGGTTTTGATTTTTTGTTAACAATCTGACCACTGCTCTTTGTGTTCACCCTGACTTTTGTCAGTATGCAACCCTGTCTCTTAAGATAATAATTCAATGATTAATTTTGATCAGGAAAAACAGTATGCCTGTGCTAGGTAAAAACTGCTACTCTGATTTATAAATACTGGTGATTATTGGAATGATTTGTAGTGTATGACTTTAAGTCTACACCGCATGTGTACTTGGACTAAGCATAGCCCAAGTCAGTGTGATTTAATTCATATTAAACATGGAAGAGTTGTTTTAACTAAAATTGTAAACATGTATTACTGTCTCCTGCCCTTTTGTGAGCTTAACTTAGCCATTAAACAAAAGTGGAGGTTAGTAGTTGTAGCAGAAACTCTACCATAGAGTAACTTTGCTGGGCTGAGTCTCACAACCCTTCTGAAAGACAGAGGAAAAAAAGGGTAAATGTGTGCACTCGACAGACCAGCCACCAGATTCTCATCTACAGATCAAGTTCTCTTTATCGCAGAACTGGGATCCTGGTCATGCTACACATTGCGACTGAACCATAAGCTGGGACTTTGCCGGAAAACTGGGGCGACACCAGACAACAAATCTACACCAGTGGGGCAGTCACCAGCCACAGGAGGGAACAGCTGTCTTCTCCGAGGCAAAGCTAGGTTTGCTTACCGCCTGCACTCAAGCCCATCAGACCCTTGCCCTCACTTTGTGATGAAACAGTGAGAACCTGTCTATGAGTACCATCCTGGCTACAATATTGGGTATTCGCAAGCGGGGTGGATGTATAATAACCATATACATTCAGTGTAACTTAGACAGAACCCCTGTATGCCAGCTTAAGCTTGCTGCGCAGAGTGCCAGTGGGTAAAGTGGGAGTGAGGAAGGACCCCTCATTGTGGTAATCCAATGAGAACTGAAACACAGCCTATGGAAGTGTCACGCCATTTCTTACCTATGTGTAAGTAATAAAAGTTGATGTGTGAAAGTGCACTTAACTGGTGTCAGTTCCCTGTTGTTCAATCGAATGTTGAATGTTTGAACTTCTCTCTTCAATTCTGTATCTCGGAGCTATAAGTACTTGTAGTTCATGGTGCAGGCCTAAGGAAAAATTATCTCAGAGCCATTCTTCTGTATTTTATCAATACCCGGAACAAATAAAAATTTCTTTGATGACTAGTACCGGAAAGTTGCTCTTCCACCACTAGTAAGAGAGGGGGTGTAGGTGAAATGTAAGATAATTCTCATAAAGAAATTATTCCAAGTCCTTCCCCTAGAGGACCCACCTACCACTCATATCCATCTCGTCACAACAACCTGTCATTCACCCATCAGGGGTGAGAGGGGGAGGGATTTAGTCTAGTCACCAATCGCCTCGGGAATTGTTTGAACCTCATCGGGCACGGGATAATTTATGCATCCGTAATTTATGCATCCGTATACGTGTCTGTGAGCACCTGTAGGTGTCTGTGAGCACGAGGATCGCGGGATGATTGCCTTTGTGTCAATTAAGGCCGCACGTGGCTGAGGTGGAGGGGGGGGGTGGTGGTGGTGGTGGCGGTGAAGAGAGCGGCAACCTGCCTTTGTGTCGCGGGGTAGAGGGGGAAGAGGGGGTGGGGGTGGCGATGGTGAGACGTTGCTGCATAGTATCGCACAGCGTAGGGAGGGAGGGTTGAGAGGGGGGGGGGGGGGGGGGGGGGGGGTAGGCCGACAAGAACGAAAAGCGTCACGCATTTACCGTGACGCAATTTTCCTGGGTAGCAGATAGTCGAAGCCTTGCGACGCACACTGTTCTAAGAGGGGGGAGGGGGAAAAGGGGGGTGTGGGGGGGGGGGGGGGGGGGGGTTCGAGAGGGGAGAGTGGGCATAGATTTGAAATCTATTCTTTGGTTTGGTGTTTTAGTGGGACGATCGGATGGTGTTGTCAAGCATGGTGTTGTCAAGCGTCACGTCACACTGCCCCGACATGGCCTTCGAAGTCGGCTGGGGTATAAAACAAAAATCTCTACCTTCTCTCTCTCTCTCTCTCTCTCTCACTCTCTCTCTCTCTCTCTCCACAAACCCATTCTACTACTCCCTCCCTCTCTCCCGTCTACCTCACCCCCCATCCTCTCTCTCTCTCTCTCTCTCTCTCTCCTCTCTCTCTCCCTCTCTCCACCTCTCTCCTTTTTTCTTCCACCCCCCCCTTCCCCAATCCCATTCCTACTCCTCCCTCTCTCCCGTCTACCTCCCCCCTCTCCTCCTCTCTCTCTCTCTCTCTCTCTCTCTCTCTCTCTCCCTCTCTCTCTCTCCTCTCTCTCTCACAACCCCCTTTGGGGTAGTGTGAATTCGTCATCCAGAGGTCTGCTTCTTGAAGATGTCCTTTCAGATTTTGATTTGTGTTGTCTGAACGATGGAACTCCAAACTTACCTCCACTCCTCACAGGTTCACTTTCGTGTATAGATTTGTCGATTTGTGACCCCTCGCTGGTCCTGGACTATGAGTGGTCTGTCCATGACGATCTGCACGGAAGTGACCATTTCCCTGTTCTTTTAAAACCTGTAGTAACTGAAACCGCCTCTGTCTCACAACATCTTAATTATAGGAAGGCAAACTGGAATCTTTTTGCAACCAGTATTTAAAAAGAATTCCAGGAAATTGATTTTCTTCAGAGTCCAGACCCAGCAGAATCTCTGACCAATACTGTGATAAAACTGTGCAAAAAATCTGTATTCCAATGTCTTCCGACAAATCCCAATTGCCCAAAACACCCTGGTTTAATTCTGACTGCCAAATAATCTCAAAAAAATACGCAAACGTGCTCAGCGTCAGGTATACCAACGACCTTCAGGTCCCAACGCTCGAGCCCATCAGAAAACTCCGTGCTAAATCGAGGCACACTTTCAAAATCAGTAAACGTCAGTCTTGGAGAAAACTTCTGCTCCGGGCTGACATCTAAAACTTCAAAGAAAAAAGTTTGGAACATCATCAGAAAAAATCAAAGGGAAGAACACCAACCCCCCCATTCATCACCTGAAACTTGCCGATGCTCTGATCACTGACAAACAAGCTGTTTTCAATCTGTTGGCCTCCACCATCCAACAGAACTCCTCATCTTCAAATAAAATCTGCAGTCTTTTTAAGAAACAAGCAAATCAGAGAGAAATCTTCATACAATTTCACATCAGACAACTCTGAAGCTTACAATCTTCCGTTTTCAATCAATGAACTAAAATCAGCCTTACAAACCTGCAATGATTCTGCCCCTGGTCTGGATGACATTCATTATCAGGTGTTGAAACACCTTCCAGAAAGCTGTCTCCAGACCCTTCTTAAAGTCTATAACCATATCTGGACCAGAGGGTGCTTTCCGCCCTCCTGGCGGAAAGCCTGATCATTCCCATCCCAAAGCCTGGAAAGGACCCTACCAACCCATCAAACTATCGCCCAATAGCTCTGACCAGCTGCCTGTGTAAGCTGATGGAAAAGATAGTCAACTCCCGTCTGATGTGGAAGCTGGAAAAACCGATGGCGTTTTGGCCAGTGAACAGCGTGGGTTCCGCAAGTACCACTCGACAGTTGACCATTTAATCCGTCTAGAAACCACCATCCGCAACGCCTTTGTCAATAAGCAGCATGTGTGGTCGCTATCTTTTTCGACCTAGAAAAAAGCGTATGACACCACGTGGAAATCAGGAATTTTTATGGATTTGCATAAACTTGGTTTTCGTGGTTATCTGCCTCTATTTATCAAAAACTTTCTGGCTGATCGACAATTCCAGGTGCGTGTTGGCACCACACTCTCGGACATCCATGGGCAGGAGTTGGGTACGTACCTCAGGGGAGCATCCTTTCTCCTGCCCTTTCAGCATTAAAATCAACGACATTGTGAAATCGGTAAACCAGGGCTCTGAGTCCTCTTTGTTTGTTGACGACTTCGCGCTGTACGCAGTTGGAGCTTCTTACGCCAGCGTACAACGTCGACTCCAACTTTGTGTCAACAGGATTCAACAGTGGGCCGAGGAAAAGACGGGTTTACCTTTTCACGCACCAAAACCCAGTCCATCCATTTTCACAATTTTCGTCAGTTTTTTGCTGATCCTGAAATTCTTCTGGATAAGTCCACCATTCCAGCTGTTAAGGAAGCCAAATTTATGGGGGTTATTTTTGATCAAAAACTGAACTTTCTCAGCCATATTAAAAAAACCTCAAAACTTCTTGCCAGAAAGCTCTGAATATTCTACGGGTTGTAGCACACACTGACTGGGGCGCTGATAAGAAAACTCTGCTGCACCTTTACAGAGCCTTGGTCCGTTCCAAATTGGATTATGGTTGTGCTGTGTACGGCTCTGCAAGACCATCTTACCTCAAACTCTTGGACCCTATCCACCATCAAGGGCTTCGTCTCTCTCTCGGAGCATTCCGCACCACCCCTGTGTACAGCCTGTACGCAGAGGCAGGTGAACCCTCGCTGTCCAACCGCAGGCTGAAACTATCTTTAAACTACTATATCAGACTGTTCTCTGAACCAGAAAACCCTGCCTATGATGTGTCTTTTGACCCTCAGTTCCAAAGCAAATTCGAAAAAAACCCTACCTGTATTCCGTCGTTTGGCTTCGTATGCAGCCTCACGCACGGAATGCAGGTCTAGACCTAGGAGTTGTGTCTGATTTTTCCAAGTTTCCAGATGAGCCTCCGTGGACCTTTTTTCACACCAGAGATTCGTTTTGATCTTGCAGCTTTTTCGCAAAGAGTCCACCAGCTCTCTGGCATACAAGGCATTGTATGCTGAACTCTGTTCCAAACTCCCATCCTACCAGAAAAATTTTCACTGACGGTTCCAAGTCTGAAGATGGAGTGGCCTGTGCAGCCTACTGCCCTGGTGCTCCTTCTCAAATACTGTTAAAACATATTCCTTCAGACGCTTCTGCTTACTCTGCTGAAGTTACAGCTCTGGTTCTGGCACTAAGAATAATCTCACAGTCTCCAAAGAGGGACTTTCTGGTTTTGTCGGATTCACTGTCAGCTTTGGAGGCCATATCTGGCCGCAACCTTCAGCACCCCGAACTTTTACACTTTTTTTGAACTTTTTACCAAGTTGAAAGTAGAGGGTTACAACATTCTTCTGGCTTGGGTTCCTGGTCATGTTGGCATTGGAGGGAACGAAATGGTGGATCATTTGGCCAAGAATGCCACAAGAGAGAAACTGTCAAACACACCTACCCCCTGCTCGGATCTGAAACCCAAAATTAATGATTATGTCAGAGACCTCTGGCAGGAGGACTGGAATACACAGACAAATAACAAACTCTTTCAGATCCGTCCAAACTTAAAGGAGTTCCTCTCATCTTCGTCTGGTGGTCGTAAAGAAGAAACAAACAGTTCTGTGCCGGCTGCACACTGGCCATTCGTATTTTACTCATTCCTACCTTTTAAAGAGTGAAGAAGCTCCGTGTTGAGAGAGATTAACATTTTTTTCATCTGATTTAAGATTTTACCGAAGAAAGATTTTTAACGAAGTTTCTGGTGCGTTTCTAGAAGATATCATTTAAAGAGATGTGTGAAAGTTTTTTTTTTTTTTTTTTTTTTTTTTTTTTTAATGACTGGTGAGTTGATTTTAACGTGGTGACAGCCCTGATGTGATTTTGGTAATGACGA
>JADBJO010000096.1:658299-660799 GCA_016801955.1 Conus betulinus | reverse complement strand
GACTCCTTTCGCACTTCTCTCCCTTTGTATACAGGCTGAGGTACTGGTTCAATTCAATTCATTCAGTTCAATTCAGTTCAGTTCAATTCAATCAACTGTGTTGTCCATCGGAGATTTTCTTCTGCTGCACATCATTTCACAAGTACATAGGACATTGCAAAAAGACATTGTAAATAGTTACATAGAAGCCTGTGTTATTACATATATTTGTATATACATCAACACTCACACACACCCCACCACCCCCCCCCCCACCACACACACACACACACACACACACACGCACACACCCACACACAAACACCCCCACACACACACACGCGCGCGCGCGCGCGCGCGTGCGCATACACACATGAAATAAACATTAAATCCATAAGACACAGAACATTACATAGATTACAAAAAAACAATACATAAAAACACAAACTCAGCCGCACCGATGCCCAATCACTGAAACACACACACACATGCGTACACACACACCCACATCCACACGCACAGACACAGACACATTCACACACGCACCCACCCACCCACCTACCCACACACACACACACACACACACACACACACACAGTCATAGTCACAGGGTAGGGTACATTCTTATCAACCGTGACATGTCTCTCTGTCCTATGAAGAGATTACCTTTTTCATGTGATGTAAGATTTTACGGAAGGAAAATGTTTAACGAAGTTTCCGGTGTGTTTTTTTAGGTGTATTTTAAAAAGATCTTTTTAATGAATGACTTGTGAGTTGACTTCAACGCGGTAACACCCCTGGTAGGGCTCTTCGTGGTCGGCTGGGCTATAAGTAACATTATCTTACCTTTCTGTCCTATAAACCTCAACCAGATATAGATCTTAACTGTCCAAATGTTGAATAACAAACCAAGTATGGCAAACACCTGCTCCCCTGAGTAAATATTGACAAGGCCCGTAACTCTGAAACAAATGCTGCTTACGACACCAAAATCGCCTGACAGAAATGACGACACCGAGCACACACAGAACAAAACATCGCCTAGGGACGTCTCTGTTGTTCTGTATGCTCTCTGTTGGTGTCATTCCTTACAGCGATTTGGTGTCGTAAACAGCATTTGTTTGGAGTTATGGGCCTGTAATTATTTTCTCATGCGAGCGAGAGCTACCCTACTTGTTTGATATTTACTGTGTTCTGTTCCCTGCCTCATTAATTAAGATTTTCTTTAAGTCCAAATGTTGTTTCCGATTGTCGCTTAGCATGCAGCGTGTAAAGGCGATGATAGCTGTTCCCTTACGAAAACAGCGGTTATTCTTGCGGGAAAACAGTTATTATCGTTGTTGTAATCCCCGAGAATCACGTTTGGTATTTTTCTGCTCAAGATTACGACTGTTTTGCTTAGGATAATAATAGTTTTTGGTACGATCACATCTGTTTTGCTTGGGGGTTTAATAGTTTTCCTTACGATCACAAATGTTTTCTGTAGAATAATAATGATTTTCCTTACGATTACGATTGTTTTCCTTAGGATTATACTAGTTTTCCTTACGACCATAACTGTTTTGCTTGGGATCATAATAGTTTTCCCTTAGAATCACAACCGCTTTGCTTAGGATATAATAGTTTACCCTTACGACCACAACTGTTTTCCTTATGATTATAATAGTTTTCACTTCCGACCACATCAGTTTTCCTTAGGATTATAAGTTTTCCCTACGACTACAACAGTTTTCCTTGGCATTAAAACTGCTTTCCTTACGACCACAACTGTTTTCATTAGGATTATAATAGTGTTCCCTTACGGCCACAACAGTTTCCCTTAGGATTATAATAGTGTTCCCTTACGGCTTACGGCCACAACAGTTTCCCTTAGGATTATAATAGTGTTCCCTTACGGCCACAACAGTTTCCCTTAGGATTATATTAGTTTTCTTACGGCCACAACACCCTTAGGATTTGCCCTTAGGATTATCATAGTTTTCCTTACGGCCACGAACTGTTTTGATTAGGATTAGAATAGTGTTCCCCCGGCCGCAACAGTTTCCCTTAGCTGTTATTAGTGTTTTACGGCCGCAACAACCCTTAGGATTTATTAGTGTTCCATACGACCACAACAATTTTCCTTAGGATTATAATAGTTTTCCCTTACGGCCGACCACTTAGGATTACTGTTTTTCCTTACGGCCGGTTATGATTTTTAGTGTTCCCTTACGACCAGAAACTGTTTGCTTAGGATTATAATAGTTTTTCCCTTACGACCACAACTGTTTTCCTTAGGTTGTTTTAATAGTTTTTTCCCTTTCCCCTTACAACAACTGTTTTTTAGGTTAGGATTATAATAGTTTTGCTTATGACCACAACTGTTTTGCTTTTTGATTAGGGTTATAATAGTTTTTCCTTAGGACCACAACTGTTTTGCTTGGGATATAATAGTTTTTCCTTATGACCACAACTGTTTTGCTTAGGATTGTAAAAGATTTCCGTACGGCCACAACTGTTTTTTCCTTAGGATTGTAACAGT
>JADBJO010000096.1:635799-640799 GCA_016801955.1 Conus betulinus | reverse complement strand
CGACGTCAACACCTGTCGCCCCCCGCCCGTTTACCTTACCCTCCCCACCATAACCATCATGTTTCCCCCGCCACAAAACCCTCTATTGCCTGTGTCACCCTCCCTCCCTCCCCCCCCCCCCCTCCGTCCGTCTCTCCTCCTCACTATCTCCCCCCCCCTCCCTCCAGAGCCCTCTTCTCATCCACCCCACCTTCCTCCTCAAACCTCTCTCTCCGCTCCGTGCTCTCTCTATTATATCACCTTTGTCCTCTCCAAAAAACTGAAAGCGTGTCCTCATTAGTTAATCTGAAAGTCTGTTCTTACTAGTTTGTGTCTGTCTCTGTCTGTTTGTGTCTCTGGCTGTGTCTGAGTCTGTCTGCCTTTCTCTGTTCTCTGTCTGTCTAATTGTCTGCCTGCCTGCCTGTCTGTCTGTCTTTACCTCTATCTCTGTCAGTCTTCATCTTTTCACTCTCTGTGTATGTCTTTATGTCGGTGTCTGTCTCTGTTTTTTCTTTTCTTTTTTTTTTTTTAATCTCTGTGTATTTGTTTCTGTCTTGTTATCTCTGTGTGTGAGTCCCTGTCTTTATTTCTGTTTGAGTCTGTCTTCAAGTTCAATCTGTTTTTCTGCCTGTCCGTCCTCGTTTCTGTTTTTCTTTTCTTGTTTTCCTTCTTGTGTCTGTCTGTGATATATCTGTCTGTCTCTGACAATCTACCTGTCTGTCGGCATCTCTCTCTGTCTGTTTTGTTTTTCTCTTTTGTCTGTCTGTCTGTCTTCTTGACTTTATCTATCCTTCTGCCTCTTTTTATCATCATCCATCTGTCTGTCAGTTTACCCCCCCCCTCTCTCTCTCTCTCTTTCTCTCTCTCTGTCTCTGACTCGGTTAATCTATCTGTCTGTCCATGTCTTTGTTGGTCTGCCTGCCTGTCTATATGTCTGTCTGTGTCTTTATCTCTCTGTCCGTAAGTCTGCCGCTGTCTTTATCGTTCTCTCTTTCTGTCTGTCTGTCTCTCAGTTTTGTCTGTCACTCTGTCTCTTCTCTCTACATTTGCCCCTGTTTCTCTTTCTCTCAGTCTTTGTCTCTGCTGTCTGCCTGTCTGCCTGTCTGCCTGCCTGCCTGCCTGTGTGTGTGTGTGTGTGTGTGTGTGTGTGTGTGTGTGTGTGTGTGTGTGTGTGTCCCTCTTTCTCACTTTAACATTTGTCCCCCACTTTCGCTGTGTCTGTCTGCCTCAGTCTTTTTCTCGCTCTACCATCTCTGTCTGTCTGTCTCTGTCTGTATTCCCCCCCCCCCCCCCTACATTTCTCTCTGTCATAGCCCATGGAATGATAGAATTAGCCTATAGGAGTGAAAACCCTGTAAAAAATTTTGCTAGCAGCCAAGAGACGAGATATAGCTCTGTCTTGAATCACCATAGAGTTTAGTTGTCTGCTTTTTGTTGCAATATAATGATATGGATGTTTGATTTCTGTACTTCATCGAACTGGTTTCATTTATCAATTGTTGATGCTGGTTACGTTATGGTTTTATGTTCCTGTTAGCATTACAATTTGATTGTTGTTCACATTCCCTTTATATGGTGTTCTGGCCTTAATGAATAAAATTCTGCTCCGCTTTGTTCTGTTCGAATCTCGTTGTGGAAGGGAAAGAGAAAAATGAAAATGGCGAAGATGACAAAGAAGAGAGGAAGACGAGAGACCGGGGAAAAGGTTCGCCGTGAAGGAAGGAGGGGTGGGGGGGGGGGGGGGGGGGGTAGCAGCAGAGGTTGGGGCAAGAGTAGAGTGGCGGTAGTGGGGATGCGGGAAGAAAGAGAAACTAAAAGCAGAATTAGTCAATGAAGATAAGTGATTGCTTGTTCATTTTCGTTGTCCTGAGTCTTTTGCATCTTGGCTGAAGAAGACCTAAGAGGTCGAAACGCGTCGCGTTTTGTCTTGTGATTCATCTATCTACGTTTTCTTGGCGGTTCGCTGTTAATTACATTTGAAATTTGTTCAAAAAGCAGAAGAAAAGGAATAGATGATGGAGGAGGAGAGAGAAGAGAAGAAGGAGGAGGAGGAGAAAGAGGAGGAAAGAGCTGCCATGTATTTTCAACCCTCGAGTGAATCCACCCTCCCAAAGCGACATAACTCTGCCTGACTTTGAAGACAAAGGGGGGACACTGGGTCTATTCATAGTTCACCCTTAGGGTGTTGTCATGTCTTCTCGACATTGTCCCACAGTCCCAGCGTCGTTCGCCTGACTTTGCCTGGCGGTATAAGAATGGATGGCATAAGATCACAGATGACCCCCTACCTACCCCCCCCCCCCCCCCCCCCCCCCGCCACGCCCCCCACCGTTTCTTAGATATCCCTGCTCCCTCCCCGGGCTTCCCGCCACCCCCCCCCCTTCCCTCCCTCCTCCCCTTTCCGTCTAGATGACCTCTTCTTGTGTGTGGGTCTCCTTGGGTTCACCGCTGTTGGCTTTGTTATGACCTCAACACTAATGACACTAGAATAAGTCATAGTTTTGTTCCTTTGCTTTTTTTTTTTTCAAGTGTCTCCGTTCTTTTTTCTTTTTTTGGTTTACTATTCTTGTTTATTTGTCTTTAATTTTTTTTTCTCCCTCGCTATCCTTTCATTCTCTTCTTCATTTTTTTAAACTTTCTTTTTCTTCTGTTCTTTCTTCTTCCTTTCCTCTCCCTCAATCCTTTTCTTTATTCCTCCTTTTATTCTGTCCATCATTGTTTTTGTTACTGTTTTCACAGATTTGTCTCTCTACAGGTTTTGAAACAGAGCATACTTCAATTGTATGTGTGTAAAGGTGTAGCGATCGGCGCTTGCTCAGCAAGCTTTTAGCTTTAGATCAGAGGGTTCGAACCCTCCCCCAAACCTTCCCACAGCCAGGATTAGGGTTTCGTCTCCGATGGTTAAATTGTGGTATGGAAATCAGTCTTTCGGAGTTGGGGGAAAGTTCATTAAATTCCCAAGTAAACTTAAGTCCCTTACGTGGCTACACACGTTTAGCTCACCTAGAGATTAGACATAAGAAAATAAAGCTTTGGTCTTTGAGTTTAGTCAAAAAACTGCTCTCTGGCTTCTTCATGTCAGGTGAGATTTGAACGTTGAGCGAGTCTTCTTTTGCAATGCGGGCATGTTAGAAATCGTCTACTACTCGGCTTCAAATTGAAAGAAACGGAAGCGTAGGACACAACCCGACTTACAGGTGCATGCAAACGTCAAGAATCCAAATTATATTTTTTCCTGTTTTTTTTTTTTTTTTTTAATTTTCTTTGGGATAACACTTACTATCCTCTAACAAATAGCGATATCAGTTTTCCCTGGAAATACTTATTATTATTGTTTTTTTTTAAGGAAAGGAATTGTTGTCCTTGGAAAAAAAACAACAACACGATATTAACAGTTAATTTTTTTCCATCATCACAGTTTACTTGAAGGAAACTGTTTTTGTTGGGTGAACAGTAAAACAAAGACCGTAACATTAGTGTCATAGTCATTTTCCCTGCTCTCCAAAGTAAAAGTTATTTTCCAGAAAGAAAACAGTGATGATGCTTTTTTTTTTTTCTTTTTTTCTCTCTTCTTCTTTCTTTCTTAAAAAAGATCGTTTATTACCACTGTTTCCTCGAAGGATTGTGAATATTTTTCTTATAAAATCAGTGACTACGACTGGTTGTCCCATTACCACTGATTTTCTGAAGAATAACAACTGTCTTCCTGAACGGAGAGGGTAGGGGGTAAGGAGGGAGAGACAGTAACAGTAACTGATTTCCTTGTAACCGTTTTCTGGAAAGATAACAAATGTTTTTCTCGTGCGGGGGTGGGGGGGGGGGGGGGGGGGGGGGGTAACTACCTGGCGATACACACACTGTGGTCTTTTGAAGCGAGAAGAGTGTCATTCCTTTTAGATATTAGCGATATCAATTCCAGCCAAAGATTAAAGCGACCTCCGGCTATTTTCAGATCCATGCGTGAGGGACCGAATGAATGTGCCTTTGTCACGTGAGGACATACAGTGGTTATAACTGAAGATTTCAATGTTACCCAGTTGACCTAGTGTGTGTGTGTGTGTGTGTGTGAAAGGTCACGTGAGGGTTCTCGCACGGTCTCCATGTCTTTGGCAGAGGTCTCAGGGGAAATAATCCGGGGGGGGGGGGGGGGGGGGGGGGGGGGCGTCTGTGCTGGTCTCACTGCACACCTGCCTGCCTGAGGTTGTTCAAATGTCTCCTTGACGTTGATAGGAGTCCCCTTGGCCTAAGACTAATGCAGGGATTATCCGAACGAAGGCTGACCGTCCAGGGGATAATGGACGTTAGTCAGGCAGACGATTGTCTGACCTATTTACCGTCGAAGCTGAATACCGTCCGTTAATTTTCAGGAAAATAACAATCCTAAGTAATGTTTTTTTTTTTTTTTTTAAACAATTCATTTAACAGACAATGCACATACATACATGCACCAGTAAATCTGACAGAACATATAGTATAGAAGTGCATAGAACAAAAAACTGTATTACTTTACAGTTATCAAGTACACTATATATATATATATATATATATATATATATATATATATATATATATATATATATATGTTATGATTTATTGCCCATTCACCCACTCAAGCACATACTGTCAGTTAGGCAGAATCATCTACCACTGCAGATACGAAGGCTTATCACCCCTCTATTTCTACAATCTGAGACATAAGAGAGCAAGCTTTGTTTATAATTCTATATTTCTTGCAGTCATTGCAACACCTAGCTGCTCTGTACGTTGCTGGAATGGTGCTCGGTATTTATCCTTGGGATTTATTGTTTTATTGTAATTTAGTCCCTTGCGGATTCATTCCAAGAACTGGCCCTCAGCACTTGTGTCTTAAGAGGTATATTTTTATATTTTCTACTTTTCACAAGAAAATATAGCTTGTTTTGCTCTTTCATAATTTTCTTTTGCTTCTTGGGTGGCACCTTTGGTTAGCTTTTTTGAAAACTCAACAAACATACTACGGTATTGCACACCAGCCTTTTTTT
>JADBJO010000096.1:620799-628299 GCA_016801955.1 Conus betulinus | reverse complement strand
ACACACCCGTGGGCAGTAGGCAATTGAACGTGGCTAATGTGGGAAGGGAGGACACCAAGGCCTTGCGTTTTTCTCTCTGCAGTAGTCATGTGGTTTGCGGCGGTTGTCTTCAAATTCTTCCTGGGCCTTCCTGGTTAGACTTCGCCATTCTGCTCTGTCTTGGGCACAAACCTCTAGGTCTTTTGCAGGCGTGTAGCTGTGCTTCAGATTGTCTTTTACACAGTCTTTGAAGCGCTTTCTGGGGCGGCCTCTGGGTCTCTCTGGCCCTGCCTCAGTTCTCCGTATAGCAACTGCCGAGGCAGTCTGTGAGGCTCCATACGGATGACATGTCCAGTCCAGCGAAGCTGGGCCTTCATAATCATGGCTTCGATGCTGAGCAGACCGGGCCCTGTCCAGGACTTCTTCGAGGTTGTCACTCGGTCTTGCCACCTGATGCCCATAATCGCTCGTAGTGATCTCGTGTGGAAGCGTTCAAGCTGCTTCGTGTGTTTTCCGGTACAGCGTCCAGACTCACAGCCGTAGAGGAGACTAGACAACAGCTTTGTAGACCTTGATCTTTGTGTCGAGCTTGATGCTTTGTGGGTCATCACACGAGTACGTACGCGGCCAAGAGCTTGGCTGGCTTTGCTGATCTTGGCAAAGATTTCTCTGTCAAGAGAGCCATCACTCACTGGAAATGACGCTCCCGAGGTACTTGAAGTGCTCGACAGTTTTCAGAATGGTGCCTCCGATGGTGATGGTGGGGGGGGGGGGGGTTGCACTGTTAGGCCTGGGGAGGGTTGGTAGAGCACTTCCGTTTTTCCAAGGCTGATTGTGAGGCCAAAAAAGCGAGAGGCTTCCGCAAACTTGCTGACAATGAACTGGAGATCCGCTTCTGTGTGTGCCATCAGGGCACAGTCGTCGGCAAACAGTGCGTCAGTCACAAGTCTCTCGACTGTTCGGGTCTTTGGCGCTCACCCGACGAAGGTCAAACAGAGAGTCGTCCAGCCTGTACTTGATGTAGATGCCTCTGTCGAGATCTCCGAGGGCATGGTTCAGCACGCATGTGTGAAGAACAGGTTGAAACAAGACCGGAGCGAGGACACAGCCCTGCTTGACGCCGTTCGAGATTTCAAAGGGAGCAGAGCTGTCACCCCCAACAAGCACAAGACCAACCATGTCGTCGTGGAATAGGCGGATGATTTTTTTTGAATTTCCTCGGACAGCCAAGCTTGGAGAGTATGACCCACAGCGCCTCCCTGTTCACCGTGTCGAAGGCTTTGTGTTAAGTCGATGAAGACAGCGTAGAGGTCCATCCGCTGCTCAATGCACTTTTCTTGGACCTGTCTCACCGAGAAGACCATGTCGATGGTGCTGCTGCGCCTGGTCTGAAGCCAGACTGTTACTCTGGCAGTGACGGTTCTGACACAGCGCTGATCAGGCTGTTTAAGATGACTCTTGCAAGGATTTTCCCAGCGACTGAGAGGAGGGAGACGCGCCTCGGTAGTTACCACAGTCAGACTTGCTGCCCTTGTTTTTATACAGGGAGAGACAACAGTGGCATCTCGAAAGTCTTGTGGCATGGTTTCTTCCCGCCAAATGCTGCAGAGTATGTCGTGGAGAGTGTCCAGGGCCACTGGACCGGCTGCCTTGTACATCTCGGCTGGGATGCCGTCCATGCCTGGTGCCTTACCACTGCTCGTCTGCTTCACTGCCTTAGTGATTTCCTCGAGGCTGGGTAGGAGGTCAAGTTCTTCCAGGGCCGGCTTCTCCGGGATAGCGTTCAAGGTTGAAGAGTCGACTGTGGACAGTCTATTGAGTAAGGTGGAGAAATGTTCCCTCCAGCGTTGCGTGATGCTGTTCTTGTCTTTCAGCAGGGTCTTGCCATCTGCAGACAGGAGTGGGGTGGTGCTGGGTCTCTGTGGTCCGTAGACAGGCTTGAGCGAGTTGAAGAACTCTTTGGAGTAATTCAGCTCGGCATATCGTTGAACCTCATCAGCTTTCCTGTCCCACCAGCTGTCTTGCATTGTGCGCAGTTCTCTCTGGGCTTTGCTCTGGAGGTGCTTGAAGCGATCCTTCTTGGAGATGGAGGATAGATCGTTCTGCCAGTTGATATAGGCAGTGTGTTTTCTCTTCTAAGAGTTTGTTGATGTCGTCATTGTTTTCATCAACCCAGTCCTGGTGAGACATGCTTCTTGAGGCCTAGAGTGGCTTTGGCTGACTCTGTCACCATCTGTTTGAACTGGTTCCATTGTTCTGTTGGGGTCTCCAGTCAGCGGTCCCTGAGCAGTCAGAGAGTCTCATCTAGGTGAGTTTGGAATTTCTCTTTTAAGAGAGGGTTCTGCAGTTTTTGAGATGTTGAATTTTGATCGAGCAGCCTTGGGCTTCTTGCGTTGGACTCTGGCTATGTGAAAATTGAAGACCGCCCTCACTAAACGGTGGTCTGTCCAACACTCAGCTCCTCGCATGGCTCTGGTGATCATCACGTCCCGTGTATCCCCGCCGTCGAACAATGACATAGTCTATAAGATGCCACTGCTTGGACCTTGGATGCATCCACGTGGTTTTGTGTTTGTTGGCCAGTCTGAAGAGGGTGTTGGTAATGGTGAGACCATTCTCAGCACACACAGTCAGGAGCAGTAGCCCGTTCTGTTCATCTTGCCGACTCCCTGGGAACCCAGAACTCCCTCCCAGCTCTGGTGATCTGTCCCCACTCTTGCGTTGAAGTCCCCTAGGACTGCTAGCTTGTCGCTTGCAGGAGTTGACTTCACAAGAGTGTCCAAGGTTTCATAAAATCTCTCCTTGTCTTCCTCACAGCTTGTGAGTGTGGGGGCGTAGGCACTGATGATGGTGACATGCCTGGAGCGACCGACGGGGAAGCGCAGTTTCATCAGTCGTTCGTTGATGCCGGTGGGGAGATCAGGGAGTTGGTGTAGCAGAGTGTTTGCGGATGGCAAATCCAACTCCATGCTGTCTGTCGTCGTCTTCTGCTGCTTTTCCCTTCCAGTAGAAAGTGTAGCCTCCCTCTGGTTCACAGATTGCTCCTCCTCCCCCCAGCAAAGCGAGTCTCGCTGAGCGCAGCGATGTCAATCCTGTATCGCGCCAGCTCTTTGGCTACAAGAGAGCAGTTCTTCTGTGGGGCCGTGTTGTGTCCTCTCTATCCAGCAATGTGCGCACGTTCCATGCACTGATAATGAGTCTTTTTTCTTCCTCTTTTTTCTTTTTTTCGCTACCGCTAAGAGGGTTAACTGCCAGCTGCGGCATGCTGGCCAGTTAGTTATAGGGCAGGCAATTTTTAGGACACCTTTGCTAGTCCCTTCCCTTACTAGGGTGAGCAGTGCTGTCCTGAAAAGGGCTGCTCAGACACCTGGGATGCTACCGAACTCCACTGCTGCCCCGGTACAATGGAGAGCGACCATCTGTCCCAGGCCGCCTACGTGTAGGTTTGGAACTACGACTGCCAGTAGTAACCGCTACCTGTCGCTTCGTCCCGCCCCCATCGCCGCAGGACTTTCTAAGTCAGAAGAGGGAAGTATGAGGGGATTGGTTTGGGGAAAGACAGGGGGATCTGCACAAAAAACCTGTGCGTGAGTTGGGTTTTGGTGGGGATATGTGTGTGTGTGTGTGTGTGTGTGTGTGTGTGTGTGTGTGTGTGTGTGTGTGTGTGTGTGTGTGTGTGTTTGTGTGTGTGGAGCGGAGGTTATTTCTTTTCTTTCTTGTTTTCATTTTCTGTGTTGTGCTCATCATACTTGTATCCTTACGTAACTTTACATGTCTCTCTCTCTCTCTCTCTCTCTCTCTCTCTCTCTCTCTCTGTCTGTCTGTCTGTCTGTCTGTCTGTCTGTCTGTCTGTCTCTCATACCTTCTTTGAATGGTCATTCATCACCTGAATGAAGTGATCGTAGTTATCAGGTTAACATGGTTCTCTTGGTAGGCTGGGCTGTCAACAATTTCCAAGTGATTTGTTTTCAATTGTATTTTGAACACACCGGTGTCGGTAACATAGACTGTGCTATATTCATCTTGCTTGCTTGTTGTAATCTTCAGTTATTCCAAAATATTCGTAACCTGACACTCCCCCTCCCCGTCCATCTCTCTCTCTCTCTCTCTCTCTCTCTCTCTCTCTCTCTCTCTCTCTCTTCTCTCTCTCTGTCTGTCTGGTCTCTCCTCTCTTCTCTCTGTCTGTCTGTCTGTCTGTCTGTCTGTCTGTCTCACTCACTCGTTTTGAGTCAAACATTTGAGAGTTTCTTCATGTATTGCATAATGTTATGTTGTTGATCCTACTTAGGGCGAGGACTGGATTTAAGAAAGCATACCATTGCTTATCTGTTATCCTCAGATATAAAGAATTTTGTATGCTCCCGGTCGGTCTGTCTCTCTCTGTCCATCTGTCTGTCTATCTGTCTGTCTGTCTGTCTGTCTGTCTGTCTGTCTGTCTGTCTGTCTGTCTCTCTCTCTCTCTCTCTCTCTCTCTCTCTCTCGCTCTCCCCAGTAAACGCACATCATCTAGTCAAGCCATATGTGCGCCCTGTCCAGGTGCCACGGTAGAGTCACGAAAGTATCATCTCCATTACCCGATTACTCAGACGTTAAATTAACGACTAAACTTGCATGACTCATTGCCGCCTTCAACAACTATTCATTCATTCCCCAGTGACTGAGCGCCACCTGTCTGCACTGACCACACACATCGCACTGTCATCCTTGTCCGTGGTCCAGTGTGCTCATTGGACACAATAAAAAACGCGGAGAATTGGAGAGTTAGATCACGTGGTGGCACCGGACACCGTCCGATCTTACCCCCCCCCCCCCCTCCCTTTTCTTTCTCACCTTCCCGTCTACCCCCTCTCCCCCTCTCCGTTTCCTCTTCCCTTTTTCACTTCTACGCTGTTAACATGCTCTTAATCCTCATTCCGAGCAGCCTCTCCAAAATCAGATTAAGTAAGAATAACGAAGAAAGAAAAACAAACACAACAAAAACAAAAAAAAAAAAAAAAAAAAAACAAGGAACCAAACAACCGCCCAAGCAAGCAACAAGCAAGCAAGCAAGCAACAACTTAACCAACCAGCAAACCAACCCAACTTACCAACCCACCAACCAACCCACCACCCCCCACCACCAACCAACCAGCCAACCCAACCAACCAACCCACCAACCCTATCACCCACCAGCCAACCCAACCAACCAACCCAACCCACCCACCACCCACCCACACACCCACCCACCAACCAAACCAAGCAAGCAACCAGCAACCAACCAACCCACCCACCCCACTGACCTATCAACCCACCAGCCAACTGACCAACCAACCAACCAACCAGCCCACCCACCAACCACCCAACCAACCAACCAACCAACCAACCAACCAACTAACAAATAACACACGACCACCCACCCAACCCACCATCCTGTTAATCCACCAACCAACCAAACCCACCCCAACCACCAAGTCAATCAATCAATTAACCAACCAACCAACCAACCAATGGAAGTCGGTGGACTTATTTTTGTTGCTGCCGTTTTGGTGGTGTCAAAAAGGTGTAAAATAAGCTCCCTCCACCCCTACCCCCCCACCCCCACCCCACGGCATTCCCTTCCTCCCACTTCGACTGTCCTGTGATAAATATAGTTCGAAACGTTGATAACTTTGAAGCAGGATGAAAGACCGTATAAGTAGGCGTCGACGTGAAATCTGAGTGTCATACAACCATAATCTCAATCCGGGCGCGCGCACTTTGTTCGACGTAGATAACAAAGTCGTTGTCTCTGGAATGCTCTTGACAGGGCGGAAGAGGAGGAGGGGGGATGGGGAGGTGTGGGAGAGGGTGAGGAGAGAGAGAGAGAGAGAGGGGAAAAGAGGAGGGATAAGTTGGCGACATGCTAAATGCAGAAACATGACACGGAATAGTTTGCCAAGTCATTCTAGTCTCACAAAAAAAAAAGGAGAAAAAAAAAAAAAAAAAAAAGACGACAACATGCCAGGTGCTGTCGTAAATTATACAACTTCCTGCGTATTATCAGGGGAGATAAGGCAGAGACAGCCCTAGCCGGACACACAAAGTAGTCTGTGCACCTTAAGGCTGGACTCAATGATTTTTCTTCTTCACGTGAGAGAGAGAGAGAGAGAGAGAGAGAGAGAGAGAGAGAGAGAGAGAGAGAGAGAGTATGTTTTTTTTTTCAAAGTAGAGTCACAAAAGCCTAAAAAGGACGTGGACTGTGTACACGTATGTGAAAAACACTGGACACACATGTGAGTGAAAAGAGTAGAGAGGAGTATAAAAATGAAGTGCATAAAGTGTAAATTTGAACATGCATTGCCGAGTGAATGAAGGTAACAGAATTCTATTGCTGCATGAAACAATTTTTTTTTACATCGTCATCACACCACAGCGACAAACACGCACAATGACACAAACACAGCAGTACGTCCTCCTCCACGGCACCCACTTCCCCCCTTTGCTGCCCCCCCCAATCCACACACCACACACACACACACACACACACACACACACACACACACACACACACACACACACACACACGCACCACGCCACATAGACACACAGTCAGACAGACACAGACGCAGACAGACAGACAGACAGACACATACACATACACGCATACAGACACAACACACACACACACACACACCACACACACACACACACACACACACACACACACACACACACACACACACACACCACGCCACATACACACACAGTCAGACAGACACAGACACAGACAGACAGACACATACACATACACGACAGACAGACAACACACAGACACACAGACACACACACACACACACACACACACACACACACACACACACACACACACACACACACACACACACACACACACACACACACACACACACACACACACACACACACACACACACCACACACACACACACACACACACACACACACACACACACACACACACACACACACACACACACCAGACGGATGTGTGTGTGCGCGCGCGCGCGCGCCAGCCTTTCAAAAGCAGCCGTCTTTGAATTGAGGGTAGTATAGAAGGGGTGGGGGTGGGGGGGGGGTGGGGGGAACATTAACAGCTTTCCTTTTACAGCAGCATTCTAACAAAAGGACGGAAATATAAAACTGACAAACAGCAGACGACAGACCCCCCCCCCCCCTCTTCCCCTCTTCTCCTCCCCCAATCATCACCCCTAATCTTCCTCCCTCTGTCTTCTTTCCTTGCTTCTTGATGTCTTGTGTGGATCGCTAGTCCTTAAACGAGAGATCCTGTATAGAAAGAGTCGGCTAGAACTGTACTATGTTCAGTTTCACGGCTCACTCATGCACTTTCTGCAGGCAACTGGGAGCACATAATTAACTTTATTATCATTATCATTGTTATTATTATTATTGTTTACATTATATTATTATTACTATCATTGTTATTATTATCATTATTATTATCATTATTATTGATATCATCATCATCATCATCATATCATTACTGTTATTATCATTATCATTGCC
>JADBJO010000096.1:610799-613299 GCA_016801955.1 Conus betulinus | reverse complement strand
CTGTCCCCCCCCCTCCTCTCTCTCTCTCTCTGTGAAAACCAAACCAAAATATCCTGAGGGACAACACGTGTACCTGATTATTGTCATACTCAGGCAGAGTTATGTGAGCGAGTTCCGATATTGGCTCAAGGACAGATATCACCTGAGGTGGAGGGTGGTGGTGGTGGTGGTAATTTTGGATGGTGACAGCTGAATCCGAGCGCGCGTGCGCGCGCGTGTGTGTATGAGTGTGTGTGTTGTGTGTGTGTGTGTGTGTGTGTGTGTGTGTGTGTGTGTGTGTGTGTGTGTGTGTGTGTTACTGTGAAGGATGACTGGGGGCGAAGAGCAGTGGGTGACTAATATCCTGTTTTAGATCCTGTCTGTCTGTCTGTCTGTCTGTCAGCCAGTCGATCTGTCTGTCAGTGTGTCAGCCTGCTAGTTTGTCTGACTGCCTGTCTACCTGCCTGCCTTCTCATCCCCCCGCCCCACCCGTCTGTCTGTCTGTCTGTCTGTCTGTTTTGTCTGTCTGTCTGTCTGTCCGTTGACCTATCTGCCGGTCGGTGTATCGGTCTATCTGTCAGTCGGTTTGCTTGTCTCATCATCATCATCATCATCATCATCATCATCATGGTGATGATGATGATAACATTATTGTCATTATCACTATTATTATCACCATTATTATTATTAACATTATTATCATCATTATGGTTGTTATTATTATCACTGTAACCTGTATTTTCTCCCCCTCAACCTCAGTTCCATTCCACTGATTTAGTTCCTCACTCTACCCCAAATGTTGCTCCCAAATCAAAAATAGATAAGTGGCTCTCTGCTCATCCGTCGTGCTCGTTGTTTCGAACGTAAATTTGTCCTGTCTGAAGGAGAACCAATAGGTCGAAACGCGTTGCGTTTGTTTTGTTAGTCGTTCATCCCTTCGTTTGGCGGTCCAGTATTTCTGTTTTTGTTTCTGTCGGTTGGTGAGTTGGTCTGCCTTTTTGACTGCAAGAGAACTAAAAAAAAAAAAGAAAGAAAAAATGCGACCGGATATTTGGTTGGATCTGCATCTAAAGGGTTAACTTTATTCAGGTTGTTTGTCGGTATTGTGTCCGTGTTTAGGAATTTAGTTTGACCTGGTTTGTTTATTCTGTGCGTCCCCAAGCGGATAAATTTGTTCGGGTTGTTTGTTAGGGTTGTGTCCCGCCTCTTAGAAGGAAATTTGACTTGGATGTTTGTTGGGATTGTATCCCAAATCTTTTTCAGTGGGAAAATTTGACCATGTCGTTTACTGGAGTTGTGTCCGTCTCTAAGTGGTTAAATTTGACCGGGTTGATTGTTAGTGTTGTGTTCTTCTTTAAATGGTTAGATTTGGCCAGTTTGTTTGCTGGGGTTGTGTGTCCATCTTTAGTACTGAAATTTGATCAGTTGGTTGCTAGGATTGTGTCCGTCTCTAAGTGGTTAGATGTGACCTTTTTTTTTTTTTTTTTTTTAGCGTTGTGTCCATCTTTGGTGCTGAAATTTGACCACATTGTTCGTTGAGGGTGTGTCCGCCTCTTAGTGGTTCAATTTGACAAGGCTGTTTGTGATCTGTGTCCGTCCCTAAGTGATTGCATTTGACCAGTTTGTTCGTTGGAGGGGGGGGGGGGGGGGGTATCCGTCTGGAACTGGTTACATTTGACCGTGTTGTTTGTTGGCATTGTGTTCATCTAAATAGTTAAATTTGACTGGCTTGTTTGTCAGGGCTGTGTCCGTCTCTTGGTTGAAAAATTTGAACAGGTTGTTTGTTTGAGTGGTGTTGTCCGTCTCTTAGTTGTAAGATTTGAACAGGTTGTTTGTTTGAGTGGTGTCCGTCTCTTAGTTGTAAGATTTGAACAGGTTGTTTTGTTTGAGTGGTGTCCGTCTCTTAGTTGTAAGATTTGAACAGGTTGTTTGTTTTGAGTGGTGTCCGTCTCTTAGCTGTAAAATTTGAACAGGTTGTTTGTTTGAGTGGTGCCCGTTTCTTAGTTCTAAGATTTGAACAGGTTGTTTGTTTGAGTGGTGTCCGACTTTTAGCGATTGAGTTTGACAGGGGTTGGTTTGCTGGAGTTGCGTCCCTCCCAACAGTGACTAATTTCAGTTGAGTTGTTCGGAGCGAGGGTGTCCTTCTCAAGTGATTACATTTGAAAAAAAAAAAAAAAAAAAAAAAAAACTTTTCATTTGTGTCGTACCCGTTTTTAAGTGGTTAATCTGACCGTGTTGTTTGTCCGTGATGCGTCCATGTCTTAAAGTAGTGAAGTTTAACTGGTTTATTTCGTTGCGGTTGCGTTTATCTTTTAGGTGATTGAATTCGACCGAGTCGTTTGTTGTGTCTGTGTATCAACACAGTTAAAAAATTGCTCGTCTTTTTTGTTGGGTTCTTGTTTCCAAATAGTTAGGCTTAACTTGGTACATGTCTGGGAGGGAGGGGTGTGGTGGGTGGTGGGGGGGGGAGGTGTCTATGATTCTAAGTTAGTTAAATTTGATCTTTTTGTTTTGGGGAGGA
>JADBJO010000096.1:585799-603299 GCA_016801955.1 Conus betulinus | reverse complement strand
TCCGCCATGAAGTCACCCACCTCGGGCTCCTGGTGAAATCACCCCAACCCCTTGATGGAGTCACCTTGAATACCTATGACCTCACATTGAAGACAGAAAGAAATCCCCTTGAACCCCTGATGAAACCACACTGAAGTCCTCATGAGGTCTCTTTGAATTCTTGAAGAAGTTACCTCGAAGTCCTGATGAAGTCACCACGAACTCCTAAAGAAGTCACTAGGATCTCTAAAGAAGTCACCATGAACTCCTAAAGAAGTCACCAAGAGCTCCTCATAAACCCTACACATGCTCCTGATGAAGTCATCATGAACTCCTAAAGAAAGTCACCAGGAGGTCCTCATAAAACCACCTTATACTGCTGACGAAGTCAGCAAGAACTACTCACAAAGTCACCATGAACTCACGACAAATTTCAATTTGAACTGATAGGGAGACGCCTGATAAAGTCACCATGAACTCCTGATAAAGTCACCATGAACTCCTGATAAAGTCACCATGAATTCCTAATAACGTCACTGTGAAGCCCTGATAAAGTCACCTTGAATTGATAAAGTGACCATGTACCGCTGATAGTCACCATGAACTCCTGATAATGTCACCATCAACTCCTGATAAAGTCACCATGAATACCTGATAAAGTCACCATAAACGCACGATAAAGTCACCATGAACCCCTGATAAAGTCACCATGAACTGCCTGATAAAGTCAAAATGAACCGCCTGATAAAGTCACCATGAACCCTGATAAAGTCACCATGAACCCTGTTAAAGTCACCATGAACGCCTGATAAAGTCACCATGGACGCCTGATAAAGGTTTTATCAGGTTAAGGAAAATGTTCAAACCAAAATATTAGTAACAAAGAAACAGCAAAAGAACAGAAGCAATTTGCAGAAAAGCTGAACGATTTTTACTGTAGATTTGATGATAAAGATTTTTAGTAAAGAATTAAAGGAAGTGAAGGAAGAACTCCAAAGCAATGTTAAAAACGATGTTGATGGAAGTGATTCTGTTGTGATTGAGGAAAATGATGTTCATTTTTTTTTTCAAACGTTTAAATGTGAGAAAGGCAATGGGCCCTGATAATATCTGTAGAAAATTGTTGAAGGTGTGTGCTTCTCAGCTCTCCTATGTTTTACAGTCGTTTGTTTACCTGGTCACTTAGAGAATGTATAATTCCTGTTTTATGGAAAAATGCCACTGTATGTCCTGTTCCCAAAAAACGCAACCCAAGCTGTTTAAATGATTACCGACCAGTTGCCCTCACATCTGTTGCAATGAAATGTCTTGAAAGAATTGTCCTCAGTTATGTTTTAAAAGATACTACACAGTACCAAGACCCGTTTCAGTTCGCATACCAACAGAACAGATCAACAGATGATGCCACACTCTCACACTTCTCCATCATGCTTTTTCACACCTCGAAAAAACTGCCTCCTTTGTACGCATTCTCTTTATTGATTTCTCATCAGCATTCAACACCATACAACCACATCTGATGGCAAAGAAAACTCATTAACATAAATGTGGGTAACAAGCTCATTCTTTGGATAACTGATTTTCTTACACAGAGGACACAGTCTGTTCGATATCAAAGTGTTGTTTCGTCTTCCAGAGTCATTTCAACTGGCGCACCCCAGGGTACTGTTTTATCACCAGTGCTTTTTACTCTGTACACAAATGATTGTTCAGGAAGTGATTCAACTTTGTACATTAAATATTCAGATGACTCAGCACTTGTGGATCTTTCCAACTCTGATTCTGTTTACTTCAAGGAGGTTCAAAGATTTGTTGACTGGTGCGATCATAACTATCTTGATCTGAATGTAACAAAAACGAAAGAAATGTTGATTGATTTTAGAAAGAATCCAAAAGCTGCACCACCACCACTTTTTATCAAAGGTGCTGAAGTAGAACGTGTTGAATCATACAAATATTTAGGAACTTTTATAGATAATAAGCTGAATTTTAAATCCCATGTTGAGTATGTCCACAAAAAATGTCAAACCAGATTATATTGTCTTCGCAAGCTGCGATCATTTCATGTGAATACTGACATTCTTCTGACATTTTATTCATGCTTCTTGGAATCTGTTCTAACTTTCTCATTTATGTGTTGGTATGGTGGGTTGACTGTGAAGAGCAGAAATGTGCTTGAGAAAGTGGTGAACGTGGGAGGAGGAAAAATTGGTGAGAGACAAAAAAGTCTGAGTGAGCTATACAGGTGCCGTGTTGTTGTTTGTAAGCGAAGAAGATTACGTGAGACCAGACCCACGTTCTTGCAAATCAGTATGACCTTCTTCAGTCAGGACGAAGATATCGATCGGTTAAATTGCAGAAGTGTCAGATTTAAAACAAAGTTTTATTCCCCTGTCCATTGATTTCATGAACCGAGAAGATGTTTAATTGAAATCCAAATTCCTCTATATGAATGTATGTCATATGTGAGAAG
Source organism: Conus betulinus (assembly GCA_016801955.1). Classification (NCBI taxonomy): domain Eukaryota; kingdom Metazoa; phylum Mollusca; class Gastropoda; order Neogastropoda; family Conidae; genus Conus; species Conus betulinus. Next base: position 600,847 of record JADBJO010000096.1, on the reverse strand, counting down.
ATGGGTAATGTGGCTAAATTATTGTTTATTTGCTGTGAATGTGTGTGACAACAAATTAATTTCTCAAAATTGAGATAATAAAGTTTACTTGACTTGACTTGACTTGATGAAGTATTGATAAAGTCGCACTGAAGTCCTGATAAAATCACCTTGAACTGATAAAGTCACCATGCTCCCCCCCCCCCCCTTCCCCTGATAAAAAATCACCAAGAATTCACTGACAGACAAGTGAACCAAATAGGTGGCTGATAGACTAGCTAACCAGATAGGTCATTGACAGACTAGCTAACCACATGGCTCACTGACAGACCAGCTAACCACATGGCTCACCGACATACTAGCTAACCACAAGGCTCACCGACAGACTAGCTAGCCACATAGCTCATTGACAGACTAGCTAACCACATAGCTCATTGACAGATAAGCTAACCACATAGCTCACTAACTAGCTAAACACATGGCTCACTGACAGACTAGCTAACCACATGTCTTACCTGATATACTTATCAAACAAACGAAAATTGCGTTGTATGCGCAAAGACCCTCACTTCAAATTTCCATCCGCGCCCCCACACCACCAGTGGCTGATTCCTTCTGAGAGATATAGTCTCGACAAGACGTAATCGTTAGTCTACCCTTCTGCCACCCCTAGCCCCTCTCGATCTCTCAACCCCTCACATACCTCCGCTCCCTCCATCCCTTGCAATGAGTGGATCATTTCCTTTGAAAAAAAAAAAACACCACCTGGCAAGTATCGTCATCTCCACGGCAACGAAATCTTCGCGGTGGTCTCTTGAAGAAATCTAATGACGTCATGCCCACACACACACACACACACCACGTCCTTATTATCAGGTGCCTCCCCCCTCCCCCTTCCTTCCTCCCCATTACGACGACAGTGTGACGTGACGGCTCCTATGAATTGCTGGTCTTGCCATACGCAGGGATGTGGCTGTGGAAGGGGTAGGAGGGATGGGGGTGGGGGCAGGAGGGGGAGGGGGGAGAATGAGCAGCATGGGGGCAATGTCTGTGGGAGACTATAGTGTCTCTGGAAATTAAACGCAAACAACAATCCTCCGTGGTGGTCCTAAAGGTTGGATGCTAACGTCAAAGGCTCACGAACAATCAACCAATCCATCCGGCAATAGGGCTGTTTCGTTACATGTGTGGTGACTAGCAGGAGTCTGATACAGCACGATTTCAGAGAGAGAGAGAGAGAGAGAGAGAGAGAGAGAGAGAGAGAGGAGGTTCTACCGTTATGATCACGAAGTGAAAGCCAGGAATTTCTACAGATATCTTACGTTTTGCTTTTCGATTTGCACGATTATAAACAAGTGTATTTTTACATTCAGAACACAGACGCAAAGTAATTAACGCAATTACGAAAGGCGCAATGCATGCCATCAAATCGAACAATAAGAACAATCTTAGGGAATCTACAGCAATCTGCAGAAAAATATCGGAAAATATCAATATGCATACAGAGTTTTAGGCATTACTCGCAGTAAGTCTTTGATATATGAATGCCAGTTTCCACGGAATTTTGTGTCTGTGTGTAAATTTGTTTCTTAATTTGTTCCTTCAAATTGTCGAGGTATACATTTTAAGTTGATTGATTCTACACTTATTACAAATATTTGGCAAACAGGATCATTTGATGAAAGCTTTAATTTCTTTCAACATGTTTCTTAAAACAAACAAAATCGAACTCTACATCAAGTTTCATTCTCACAGAATTTTCGAATCTTTCTTTTGTTATATTCTCTACTTCATCCAGATCTCTCTCTCTCTCTCTCTCTCTCTCTCTCTCTCTCTCTCTCTCTCTAAGCCGCACGCGCGCGCGCGCGCGTGTGTGCATCTGTGTGTGTGTGTGTGAAGAGAGGGAAAATGTAATATTAGAAGTGTTTCTGGCTTAGGTTGTGCTTTTGGCTTAGTTCAGTTATGTTTTCATGTGTCTGCATATTTGTACTGATGTCTTCTCTTTGTTTCTCTTTATCATGCATTTTTGACAGGTCGGTTACTGAGATGAATCATGAATTCTTTTGCTTTTTTAAGCTCTGCAAGCAGCATTCTGGACGTGGATGCTGACACAGTTTTATCACTATTCTATATGGCTATCAAGGAACGGCAAAACTTAAAGGAGTTTCGCCTTCTTTAGCCTCCATGCCGCTGTCGGCAGATCTACTCATTTTATCTTCTTGAGACCATGCAGGGCTGGATCACAGAGTTTTTAAGGTGGGGTGCTGGTAAATGTTTTAGGCCGGGGTCCAGGGGCCGCCTAGGCCCCGGTGGGTCTAGGGGCAAAGCCCTGGTGGGGGGACCAGGGGGGGGCAAAGCCCCCCCCCCCCCCCCCCCCCCGGCCGAAAAATTGATATTTGACATTTTAAAAGCTGTTTCGTGGCATCTCCTGTGAGCTTTTTTTTTTTTTTAGCCGGGTGGGGGGGGGGGGTGGGGATGCTGTAGTACCAAAGCATCGTCCTCCCCCCTGGATCCGGCCCTGCCATATCTAAAGCGGTGAAAAACAATGTTAGAAATGCCAAGTTTAAATTTACTCGCAGCGGTTGTTTTGCTTCGTTTATATATCATCAGAATTTCACTGATGTACGATGTTCTAAGAAGTGTGTAATGCACAAATCTATCTCTGTCATACTCATATGGCTATGCAAGTCCCCGCCATCTACAATCAGTCAATCTTGGAATATACATTGAACCCCTTACTTGTCTTATACACAAGCAAATCAGTGTGAATCTAAAGACTCTAGAGCACTTGCAGCCCGAGTTGTCTTACCATTATTGTCTAAATTATACAGCGATTTGTATGGTGCTTTTCGTGGCAACTTGTTCACATCCATGCGAGTTAGATTCAAACAGTATCTTACAAATTCAACGTGCGAATTCATGTTAACAGGGTCTCTCCCAAAATCACTCTAGACAACCTCAACAGAATTTTGAGCGTTAACGTTTAAAAATCGTCTCATACGAAAGAAACGTGCTTTTACAATAACCTAACTTTTTTTTTTTTTTTAACAAAACCCCAGAATTCTGCATTATTGACTGTACCTTAGAATCCAGCAATATTTCCTATACAAACCAAAGAGCGAGCATCCAGTCTACACATCACACGAAGGTTAACTATAGCTTTTTTTCTTTGCTCTAAGTCTTGACACGCACGTTCAAAACTAAGTCTAGCTGAAAGTCAAATACCAAGATACTTGCATGCGTTCACAATGTGTATCTTTTTTCATTAGCATAATACCTTGAGAGAGAGAGAGAGAGAGAGAGAGAGAGAGAGAGAGAGAGAGAGAGAGAGACAGACAGACAGACAGACAGACAGAGATTCAAGTCACAGCAGCAGTTTGTTGATAGCGCAGCATGTACAACTGGCACCACACCACACCATACACCAGTGCTGCAGAACCGAAGCATGTGGTAAAGCACGGTCCATTACATCAGCGATTTGCAGGATGAGTGAGTGGTGGGGTGAGGGGTAGGGAGGGGGTACAGGGGAAATCCATCCATCGTTTACCGGAGAAAATACACCTTTCAGTCGCCGAGGACTGCGCATGTCTCTCAGTCAATCACTGACGTCAGTATCTGTTTTGATCCCAGTCTTTCATAACATTTGAAAGAAAAAAAAAAAAAAAAAGAAAACCATTAACCGACAACACTAAGTCTGTTTCTCTCCCGTCGCCCTCCCCTTTCGTCCTCTCCTCCCCTCCAAGAAACAAACACTCAAAGCTTTTCTGTGGTTTCCAAGGCAACTGTGCACTGAAACTGGCAATGTCACCGATCCCCTCCCCTTTCCCTCCCTCCTCCACCTTCCCACACACCCCCCCCCCCCCCCCCCCCCCCCCCCCCCCGCGTCTGCCCCACCTTCCTGCTGCTCTCTGCGTTTTCATAACACTATCTTTCAAAGACTCGTTGACTGCACCAAAGTGTATCCATCCTCTACCTTACCTTATCCCCCTGCTCTGCTTCTCAACCCCGCCCCCCCGCCCCCTCCCCCCGATCTCCAGCGGAGAATATGACTATACACTTCCTCTCTCAAGTCCGCTCACATCCCCGCACTCTGACCGTAACTACCCCCCCCCCCCCCCCCCCCCTCTCCCTCTTCCCTGTTATTATTATCCGCTGTTTAATGATGGCATCTGTTTGTTTCAGAAATTGTATTCAGTTCGGTTGCTGAAATTTCATGTGACAACTTGAGGGATATCGTTATTACCCACTGCAAGGATGGCATTTATTGGTGTCAGAAATTGTATTCAGTTTAAATGTTGAAAGTTTATTTGATTGACTGATTGATTGATTGATCCCCCCCCCCCCCCCCCCCCCCACACACACCCCTCACTTAATTCTCGGTTTGTCTGTTGTTAATATTCTGGTTTATATATTTCTAAATCAGGGACGCACCTAGTTTTGCATATATCAATTCATCTGTTCATTATGTATTTATTCATCTGTTATTTCATCTATTCATCTATTTATTTCTCCTGAGAGAGAGAGAGAGAGAGAGAGAGAGAGAGAGAGAGAGAGAGAGAGGACGTTCTATGAACGTCAGATCGTATCTTTCATTTTTAGATGCTGTCTTTCCTTCCTTTCTTGTGGTGTGGGTATAATCGCTTTCTATTTTCGTACACGACGGATATGATCTTTATTCGCTTTTCTTTAAAATTTGGAATACTTAATTACGTATGTATCGGTGTATTCCTATTATAATGAGCAATACAAAAACAGCTAAAGAAAGTTTTCTAGCATATAATATACATTATGAAGACTTGAACCAAGTGGTGAGGCAAATATTGCTGATTCACAAGGGATGCAGTTGAAATATATTGGCTAGATCTTGATTTAAGCATTCTCGGCATCATAAGGATAAGCACTGGTCAGTAGTACATTACTCACATCACATTTATTAAAATCTGTATTTCACAATGTCCATGTCATGATTTATTAGGATATCTGTAACGTCTCACGGAGGCAATGTTGGAAGATTTATGTACCATACCTGCTTAGTTTCGAATCAACCTCATACGAAATTAATACGGGTTTTAAATAAAGATTTTCACAGCTTGTAGTTCATACATTCGAGCATGGGAGGGAGGGAGGGACTGGGAGGAGGTGGGGAAGGAGGGTGGTTGAAGAGGAAGTTTTTTTTTCTTTGGAGGGGGTGGGGGTGGGGTGTGTGACTTGCAGGCAACGGAGCTAGCAATCAAATCTCAGCGGGGGTGCCATTTCTGTAAAGGTAGGCAGACCAGGGTCGTGATCACTGACCCGTTCCTCGTTCTGTTCTCTTTCTTGTTTCCTCCTCCTCCTCCTCCTCCTCCTCCTCTCTGTCTGTCTCTGTCTTGATCTGTGTCTCCATCTCTGATTCTGTCTCTGTCTGTCAGTCGGTCGGTCTGTCTGTCTGTCGGTCTCTTCTGTCTGCCTGTCGGTCTGTCTCTGTCTCTGTCTCTCTCTCTCTCTCTCTCTCTCTCTCTCTCTCTCTCTCTCTCTTCTCTATGTGTCTCCCTTAACTTTACCCTCTCTCTCTCTCTGTGTCTAACTGCACCCGTCCGTCCTTGTGTGTGTGTGTGTGTGTGTGTGTGTGTGTGTGTGTGTGTGTGTGTGTGTGTGTGTGTGTGTGGAGAGAGAGAGAGAGAGAGAGAGAGAGAGAGAGAGAGAGAGAGAGAGAGACCTGTCCTGTCTGTCTGTCTGTCTGTCTGTCTTACTCCCCTCCGCCCTCACTATCCATCTCTCTCTCAGTCTTTGCCTTCCTGTCTGTCTGTCTGTCTGACTATGTCTCTGTTTTTGTTTCTCTCTGTCTATCTGCTTGTCTGTCTGCCTGCCTGTCCTGTCTGTCTATCTTTCTGCATGCCTAACTGCCTGTCTGTCTGTCTCTTTTCTCTTTCCCTCAGTCTGTCTATCTGTCTTTCAGTCTCTGTCTGTCTATCTATCTGTCTTTCAGTCTCTGTCTTTCTCTCTTTCTCTGTCTGCCTTTCTGCCTGTCTACCTACCTGCATGTCTGCCTGTCAGCCTACCTGCCTGCCTACCTGTGTGTGTGTGTGTGTGTGTGTGTGTGTGTGTGTGTGTGTGTGTGTGTGTGAGTGAGTGAGTGAGTGAGTGTGCGTGTGTGTGTGTGTGTGTGTGTGTGTGTGTGTGTGTGTGTGTGTGTGTGTGTGTGTGTGATATTACTTTCTATTTTTTTTTAACGGCTGTAATCTTTTATCGCTTTTCTTTAAAATGCGCAATATTCAAATGCATCTGTGTCACTGTGCTTTGTTATTACGGCAAGCGTAATGCACGTATAAATATTATGTGAAGACTTAAAGCAAGTGATCGGGCAAGAAAAAGGTACTGGCGTCATATCCTGTTTCAAGTGGGATGTGGGTAACACATGATAAGTTTAATTTTGGTAAATACTACATTGCTGCATTAGTGGACACTCTCCTTATTTGATAAAGTATATAACCCACATTTTTCCATGACATAATTCATTGGCATATCTGTAATGGCTCATAATATATAAGAATAATGGTGATAGTTCTATAGACAATTCCCATTTACTTTCAAATCAGCCTGATACTACACTGATGACAGGAAACACGATCGATTTTCACAGCAAGCGGCGCATACATTCGTGCGTTGGAGGAAGAAGCGGATGAGAAGGGGGGGGGGGGGAGGGAGGAGGAAAGGGGGGGGGGGGGTGACCAGCAGGCAACGGAGCAATCAAATCTCAGCGGGGGTGCCATGTCTGTTAAAGGTGGGCATGCTAGGGTCGTGGTCGCTGACCCGTTCCTCGCTCTGTTCCTGTCCTCCTCTGTCTGTCTGTCTGTCCTGTCTCTGTCCTGTGTGTGTGTGTGTCTGTCTGTCCTGTGTGTCTGTCTGTCTGTCTGTCTGCCTGTCTCTTCTGTCTGCTCTGTCTGTCTGTCTCCTCCCATCTCTCTCTCACTCTCACCCTCATCTCTCTGGCCGGTCTCGTCTCGTCTTCTCTCTCTCGTGGGTCGCTCTCTGCTCTCTCTCGTCTCAACACTTGTCTCGCTAACTCTCTCTCTCTCTCTCCTCTCCTCTCTCTCTCTCTCTCTGTAATCTGCCTGTCTGTCTGTCCTCGTCTGTCTCGCTAACTCCCTCTCCCTTCTCCCTCTCTCTCCCTCTCACTCTCCTTTTTCCGTCTATCTACCTGACTGTCTTCTCTCACATCTCATTTCTCTTTCTCTGCTCGTCTCTAACTTCTCTCTCTCGTCTCTCTCTCTGCTACCTGACAGAGTCCGTCTCACTCTCCTCTAATTCTGTCTGTCCTGTCTGTCCCTCCTTCTATCTGCCGTCTATTCAAAACTCTACCACATGAATCTTCTCTCGCTTCTTTACCCTCACGAACACCACTCTACACTCACACCAAGTCTCATCCCGCCCGTTCACACTACCACACATCACAGCGTCTCCTACCACCATCATCACACCTACACAACTCTCACATGCCCTCACATAATCTACCCCCCTGGCACTCTCGTCTTTCATGTCATCTCCCAAACCGACGGGCAAACCTGCATGATACACTTTCGTCTCTCCGCTCTCTCTCTCCTCTCTCCGCCTATCGCAAGTACACCACCTCTCTAATATCGTATCTACCGTCAACAGTTCTCTCTCTCGCCTCCTCACACTCCCTCGCCGTCGCGCTCTCTCTCCTCAGCTAATCCCCCTCCACTAAACCACCACCCGACCGTCATCAACGCAGCCTCTCCGCACTCTCTTCTCGTCTCTCCCGGCCAAAGTCGCATAACCAGTCCTCATCTCTCTCTCCTCTCCAAGCCATTTCGTCCTCGGGGACTCCCTCGTTCCCTCCTTCCGCTATCTACCCGCCGAAACGTCCTCTCTCCCTCCTCACTATCAGGCTCCGACGTCATCAACAAGTCACTATACACATATCGTCTCGTCCCCACCCGCTCCTCCTCCTCCTCCCCACATCTACGCTAGCACCCTCCTCTGCATCCCACCGCACACATACACCACGGCGCACTGCTCTCGATCTGACGATCCTGCGTGGATCTAGCTGATGATAGTCTTCTTGTCTCTCCTCCTCCTCTCCTCTCTCATCTCCAACGCGCGCGCGGGGGCCGCTCATCTGCCTCCTCGATCATCCTCTCATCACCTCACATCGCACCACCTCCCACACTCTCCATCTCACCCCCAACACCATCACCCCGCACTACCGCTCACGCCCTCCCCCTCAATCTCTACAACTCTACTACGTAAATGCACCAGGATACTCCCACCTACCACGCGCGCTCTCTCCGCGCGCTCCCCGCGTGACCCCGCTCGCTCGACAGTATTTCCTTTCCTCATCTTCTTACCACTCCTCCCTCTCACATCTTCTCCTCTATTTCGCTCTGTGCTATCTACCACGATCCAGTATAACGCAGGCAACACGTCACCGCTCGCGGCTCGCCCCTCGCCGGCCGCCTGTACATCGTTACACACACGTCTCCTCCCTCACACTACACATCCACATCACATCTCGGTCCCCTCATCCTCCCTCCACACTCCTCACTCACCACACCACACCACCACCTACTCGATCTCCACTCCTCACACTCGCCGCATCGACCAAGCACTCCTCCTCCATCACCCCCCCTCTCACTCACCACAACACACACACACACGCACATCAGGGTCGGCGCTCCCTCCACTAGTCTATACCCCTTCCCTACATTTCTTCGGGCGGGGGGTTGTCATTTGTCTCCAATCGATCCCTCTCGCCAATGCTGCATGCTCGCGTATGGCAATAAAGCGTAAGCCTCGATACAGATGTAACTAGGAACCAGAGGTCTTCCTGCCTGCCCCTTGCCCCGTCACCCTATCCTCTTTCCCACCCGTCTCTCTCTCGTCTCTCCTTCCTTCCCTCGCTCTCCTCGTTCCTTAACCTCCTCCACTCCCTCATGCTCTAAAACCTAGCTGCCCGCCCCCCGCCCTCCTCGCCATTCGGGTCTCCCTCCCATTTTTCTCTCATCCTTCTACTCCCTCTTTCCCACTATCTACCTTCTTCCATCTGGACCCCCTCTCTACGGGGGGAACCGGGGGGGCGGGGGGGTCCTCCCCCTGGGAGGGCGGGGGCTCGCGGGCCCACCTCTCGGGTGGGGTCCGCCGCGCGGGGGGGGGCCAATCCGTGGGGCTACGGGTCTCCTTATCCTACGAGATAAGCTGCACCACTAAGACGTGGCTTACCTGCTATGTCTCGGCTGCGCACGCGCGTGGCAAACCCAACCCCCCCTCCCCCCCCCCCCCACACACTCACCATCCACTCACCTCACTCTTCATCCCCTCTCCGCACGTAATGCACGCCTCTCGCTCTCCTCTCAATCAGACTCTCTCTCAATCTCTACGGCCCCACTTACAACTCCTCATGCTCCTCTCCCGACGGATCGCAACACTGACTCGTTATCTACCCTGATCTTTCCTGCACATCTATCGCTGTGACCATGTCACACCCCTCTGTTTACTGCCATCACACATGTCCACCCCCTCCCGCCTTGTGTTGGACAGACTGATCAGGCAGTGAAGTCTGCAAAGGGGAAGAAGGGTGGTTGTATGTGGTGGCGGTAGGGAAGTTGCAGGGCTGGGGGTGGGGGGAGTGAGGTAGCTGCAATTTACAAGATAAGGGATGGAGACATGGGTCACCATTGGAAACACTAACTATTGGGGGATGGGGGTGTGGTGGGTGGTGGGTTGGGTTGGACACTGGGTTGGACGGAAGTGGAGAGAAAGGAGGTGGTGTGCTGTTCTGACTTGATGCGTTGTGTGTTGTTTTTGTGTGTGTGGATGTGTGTGTGATGGTGTGTGTGTGAATGTGCTGTGCACTGGCGGATGCTTTTGTGTGTGTGGTGTGGTGTGTGTGTGATGTGTGTGGTGTGGTTGAGTGTGGAGCGTGCCTCTGTTTGTGTGTGTGTGTGTGTGTGTGTGTGTGTGGTGGTGGTGTGTGTGTGGTTGAGTGTGGTGTGGTGTGTGTGTGTGTTTGTTTGTGGTGTGTTGTGTGGTGTGGTGTGCGTGCGTGAGTGCGTGCGTGGTGTGTGTGTGTGGGGCATGTCGTGTGTGTTTGATTTGCTGTTGTGTGTGTGGTCCGACACTATGTGTGACACATAGAGCATATACTGGAGAGAACCGGTTTGGGGTGAAGGGGAGGGAGGTAGAGAGGATTGGGGATTGAAGGGTTGGGAACTAAAGGAGCGGTGATGGCTGTTGGTGGGGGGTCTGGGGGTGAGGGGCGTAGGGGGCTGCTACTAAGGATACCAGATGACCTGCGGAGGGGTGCGGTCGAGGACTTAACGAATGGGAAAGGAGGCTGATCTGATACAAAAATGTTGCTTGCAAGACCCTATGTCGAGCATAAAACCAAGAAAGGGGGGTCGATGCTGCGAGCGCATGCAAGACTCCCATTTCTACGTCTTCCCCCACTCCTCCCTGTGCTTTTTGTCGTTGGTGTGTTTGTTGTGTGGGATTTGTGTGTGTGTGTGTGTGTGGTGGTGTGTCATGTGTGTTGGCTGCGTGCTGCGTGCGTCGCGTTTGCGGTGTGTGCGTGTCCGTTTTTAGTGTGTGTGCGCGGAGCACTGTGTGTGATATTAAAGTTCGCGTTTCGATAGCATGCACTGTGTCATTGCTTCATGCAGATCCTTGTGACGCCCCCATCTATCCCTTTTTCCAACTGATGCACGCACTACATCTATCCTCCTTAAATCAATTGATCATTAACTTCCCCATTACACATAGACTCTCTATATTCCTATCCATGTTCGTAGAGTCGTGAACTCTCCATTACACATGCGCACGTCCATACTTTGCTATGGGCAAGTTTAATTCGTGAACTTCTGCGCATTATGACATGAAACGTAGTAGTCCATATACACTATAACGTGAAGACGTTCCTCCTTTACTACTTTGAAACAACCGCTAACTTCCCTTTTTTTTCCGCGCTAATATTGATCATACTACTTCATCCTATCTACATTTGATCATTAACATTCCCTTTACATTGATCATTTAACTTCCTTTTCACAGTTTGATCATTAACTTCTCCTTCCCATTTGAATCAATTTAATTTCTCCTTCACATTTGAAATCATTAACTTCGAACCTTCAACCCATTTGATCATTAACTTCTCCTTTACAATTGATCATTAACTTCTTCTTTACATTTGATAATTAACCTTCTTCTTTACATTTGAATAATTAACTTCTTGGGCTTTACTTTGTGGATTAACTTCTTTACATTGATGATTAACTCGCTTGGGGGTACATTTTATCATTACCTTCTTTCTTTACATTTGATGATTAACTTCTTACATTGTGATACATCAAACTTCTCCTTTACATTTGATCATTAACGTGCTTATTCTACATTTGATCATTAACTTCTCCTTTTACATCTTGATCATAGTCACTTCTCCTTTACAATCTTGACTAATTAACTTCTATCTAATTCTAACATTTAGTGACACTAAGTAACTTCTGTCTTTACATTTGATAATTAACTTCTCCTTACATTACATGATAATCGGCTTCTTCTTACTTTTGATAATTAAAATCTTCTTACATTTGTAATTACTTTCCTTTACATTGCGTTTCCATTATTCAATCGTCGAGTTCTCCTTCACATTAAACCATCAAAGTCTCCTTTTCAGTTACATTCGGCCTTTTGATTTCTCGGTACAGTCGTGCCATCAAACTCTATCTCTTTACACTTGATCGCCAGTTTATTTGTGTTCACAAATAGTCGTCAAAATTATCCTTTACTTATAGTCACAATTATTTTCTCTTTCCCTGTGCATTTGATAGTTAGCTTCTCCTTTTAATAAATATTCCCTAACTTCTTTGCATTTGCATTTGATCCGTCAAACCTGTCCTTTATATTTTGATTATCACCTTCTCTTACTTTGAAATGAATCGTTGGGTTCTCTTTTACATGTAAAATCATTCTACCTCCTTTTAAACTCGATCGTCAACTTTCCGCTGTTTAGATCTGATCGTCAACATCTCTCCCTATACACCTGACCATTAATTTTTTTCCCTGTATATCAACAGTCAAGTTCTCCTTTACCTCTCGATCGTCAACTTTCCTTTACCATTTCATCAACTCCTCTTTTGTATTTGCTCATCAACTTTGTACATTTGATTGTCAGCATCTTCTAAACATTCGATCGATTTTGATCACCCATATTTCCTTTACAGTTTTATTGTGAACCTCTTCCTTTGCAAGTGATCGTTGGATTTTTTCCTTCCCCTTGGCACCCAGCCGCCAACTCTGCAACACATTGATCAGCAGCTTTAAAAAACAATGACTGTCAACTTTCTTTACCTTTACGTCTCAAAGTCCTCTTTTATTACATTTGACAACAAGAGGTGCGTCCTATGAAGGTTCAGGAAAGAAAAACAAACCCCCACAAAGACACAAAAATACTCCACGATAGCGTTTAACATCAATCCTGACACATGGGAACAAGCTGCTATGGATCGAGCTAGAAACAGCGCTACTCTATCGACGACAGGTACCAATCTATGTGAAGAAAGGAGAGGACAACGTGCAGCACAACATAAAGCGAACAGGCAAGGAAAACCAGGGAAAACCCGCGCACCAACTAAGCAAGAACAGGGTTCCCACATTGCCTGTCCAAGCTGTCACCGCACATTCCGTGTCACGGCGTCGCGGGGCTTGATCTCTGGAATCGGCGGCGTGTCTCCTGCTGTGCAGTGTCCCACAAATAATCTCACGACCCCGACAACCCCAAGATGACTGAATTGATGCTCGTCGCTCTCGATGGACGAATAACAACAACGATTTTGACCATCAGTTTCTCTTTTCCCAAACTCTACTTTTTAATTTACCCAGTCAGCCATCTCCTCTTCGCATGTGACTGTCAGCATCTTTCCGTCCCGATGTGATTCTTTGACCGTCAATTCCTCTTTAAATTTGACCGTTCAACATCCTTTAGACTTTGACCATCACTTCCTCTTTCTTTGACCCGTCAATCGAAATCTTTACACATGACCATCCACTTCTCTTGTTACATTTGACCTTAAAAGTCGTAATCAGTTTTACCTTTACAGTCTTCTCTTCGTCAAAAGGCGAGTCGCTAATTTGACAAGTCCCATCCTTAACGTCTTCAAGAGCAGAGTATTCCGCTCTCTCTTCCAAAAAGGCAGTCCTTCACCAATCGACTCTCAATTTCCTTACCCTCAACCAACAACTTTCTTTTGTTCTTTTCTTTTTTTTCTTTCTTCTTTCCTTTTTCTTCTTCTTCTTCTTCTCTTATTCTTTCTTTCCAATTCTTTCTTCATTTGTCCACATGGAAAAACGGTCGTGTGCCGTGTGGAAGAAACAGAGCTACTGTCGAGCACGATATTTTCCGACGTGCTGCTCTCTCCCTGGTTTGCATTTCTTTGCCTTGGTTGGTCAGTCTCCCCAAACTCATAATATCTCGAAAGACAAGAGTCTGAAAGCACACATAACATTATGAACCCCGCCGAAACATGTCACCACAAGCTTCCTTTCCTCCACCCACCAGCCCTCTCCCACCCCCGCTCTCCTTGCTTTTACTCTTCCGACTCACACGCAGCCCACTCACTCAATCCACCCCTTTTCGAAAGTCCCTGTCTGAAAACATATCCTTGAAGACATCCTCCCAGCCTTTTTCTCCCCCACCACCCCCCCCCCCCCCACCCCCCCCCCCAACCTTTTCTTTCCGCTATAACCTTTCTAAATACCGGATCCGTAGACCCCCCCCCCTTTTTCCCCTCTTTTCCCCCCCCTCCCTTTCCCCTCTTGCCTTTCGCAACCAGGATCCACATCCCTGCTTCCGCCTTTTTCACGTGTCTAATCTCCTCCGATCACGCTTTTTCCGGGATTTGACTTTTTCTTTTTTTTTCCTATTTCTCTTCTTTCTTTCTTCCTCGAGGGTCCTTTCCCCTTTCCATTTTTTTTTCTTCCCTTTTCTCTCTTCTTCTTCGTTGGGATGCTTCTTCTTTTTTTCTTTTTTTTTGGACCATTTGTCCTCTTTTTTTTTTTTTTCCATTGGAGGATCTTACTTTGTCCCCCAATGTAACGTCGGATAGGTGAAGTAGAACACCCCCCCCCCAGGTGAAGTCGAGCCAGAGGGACGGTAATTTCCGCGTGCTCTCTCTCGTCTCCCTTTCGTTTGAATGCCTGCCCTTGGATTTGTTTGAGTCTCCAAAACTCAAGTAAATGACCCCCGGGAAGGTGAGAGTGAATGAATGGAGGACCACCATACCATATTAGCCGGTAACCCGAACACCCCCTCACACACGTCCGTACGCCTTCCCTCCACGCACCAACCAGCGTCCTCTCTCCCCACCCCACCCCCCGCTCTTCCTCCCCCCCCAAGGTGACCCCCCCCCCCCCCCACCCTCTTCCGCTCTCGCCACCCCGGCCGCACACCCATCCACATCCCCCACACCTCCCTTTTCCCCTCGGACCCCCCCACTCCCTGTCTGAAAAAAATCCACAGATGAATAGTAGAATGCCTCCCACCCCGCCTTCCTCCCCCCCCCCCCCCCCCCCCTCCCCGCCCCCCCCGCCCCCCCCCCCCCTTCCTCCCCCCCACCCCCAAGTAGAATGAATGGAGGACCCCCTCCACGGCCCCCCCCCCAACCCCCCCCCCACCCCCCCCCCCCCCCCCCCCCCCCCCCCACCTTTTGTCAGCTCCCCCATGACTTTTGTCAGCTCTAATTCCAATGAATGGATGGCCCGTCGACCAGAACCTCCTGTGGAGGCAAGGTCAGTGCAAAGGGACGGAAATGACGCTGACAGTCGCAACCAGGCCACCTCCTGAAAGCCAGCCATTGTCCGCCGTGACTAATCTCCCTCCTGAAGTCCCCTAACGCCGGATGTGACGTCACGCGCTTCACAAAACTGGAGCAGAAAATGAAAGGTTTGATCTGAGGCTCCGGGATTAACAGCGAGGCTGTTTTGGTGTGAGTGAGGGCTTGTGAGTGAATGGAGGAAGGTGAAAGTAGAATGAATGGAGGAAGGTGAAGTGAAATGAATGAGGGAAGGTGAAGTAGAATG
>JADBJO010000096.1:565799-578299 GCA_016801955.1 Conus betulinus | reverse complement strand
GAAACATGTTTTATAAGAAGATTTGATTTCAACTTGAGAGTGACAGACTTTTCTTTGCGGGTCTTGCGGGTCTTTTGATGAAAAGAAATAACCGGTATTGAGCTGTAGCTTTGCATTTTAATTCTCTCACCTTTTTTTTTTTTTTTTTTTTTTTTTTTTTTAGTGTTTTTTTGATTGGCTTTTCAGGTCTGATGTGGCTTTTGTGGTCGGCAGGGCTTTGAGATTTGATTTGATTGATTTGATTTGATTTGATTTGATATTTGATACATTCTAAAATGAGCATCATCAAAAAAACACTTTGACGTCCCTTAACTAAACTAGGAAGAAACATGAATATTGATAAGATGATGCCAGCCCTGTCCTGTCTGAAGATATCATAGAATGCTAACAGCCGTCAGTCTGCAATTAACCTTTTCAGCACTATTTTCAGTATCAAGACGTAATATGTCACGCATGCAAGGTGGTACCGCAGCGTGTGGCATTATAGCATTCAATGGCTAGTGTTCAGATTTTCCCAAGACTTAAGGCCTATTCTCGATCATGTTGGCAACAATGTAAAATTCATAAAGCGTTTCTACAGTTTTTTTTTTTTTTTTATTTTTTTTTGTATAGATCTGTCCATGTAAAAACAAAATGAGACAGTTTTATTTGCTGTTTTTTTATGCAATATACTTGGTTGATTCACCAGAATGACAAATTATATGGCATTACTCAGTTACATTTGGCAAAGTATATTCAATATGTGGTGTGTCTTAATTATATTTACTTTTGCTTTTTTTTTCCGGGATTAGAAATCAGTCGCATTTAAAGGTTTGATCTTGATTGAATACAACTTCGTATTCATACCATATTTGCATGTAACATCACCTAACCCGACTTTTGTGAGTTTTCAAAGCAGTGATTGTAAGTGATCAATAATCTTAAGAAAACATCAGTTTCTCAATCTTGGAAATACTGCTTTAAGTTTAAATGTGTAATAGTTTGGTAATGGAATCTTTCTAAAGAGTAGTGGTGTATGAATGGAATCTTTCTTGGGAATAATGGCATGACAAAAGGAATTTTCAGAGCGTAATAATAGGCGGCAGTAGGTGTGTCCAGAATTGTGGCGCGGCAATGAGATTTTTTCAATGGCATCTTTCCAGAGAGTAGTGGTGTGGCAATGGGATCTTTCCAGAGAGTAGTGGTGTGGCAATGGAATCTTTCCAGAGAGCAGCGGTGTGGCAATGGAATCTTTCCAGAGAGTTGTAGTGTGGCAATCAAATCTTTCCAGAGAGTAGTGGTGTGGCAATGGGATCTTTCAGGGAGTAGTGGTGTGGCAATGGAATCTTTCCAGAGAGTAGTGGTGTGGCAATGGAATCTTTCCAGAGAGTAGTGGTGTGGCAATGGAATATTTCCAGAGAGTAGCGGTGTGGCAATGGAATCTTTCCAGGTAGTAGTGGTGTGGCAATGGAATCTTTCCAGGGAGTAGCGGTGTGGCAATGGAATCTTTCCAGAGAGTAGTGGTGTGACAACGGAATCTTTCCAGAGAGCAGTGGTGCGGCAATGGAATCTTTCCAGAGAGTAGTGTGTGGCAATGAAATCTTTCGAGAGAGTAGTGGTGTGGCAATGGGATCTTTCCAGAGAGTAGTGGTGTGGCAATGGGATCTTTCCAGGGAGTAGTGGTGTGGCAATGGGATCTTTCCAGAGAGTAGTGGTGTGACAAGGGAATCTTTCCAGAGAGTAGTGGTGTGGGCAATGGAATCTTTCCAGAGAGTAGTGGTGTGGCAATGGAATCTTTCCAGAGAGTAGTGGTGTTGCAATGGGATCTTTCCAGAGAGTAGTGGTGTGACAACGGAATCTTTCCAGAGAGTAGTGGTGTGGCAATGGAATCTTTCAGAGTAGTGGGTGTGGTGAGAGTGTGCAATGAAATCTTTCCAGAGAGTAGTGGTGTGGCAATGGGATCTTCCAGAGAGTAGTGGTGTGACAATGAGATCTCTCCAGAAAGTAATGGTGTGGCAACAGGATTTTTCCAGGGGAGGAATGGTGTAGCAATGGGGTCTTTCTGTGGAATCATGGAGTGGCAACATGATTTTGCAGAGAGTAGTGGTGTGACAATGTGATCTTTCTAGAGTGGTGGTGTGCGGCAGTTGGATCCTTTTACAGAGCAGTGGCGGGGCAATGGGATCTCTCTGTAGAGTGAATGTGTGGCAAGGAATTCTTTCCAGAAAACTGTAGCGCGGCGGCAATGGGATATTAGTCGATAGTAATGGTGTGACATTGGGATCTTCTTTGAGTTTTTGTTCTGTTGGAACAGGATTATTAATCCCTTTCATTATCAGTCACTGAAACAACAATATACGATCATACACACACACACACACACACACACACACACACACACACACACACACACACACACACACACACACATGCACACACACACACACACACACACCCCACACACACACACACATGTACGCACGCACACACACACACACACACACACACACACTCGCATGCGCGCACGCGCCCCCCCCGCCCCCCCCCCCCCCCCCCCCCCCTCCACCCACACACATGCACGCATGCACACATACACACACACACACACACACACACGCACACACACGCTCACAGACACACACACACACACACACACACACACACACACACACACACACACACACATTAAGAGAGAGAGAGAGAGAGAGAGAGAGAGAGAGAGAGAGAGAGAGAGAGAGAGAGAGAGAGAGAGAGAGAGAGAGACAGACAGACAGAGACAGACAGACAGACAGAGAATGAATACACACGTTAGATGAATGAACAAACAAATAAATTAATCAAAACTTAATACAAGAGTGGACCAACCACTAATACTGTTAGTCTGAGGCGCATTCTCTCAGCGCCCATGTGAGGTTTCGGTACTGACAAAGGCAACCAACATTATTATACAGTACAAACAGGATCCAAAATACTTCCACACACCCCCACATCTTCCAGTGCACTTCGGTTTTACAACAACAACAACAAAACAACAACAACAAAACAACAACAACAAAACAACAACAAAAAGGTTTCATCCCAAACACCCCTGTACTCAAAGATCTCCCAGTGACTGTAAACATGCTGCAGATGAAGTAACCAAGAGGTAGTTTCCGTTTCCAAATGCCTCTTTCCATTCAATCTCACTATCATCTCTCACCACTTTCCCAGCAACCGAACGCTCCCTCCCCCACCCACCTCCTCCTCCTCCACCACGCCTCATCCCACCCTCACCGTCATGCTTCCTTCCTGACCCCCCCCCCCCCCCCCCCCCCCCACCCCCAGCCCAGCACTATCTGACAACACCCATACCCTCACCGTCGCCCCAGCTGAAGTTAAACTGGCAAGACATGGGTGTTTGACAGCTTGTTCAAAACACGAACATTTTCATCAACAGGCACCCTGGGAACTATCCGGTTCAAGAAGTTTCTCGCAGAAGAGATCGGACTCTGAACTCGGTAAATGCCAAACGTTCCACGTTGCTATTGATTAAATCAATCAACCTTCCTCTCTGGTCTGAGCTGACTGCACTGCGAACAAATTAGGATTGGCACATAGCAAATGGTGAACTGACACCCTTGAAAACGATTCCACTTAAAAAAAAAAAAAAAAAAAAAAAAAAAAAAAAAAAAAAAAAAAAAACCTGGGCGAAGATGGTTACTGGAAATATGTCTGTAACAGTCTTTACGGCTCAGTAAGCGCTATCGGTAGAGACATTTCGACTGCCCTAGCAACACAACCATAGTTAGATGTTCTACCACCCAACTTTCATACGTATGACTTCAGTGCATCATGTTTATTCACGCTACATATAACGGAAGCGTCAGGAGTAAGATTATATAACGCAGTTTTCGGATGGATATATAGTTTTTCTTTTTTTTTTTTCAATTACATCTCCGGTTTCAAATTTTCCTCTGCTCTTGGCTTTACTCTTTTTTTTTTTCAGGGACAGATACCAAACTTTTCGATCCGTTTATTCAACTCCAGCTCTATTTCAAACTTTACCTGTATGAAATAAATCTGTCGTATGACTCTACACAATAGCGCATATTTTAAACTGTCAGAGCGATCTGAACTGCATTTTGAAATGGGAGGCAAATAATATGTATGTACATACATTTTTTTTTTTGCGCCAGAAGAGTTCTCCCCTTCTTTGTGTGTCTTAGCGGTAGTACAATGGCAGTAAAGGGAGAAGATTTGAATCGGAATATCTGTGCCGGTAGCACGAACTATGCCGTTTGAACTGTGACATAATGACTCTTTCGTAATCAACGCTGTATGAAGGATATGGTTTTCCCATTCCTTTCAGCTTCAGAAAGCAGTTTGTTCACTGACACGAGTAATGGAACGCCCGAAAGTACTAATTAGGCCTCCGACATGATGTGACTTCTACACAAAACTTAGATACGTTTTTTGTTTTTTTTTTTTTCTTTTGCTTTTTTTTTTTTTTTTTTTTCAAACCCGACATCCAATTCTGGACATCACGAACGACAACACGCTGATACGTCAGACACAACGACGACGACGTCACGCCCATTTTTTTTTTTTTTAATAATGTCATTGCACAGCTTTGACGACGTCACGATCAACAACTTGCCGGCGTTACGAAGAAAACGTGTTGGCGTCACGAAGGGACACACACACACACACACACACACACACACACACACACACACACACACACACACACATACTGCTTAGTCCTGAGCAATACATGTAGCCACTTGGACAGTAGATTCGCCATTTTCCACACAACTCTGCTCCTGCAATGTTTGCCCCCCCCCCCCCCCCCCCCCCCCACGGTCGCGGCTCCCAGTGAAGCAAAAGAGTAAAAGGAATCACAGATCACTTCGAAGGCAGCATCGCACACTACTGCAAGGAAGACATCATAACAACAGTCAAAGGGCACTAGTACGCCGCATCCCCCACCTTACTACTGAAGGTCGCCATTCTGAATGACGTCAAAAGGTCACTTCCGGGCACCCTCCCCCTCACTGCTGTCCGAACTGGAATACCCTTCCTCCCCCACGTCCCCTACAGCCCCCTTCACGCTCCTCCCCACCCTGCCCTTCCCGCCCCCTTTCCCCTTCTTCCCGACGCCGTTGACGTTTCCACTGGCTGGCTTCGTCGTCGGCGTCGTCGGCGTCGTCGTCCTCATCGGCGGCCAGACACCGACCAGGGGTGGTGGCGGTGATGAGGGTGGAGGGTGTCCTCCTCCTCCTGCT
This sequence comes from Conus betulinus, assembly GCA_016801955.1. NCBI lineage: Eukaryota > Metazoa > Mollusca > Gastropoda > Neogastropoda > Conidae > Conus > Conus betulinus. Next base: position 573,056 of record JADBJO010000096.1, on the reverse strand, counting down.
CCCCCCTCCTCCCTCGGCGATCCTGTGGCCTTTACCCTCCCTCCCCCTCCTTCCGGCTCCTCTGCTCGCCGTCTCTGGCCCCGGGAGAGGGCAGGGAGGCAGCCGTTCCTCCGCCGCGGGCGGAGGGTGATGGTGGGGGCTGACGATGGCTGGCGAGAGAGGGAGTTTCGCCCTGAATGGTGAACTGGGGACACAGGGCAACGAGACTGTCCGATGATGTCGGGGAGGAAAATGGAAGAGTTTTGGGAGGATCTGGGGACGATGGGATTTGTTGGTATGATCTGGGGACGATGGGATTTGTTGTATGATCTGGGACGATGGGATTGTTGGTATGATCTGGGGGCGATGGGATTTTTTTTGGTATGATCTGGGACGATGGGATTGGTTGTATGATCTGGGACGATGGGATTTTTTGCATGATCTGGGACGATGATGGAATTTGTTGTATGATCTGGGACGATGGGATTTTTTTGTATGATCTGGGACGATGGAATTGGTTGTATGATCTGGGACGTGAATTTGTTGTATGATCTGGGACGTGGAATTTTATGTATGATCTGGGATGATGGGATTCGTTGTATGATCTGAGATGAGGGGACTTGTTGTATGTTCTGGGGACGATGGGATTGTTGTTGCATGATCTGCGACGATGGGATTAGTTGTATGATCTGGGACGATGGAATGAATTGTATGATCTGCGACGATGGGATGCGTTGTATGATCTGGGACGATAGGATGCGTTGTATGATCTGGGATGATGAGATTGATGTACGAACTGGGGCAAAGGGATTGTTCATGCTTAGGACAGTAGGATTGTTGTATGATTTTGACGATGGGATTGTTGTATGATCTGGGACGAATGGATTTGTCGTATGATCTGCGACATTGGAACGGTTGTATGATCTAGGACAATGGAATTCGCTGTATGATCAGGGATGAAGGATTTTTCATCTTTAGGACGTAGGATTGTTGTATGATTTTTTGACAATGGGATTTGATGTATGATCTGGGACAATGAGATTGTGGTATGATCTGGGACAATGGGGTGGCTGTTTTGATCTGGGACAATGGGATTTGTTGTATAATCTGGGACGATGGATTGTTGTTGTATGATCTGGTACAATGGGATGTCTGTATAATCGGGACGATGGAATTTGTTGTATGATCTGGGACAATGGAACGGTTGTATAATCTGGGACGATGGGATTGTTGTATGATCTGGGATAGTGTGATTGTTTTTATGATCTGGGACAATGGGATTGCAGTATGATCTGGGACAATTGGATGGTTGTATGATAGGGGACGATGGGATTTGTTGTATGATCTGGGACAATGGAACAAACGGTTGTTTAATCTCGGACGATGTGATTGTTGTATGATCTGGAACAAAGGGATTGTCCATGCTTAGAACAGTAGGCTTGTTGCATGATTTGGGACCATGGGATTGTTGTATTATTCAGGACAATGGAACGGTATGATTTGGGCCAATGGGATTATTGTTTAGATCAATGGAATTGTTTCTGATCGTGACAACGACATTGTTGCATGATAGAACACAGGGACTGTTGCACATTTAGGACAATACGATTGCTTTGTGATTAAGGACAATGGCATTGTCGTATGATTTAAAACTACGGGATTGGTTTGTGATTCAGGACAACTGGATTGTTGTGTGATTGCGACCTGATGATTGTTCCATGATTAGGACAATGGGATCGTGGTCTGATTTAGAACAACTGGGCTGTTGTACGATTTAAGACTATGGGGTTGTTGCACGATTAGGACAATGGAAAACTGTTAAATGATTTACAACAACGCGTTTGCACGATTTAGGACAACAACATGACTGTTGCATAATTAGAGCAATGGGATTGTTGCATGTATTTAGGACGATGGGCTGGTGCATGATTTGGACAAGGGGATTGTTAGATGATGTAGAACCATGAGGAGTGTTGCATGAACTAGGACAAGCAGGGCTATTATGAAACAATAACAGCTGCAGTGTGAACAGGACTACGCTGGCTATTGGATAACACGGAACAAGACGTGAGGACACTTTTACCCAAACCACCACCTCTACTACAGAACAACAACAACAACAACAACGACAACAACAACACAACAACAACAACACACCTAATCCAGATCACCAACTGTGGCCATAACAGAATAATCGGCACGGTCCGTCGCGACATCAACAACAAAAACAACGTTCTAAAGCGTCAAAGAATGACCACAGGAACAGCAACAAAGATGTCAAGAACAAGAACAAGAACATCAAGATCGGCTGTAACTACAACCATAAAAAAGAGCAGTAACATCAGGAAATAACCACAAGACTGCTACTATTGCTGCTGCTGCTACTGCTGCTGCTGCCGTTCCTGGCACTGCTGCTACTGCTGCTGCCGCCGCTGCTGCTGCTGCTGCTACTGCTACTACTACTACTACTACTACTACTACTACTACTACTACTACTACTACTACTACTACTACTACTACTACTACTACTACTACTACCAGTTCACAATGACCAAAGAAAGCAAGAACAGCAAAGACTACAATGACAACAGTAAGAACACCAACGTATCACAAAACAAAAAAAAAAAAAAGCATCAACAATAACAAATTTCACTCAACAACAACAACAACAGCGAAAACAACAACAACAAAAGTACGAAACATCAAGAACAGCAACAGCAGCAACAGCTACAACAATAACAATAATGACAAGCGTAACGATGAGAACAACAACAACAGCAAAGTACCAAAGCAGCAGCTGCAGCAGCAGCAGCAGCAGCAACAACAACGACGACGACGACGACGACGACGGCGACAACAACAACAACAACAACGAACAACGACGACTACAACAACGTACTGTACTGCGACAACAACAACAACAAAGTGCTCCATCCGCATCTTGATGTCTGCCCGTGTCAAAATTCTTGATGTCATGGCAGGGAAAAACAACAAGCAGCAGCACAAGAATAACGATAAGACTAACAAGCACAACGACGACCGCCACCAACAACAACCACACCACCACACAACAACAACAACATCAATAACACAAAGAAAATGCATAATCCAGTTCGCAATGCCTACTGACGTCAGAATATTTGGTGCTGTTTTTGAGATACCAGTAACAAAAGAAAAGCAGCAGCAGCAGTACCACCACCACACCACCACCACCACCACCACCACCACCACCACCACCAGCAGTACTACCACCACCACCAACGACAACAATGACGACGACAATAACAACACAGCAACAACAACAAAAAAATACCTCATCAAGGCCACAGATGCCTACCGAAGTCGGAAAACCTTCGAGACATCACCACCACCACCACCACCACCACCACCAAAATCAAGAACAGCTAGATAAATTGTAGGAATGTCGTGTCACACAAAAAGCAGTGAACATTGCTGCCGACAGTTCTCATGTTCTTTCAAAAAAAAAAAAGACACAAACAAACACACAAACAAAAACAAACAAACAAAAAAACAAAAAAACAAACAAACAAAAACCAATGTTCTACCATGTGGACGAAGATTCCACATTCCAAAATTCAAAACAAATAGAACTAAAAACAGTTTCGTTCCCAATTCCATCAAAATCCTTAATCAAAACTGAACTTCCAACAAGATCCCGTTCAGAAAGCTTGTGTGTGTGTGTGTGTGTGTGTGTGTGTGTGTGTGTGTGTGTGTGTGTGTGTGTGTGTGTGTGTGTGAGTGGGCGGGTGGGCGGGTGGGTGGATGGGTTGGTGCGATTCGTGATTTGTGATTTGTGGTATTTATAGCCACTCTTGATTTCTCTTTCAAGATACGAAAGTGTTCTTGACGTGACTTGACTTGACTTCACCACACCACCACCACCACCACCACCGCCACGAAACATAACCACAAGAAATTTTTTTTTTTACCTCATCCAGATCACGATGCCTGCCAATGTCAGAGTACTTGGTGCTGTCTCCGGACCTCATGGAGGGAGCACAGCCGCCTGGTGCCCCAGACCGATGCCCGTGGACAGCCCCGGGGCGGTTGAGCTCGAACATCATCCGCAGCAGGATGGTGTCTGTGCAGTGCTTGGGAAACCCCGCCATATGCGGCACTCTGGGCATGCCCTCTTTGATGGCGAACCCCTGGAAGCCTGCGCGCGGAGGGGCAGCTTTGTTCGGGGCGTTGTTGCTGCTGCCGCCGCCTTCAGAGGAGGTCTCCTTCATGTTGGGGTAGATCTTGTTGAAGTGGATGTAGGAGGCCACGGAGTCGAAGATGTACCTCCGCTCCGATTCGGGCAGGCGCGGCCTTTGTCCTTGGCGCGCGTTTGGCGGTACGGGTTATTGTAGTTGACCTTGCCTTCGTTGCGCGTGAACTGAGCCAGGTGCTTGTGCACCCTCCGTGGCGCTGTCCGGGTGCGAGCTTTGCTGCACGTGCAGACATTGGCGGAGGCCCTGAGCGTCGACAGAGGGCGGTTCCATGGTGGCGTCCTTCAGGCCTGGGGACCTGCGGTCCTGGAAAGTTTATCCCCAGCTGTGGGTCAGGTGAGGGTACCTTTAAGGTGAAACGCCCATGTCTACACAAATTGTTACACAGCTGAGAGAGACAACAATCCTGGGGAGAGAGAGAGTCAGGGGCCTAGCTGACACAACACTGCACCACCAGAGCAACAACAACAACACAACAACAACAACAACAACAACAACAACAACAACAACAACAACAACACGTCATGATGGGCAGAGAAAAGGCTTTCATCTTTTATGTTGAGCGCTTAGCAGGTTTTAAAATCTCGCAACGACTGATTTTGAATTTTGACGCTCAACCACTGAGCTTACCTGTTCTGTTTATTGAATGAAACATAAAGGTTCTTTTGTAACAACGCTTTTGGCTCAGGGAAATCCAGGCCAATCTCACGCACGAGAACACATCAACATAATGAGTGTCTCTTCGCAAACTTACATGCAGCGTCAGTAAGCTGTTTTTTTTAACAACACTTCGTGGAAAGGAGGCATGTGTTCTATGGGAGGAGAAGCATGTGTTCCATGACCATCACCGTCAATGATGTAGATCCGTGCTGCGGATCCGCATGAAAGGCAGATCCGGGATACGTGCAAGCTAGGAAGAGACTCTATGGAGAGCTTGACAGCAGAAGGCCTTCACAGAAGAAATCTCCCTCACATAAATGTTCTGGCCACGAACTCCTTACACCCTACAGGGCCGAGCCGCGTCCCGGTCATGACTCCTAAACGTGCTTCTGCTGCCAGAATTTTCCCCTGACCCTGCCGGGATTCGAACCAGCTTCTTTTGGAGGGATGAGCGTCTCAAGGCGTTGTCCTTTTTAGACGGATTTCTTACCCACGTCGCCGAAGGACACATGTTCTGATGTTTGGGTTATTTAAGCCCATTTGAAGCTGTTTTATTCCTCCTCAACCAGATGCAGCTGGAACTCTTTAGCTACTTCTGCCACTGACTTTGGGGTCAAACCCCTCTATTTACCAGACATCTCGAGCCGTTTCATGAGAGCGTAGATTGATGAATCTACAACCCTTCCTCCTTCAACTTCAATGGCAGGGACTTTAGCATGGAAGACAATTTCACTCAGGATGCTGGCTAGGGAGACTGGTGTGCGAGACAGGAAGTTGGGATCTGAGATTTGCTTGTCTGTATTTGTAGAAGTGTTCATCCTACTACTGATCTCCGCAATAACAGCGGGAATAATTAATTAGCGATGTTCTAAAGTTTACAAGCAAAACGTATACTACTTTATTTTAAGTAGTGTTCTTTGTTCGTTTGGTAGGTAGTACCCAAGAGAGAGAGAGAGAGAGAGAGAGAGAGAGAGAGAGAGAGAGAGAGAGAGAGAGAGAGACACACACACACACACACACACACACACACACACACACACCACACACACACACACACACACACACACAGGGGTTAACACTTTACGTTTTTCACATTTCATATATCATTTAGCCAACTGTGGTATTTTCTCTTCGTATAGAAGTAGTTAGTTCTTGTTCTTGTGTTAGATTCCTCTGTGTACATATATGTCCATCAGCTCATCATATTGCGTGTAACGAGAACAGAACACTGTTATGATGTCCTAAGCCTAAAATAAAAAAAAGACAAAGAGACCGCAACACAACTCGGATCACGCCCTTGGCGAGCACACTGTTTAAATGTTACACCCAAACCCACACCATGAAGAAATCATACAGTTCCAGGTCAGTACAGAGTATGGTTAGGTTCAAGGTTCAAGTCTCCCAGCCTTGTGGAATTAGGGGCTGTGGTCTTTTAGAAGTTCACCATGCGCTGGGGGCACGGCAGGACGGAAAGTAAAGCCCACCCTTCCCCTTCCGCCGCCTTCACCTTCCCTGATCTGAATCATGTACCCGTCCACTGCTGGGCTGCAAGAAGGTTTTTAAGCCAAAAAAAAAAAATCCGATCTCATGAGAGATTGGAACTCACGACCATCCGCTGCTCAGGCGAACGCTCTAATCATTTGACCATGGGCCCTTCTTTGCCCCCCTCCCCCCCCCCCCCCCAACCCCCGCTCTCCACCCTCAAATCGACAACTTCATGCAAATAATTAGGGGTTAGTTCTATCATAGTTTTGAGGGTGTAGCTTACCCTGTATTTAGCGTCCTTGACCCCTTGTCTGGTGCGTGGTGACCTCGTGTAGAGGTCACGGAAGCTCAGACCTTCCTCGTTTCCGGTGTTACTTCTTGGCGTCATCATCTGCCACAATCAGAAAAGATAATTGAGGCCCATTCAGGGGGCCACTGGTGTCCACTGGACTTTTCCACTTGTCACTTTCAGTCCGTTCAGCTGGCGTTTGCTGTGTTTCTACTATTTTTCTTCACATGGGCCATTTCGGTACAGGGGGATTTTTCCCTGGGAGTTAACATTGGTTCTGACTCCCATTTCCCATACAGTCCTTCGAACTTCGAATGAGACTATAAACCTAAGTTGCGTGTGTGAACGCACGCATAACACCTTGCACACACGTAAAATCCCGTCACCAACTTTCGGAAGAGAAGGCCAGTTTGGCCGTTGGTATGGATGACACGTACACATAGCATGCACCCTGCGCATGCGTAAGAAATGGACAGATTGAACGAAGTAAGGAAATTGAGTGAACGGTATGAATGATATTGACTGGATGAAACAGGAAACGACTGAATGAAGCGCCAGCTGGCAGCTCTTCAGTCGGCACACCCCAGGCAGGCAACCCGTTGTGTAAACGAG
>JADBJO010000096.1:553299-555799 GCA_016801955.1 Conus betulinus | reverse complement strand
GAGAGAGAGAGAGAGAGAGAGAGAGAGAGAGAGAGAGAATGGAGGGCAGGGGAAGGGGAAGAGGGATGGGAGAGAGAGAGTGGGGGCAGGGACGAACGGTTTTGATAGAGTAGGTTACATGTTTGGACGGTGTGTCCAATGTATGTTTACAGAAGACTTTGCAAGCACACGTTAACCATTTAGAGAGAGAGAGAGAGAGAGAGAGAGAGAGAGAGAGAGAGAGAGAGAATCTTTGTACTAGGGTGGATAAAGGTTCTACGTAGTGCCTGAGCTTCCAGTCTGTCTCTTAATGGTCTTCTGGGTTCAGCCAGAACGGCAAAGCGGCCTAAAGCCAGAAGACAGTAGTAGTGACCACATCAACACTGACGATAATAGCAAGAGAGGAAATTTGCCTTTCTTAATTCACGTGTCATCTTGAATAAGCCACACAAAAAAAAAAAAAAAAAAAAAAAAAAAAAAAGGGGGGGGGGGGGGGGGGGGGGGGAAGGAAAGGATGGGGAGACAAAGGAACAACAAAGCATGCAGATTATGTTTCGTGTGTGATCAGAATTTCATTACGGCAACATACGACTAATTTTCACTATTTTCTTTTAACAGTCTTTTCTCTTCGGCGTCACGCCATACATCACTGTAACGCATAAATGAGATTGAGCTCACCATTACGCATTCTCCTCCTCCTCCTCCTCCTGTTCCTCCCCCCCCCCCCCCCCCAAATCCTCCATCCCACTTCTCATCAACACTGGACTGTCTTTTGTCTTGCTGTTCACCCACCAGTGTCACGTTGCTAATAAACATATATATTTTTTTCCAGTAACGACGAAAAACAAAGAAAGGGAGTTAAAAACTATGATTGTGAGCAAAACCGGCTGGCATGGTTACAGTCCCTGGCTTAATATTCCCGGTTACCGTAGCAACTGGCACAGAGTAGGCCACACACAACAGTTAGGATTTTGCGCTAGAACACTATATAATCCATGCAAGTATTTTGAGGCCTTCCACAAATTTGAGCCAGCATTTAATGTTAACCCGACGAAACTGATCAAAAGAACAACTCCCCATCAATTATTTCACTTAAATAATGATAACAATAGTAATAATGAATGCTTATATAGCGCCTATTCTCGGCTAGAAACCAAGCTCTAAGCGCTTTACAATCCACACTCGTTTACACAACGAGCTGCCTACCTGGGTAGTGCCGACTGAAGAGCTGCCAGCTGACGCTTCATTCAGTCGTTTCCCGTGTCATCCAGTCAACAGCGTTCAATATCGGTCACTTAATTTCCTTACTTCCTTCATTCTGTCCATTTCTCACGCAGGGTGCATGCTATGTGTAACGTGTCATCCATACCAACGGCCAAACTGGCCTGCTCTTCCGAAAGTTGGTGATGGGATTTGACGTGTGTGCAAGATGTTATGCGTGCGTTCACACACGGAACCTCGGTTTATAGTCTCATTCGAAGGACTGTATGGGAAATGGAGTCAGAACCAAGGTTAACTCCGAGGGAAAAATCCCCCTGTACCGAAACGGCCCCGTGGAGATTCGAACCCGCAACCCTAGGATCACCAAGATTACGAGTCCGGCGCTCAACCAAATGAGCTATTCCGGCTCCCAGCTATGTTTTAGGTGATTTTCACCGATGACATCACAATCTTCAAATACATGACCTTCCCCATAGCTGACGTCACATTTCAGGCCTTTGCACTCACCCGTGAACCTATCAATGCGCCAGCTTGAAGCGCCCAAATAGTCCCATTCCTTTGATTTTAACCTGTCTGTTTGGAACCACCTGGCTTGTAACTGACGGCCATATGAAAAAAAAAAAAGAAGATAAATCAACTTTCCAGCACACACACAAAAAGAAATTCTCGAAACAATCTCATTGCGCCAGTCTATAAATACTCGACTCCTTAAGCAGGGCCTTGGCGCATTCATTTGTGGTGGGCAGCCAGTGCACAAAGTTTGTGGCAGACAGCATAGCACACAGAAAGAGAAGACTCTCTTCTGAGCATCTTTTGATGACACTTTTTTTTTTCTCTTCTGTCTTTATGTCTCCAGTTTCATCGATTCTGTCTATCCATCCACCCCTTCAACCTCTGGGTGCCCTCCTGTTAGAACCAGCCTGTCTGTATCCCCTGCTCTCTCCCCCCCCCTCTCTCTCTCTCTCCGTGTCTACCCCTCCGCTCTTTCTTTCCTTTCCACCTTTAGCTCTCTGCTTGTTATCAGCTTGTGAGACAGCAGAAGCGGTGTCTTGTCTTCAACGCCCCGCCTTGGCCAGCTCGTCTTTCTGCTCTCTGTGTTAATTATGCAGCAGAAACCCACAGCAGCAGCAGCAGCTTTTTTTTGTCAAGTCTCTGTTTTTTTTACCCTTTACTTTTCTCCTTCTTTCCCATCCCCCCCCCCCCCCCCCCCCCCCCGCCACCGCCCCCCCCCCTCCACACCCCCATCCTCACACTGTCGTCTCCTCCCTCAGCTCACCACCCACCCACCTCACACACTCTC
>JADBJO010000096.1:520799-530799 GCA_016801955.1 Conus betulinus | reverse complement strand
GTCTGTCTGTCTGTCTGTTTGTCTGTCGGTCTGTCTGTTCGTCTGTCTGCTCGTTATCTGCCCGTCTCTCTCTCTCTCTCTCTCTCTCTCTCTCTCTCTCTCTCTCTCTCTGTGTCCATCTATCTGTCTGTCTGTCTGCCTCTCTGCATGTCCGCTTGTCTGTCCGTCTACCTGTCATTTATCTCTCTACGTATCTATCAACCTGCCTAATCATCTCTCTCTTCTATCCATCCATCCATCCATCCATCCATTATGTACCTATTTATCTGTATGTCTATCTGTCTAGCAAGTCTGTCTGTATGTCTGCAGGGAAGAAAAAAAAAAAGAGAATAAGCAAATACACTGTCCACATTCGACGAAAAAAATTTCGATAATGTCACTGTGCAGATGACCTTCTCCCATGGGCACGAGTGTGGGCTGGAGAGACCGATTCTCGAGGCACACACACCCGAAGGCCTTGCGTTTTTTCTCTTGCAGTAGTCATGTGGTTGCGGCGGTTGTCTTCAAATTCTTCCTGGGCCTTCCTGGTTAGACTTCGCCATTCTGCTCTGTCTTGGGGCACAAACCTCTAGGTCTTTTGCAGGCGTGTAGCTGTGCTTCAGATTGTCTTTTACACAGTCTTTGAAGCGCTTTCTGGGGCGGCCTCTGGGTCTCTGGCCCTGCCTCAGTTCTCCGTATAGCAACTGCCGAGGCAGTCTGTGAGGCTCCATACGGATGATGTCCAGTCCAGCGAAGCTGGGCCTTCATTATCATGGCTTCGATGCTGAGCAGACCGGCCCTGTCCAGGACTTCGAGGTTGGTCACTCGGTCTTGCCACTTGATGCCCATAATCGCTCGTAGTGATCTCGTGTGGAAGCGTTCAAGCAAGCTGTTTCGTGTGTTTCCCGGTACAGCGTCCAGGACTCACAGCCGTAGAGGAGACTAGTGAGAACAACAGCTTTGTAGACCTTGATCTTTGTGTCGAGCTTGATGCTTTTGTGGGTCATCACACGAGTACGTAGGCGGCCAAGAGCTTGGCTGGCTTTGCTGATCCTGGCAGAGATTTCTCTGTCAAGAGAGCCATCACTGGAAATGACGCTCCCGAGAGGTACTTGAAGTGCTCGACAGTTTTCAGAATGGTGCCTCCGATGGTGATGGTGGGGGGAGGTTGCACTGTTAGGCCTGGGGAGGGTTGGTAGAGCACTTCCGTTTTTTTTTCAAGGCTGATTGTGAGGCCAAAAAAGCGAGAGGGCTTCCGCAAACTTGCTGACAATGAACTGGAGATCCGCTTCTGTGTGTGCCATCAGGCACAGTCGTCGTCGGCAAACAGTGCGTCAGTCACAAGTCTCTCGACTGTTCGGGTCTTGGCGCTCAGCCGACGAAGGTCAAAGAGAGCCGTCCAGCCTGTACTTGATGTAGATGCCTCTGTCGAGATCTCCGAGGGCATGGTTCAGCATGCATGTGAAGAACAGTGAACAAGACCGGAGCGAGGACACAGCCCTGCTTGACGCCGTTCGAGATTTCAAAGGGAGCAGAGCTGTCACCCCAACAAGCACAAGACCAACCATGTCGTCGTGGAATAGGCGGATGATTTTTTTGTGAATTTCCTCGGACAGCCAAGCTTGGAGAGTATGACCCACAGCCTCCCTGTTCACCGTGTCGAAGGCTTTTGTTAAGTCGATGAAGACAGCGTAGAGGTCCATCCGCTGCTCAATACACTTTTCTTGGACCTGTCTCACCGAGAAGACCATGTCGATGGTGCTGCGGCCTGGTCTGAAGCCAGACTGTGACTCTGGCAGTGACGGTTCTGACACAGCGCTGATCAGGCGGTTTAAGATGACTCTTGCTAGGATTTTCCAGCGACTGAGAGGAGGGAGACGCCTCGGTAGTTACCACAGTCAGACTTGCTGCCCTTGTTTTTATACAGGGAGACAACAGTGGCATCTCGAAAGTCTTGTGGCATGGTTTCTTCCCCCCCAAAAAATGCAGAGTATGTCGTGGAGAGTGTCCAGGGCCACTGGACCGGCTGCCTTGTACATCTCGGCTGGGATGCCGTCCATGCCTGGTGCCTTACCACTGCTCGTCTGCTTCACTGCCTTAGTGATTTCCTCGAGGCTGGGTAGGAGGTCAAGCTCTCTCCAGGGCCGGCTTCTCCGGGATAGCGTTCAAGCTGAAGAGTCGACTGTGGACGGTCTGTTGAGTAAGGTGGAGAAATGTTCCCTCCAGCGTTGCGTGATGCTGTCCTTGTCTTTCAGCAGGGTCTTGCCATCTGCAGACAGACAGGAGTGGGGTGGTGCTGGGTCTCTGTGGTCCGTAGACAGCCTTGAGCGAGTTGAAGAACTCTTTGGAGTAATTCAGCTCGGCATATCGTTGAACCTCATCAGCTTTCCTGTCCCACCAGCTGTCTTGCATTGTGCGCAGTTCTCTCTGGCTTTGCTCTGGAGGTGCTTGAAGCGATCCTTCTTGGAGATGGAGGATAGATCGTTCTGCCAGTTGATATAGGCAGTGTGTTTCTCTTCTAAGAGTTTTTGTTGATGTCTTCATTGTTTTCATCAAACCAGTCCTGGTGGACATGCTTCTTGAGGCCTAGAGTGGCTTTGGCTGACTCTGTCACCATCTGTTTGAACTGGTTCCATTGTTCTGTTGGGTCTCCAGTCAGCGGTCCCTGAGCAGTCAGAGTCTCATCTAGGTGAGTTTGGAATTTCTCTTTTTAGAGAGGGTTCTGCAGTTTTGAGATGTTGATTTTTGATCGAGCAGCCTTGGGCTTCTTGCGTTGGACTCTGGCTATGTGAAAATTGAAGACCGCCCTCACTAAACGGTGGTCTGTCCAACACTCAGCTCCTCGCATGGCTCTGGTGATCATCACGTCCCGTGTATCCTGCCGTCGAACAATGACATAGTCTATAAGATGCCACTGCTTGGACCTTGGATGCATCCACGTGGTTTTGTGTTTGTTGGCCAGTCTGAAGAGGGTGTTGGTGATGGTGAGACGTTTCTCAGCACACACAGTCAGGAGCAGTAGCCCGTTGCTGTTCATCTTGCCGACTCCCTGGGAACCCAGAACTCCCTCCCAGCTCTGGTGATCTGTCCCCACTCTTGCGTTGAAGTCCCCTAGGACTACTAGCTTGTCGCTTGCAGGAGTTGACTTCACAAGAGTGTCCAAGGTTTCATAAAATCTCTCCTTGTCTTCCTCACAGCTTGTGAGTGTGGGGGGGCGTAGGCACTGATGATGGTGACATGCCTGGAGCGACCGACGGGGAAGCGCAGTTTCATCAGTCGTTCGTTGATGCCGGTGGGGAGATCAGGGAGTTGGTGTAGCAGAGTGTTGCGGATGGCAAATCCAACCCATGTCTGTCGTCATCTTCTGCTTTTCCCTTCCCAGTAGAAAGTGTAGCCTCCCTCTGGTTCACAGATTGCTCCCTCCCCAGCAAAGCGAGTCTCGCTGAGCGCAGCGATGTCAATCCTGTATCGCGCCAGCTCTTTGGCTACAAGAGCAGTTCTTCTGTGGGGCCGTGTTGTGTCCTCTCTATCCAGCAATGTGCGCACGTTCCATGCACCGATAATGAGTCTTTTTCTTCCTCTTTTTTTTTTTTTCGACCGCTAAGAGGGTTAACTGCCAGCTGCGGCATGCTGGCCAGTTAGTTATAGGGCAGCAATTTTTTAGGACACCTTTTCTAGTCCCTTCCCTTACTAGGGTGAGCAGTGCTGTCCTGAAAAGGGCTGCTCAGACACCTGGGATGCTACCGAACTCCACTGCTGCCCCGGGTACAATGGAGAGCGACCATCTGTCCCAGGCCGCCTACGTGTAGGCTTGGAACTACGACTGCCAGTAGTAACCGCTACCTGTCGCTTCGTCCCGCCCCCATCGCCGCAGGACTTTCTGAGTCAGAAGAGGGAAGTAGTAAGGGGATTGGTTTGGGGAAAGAAAGGGGGATCTGCACAAAAACCTGTGCGTGAGTTGGTTTTTGGTGGGGAAGCTGTTGCACTGGAACAACCCCACCCTCTCGGCCGCAGAAGCCCGAGTCCAGTGGCACAAAGAATTGTTACGACTGGGGGCCTCCCTTGGCTGCAGTGGATGGCCAGGTCTTCTTCCGTGCTCTGACGTGCCCTTCACACTCCACAGTGCGTTGTTGAAACCGCCCTCCAAGCCGTTGAATCAGTCACGTGATTTCCTCCGCCTTGTCCGCCGGAAACAAACTTCACATGCTAGGGTGAGCAAGTCCTAAAGGTACTGTCCCTCCATGACACCCCATACACCCAAGTTCAAGTTTATTGTGCAAATGAAATAATGATGATAATAATGATAATAATGATAAAAAATAAAATTCATTTTACCGAGAGTTCCCCACCACAGCTTTCCAAGGGGAAGGTTGTCCATCATTCCTTTTCTCTCTGCCGATTTTCCCACTTCCCTTTCGAATTCTCTCTCTCTCTCTCTCTCTCTCTCTCTCTCTCTCTCTCTCTCTCTCTCTCTCTCTCTCTCTCTCTCCTTTCCCCTGCCTACCTCACTCTCTCCCTCTCACCTCTCCTGACATCCCTGAGATCTGACTGGCAGTGATGCTGATGATAGTAGCAGCCATGACATATCCCACTCAGCTCGCATCTTGTTTGCAAGTCTGATATTTCCAAGACTTCAAACCAGTGGAGATCTACTACCGCTAGGAATATTCGTGATCGACAAGTTCATGGCCTTGCTGTAAAGTGTTTGATATAATCACTGGGGATAAAATGTCTGGATTTGATCTACAGTGAACGTATCACACAGCTTGTTGTTGTTGTTGTTGTTCTGTTCTTCTTCTTCATCTCTTCTTCTTCTTCTTCTTCATCTTCTTCTTCTTCTTCTTCTTCTTCTTCTTCTGTCTTCTTCTTTTCTTCTTCTTCTTCTTGTTCTTGTAGTTCTTGTCTTTGTTCTTGTCTACTTGTTCTTGGTCTTCTTCTTTGGTTCACCCTCGCTGTTCTTTATTTTCAATCTTTGGCACCGACGCGCGTGTGTTGTTCATATTTGAAAGTTCATGGGTATTGGATAGAGCAAAAAAAAAAAAAAAAGTACAATTCCTTAAGTAAAGAAACGCGAAATGCCTATACACAGGTCTGCATCAGTGTAGACTGCCAGAAATCAGATTGTATGGACCAGGAATGGAGGACTCATGAGCACCGGGGATCTTCAACTGACTGAAAGGGTATACACATGCAAGAAAAGAACACCACCAACAAAAGACAAAAAACAAGAGCACGATGCTTAATGATAAAAACTAAAGGTCATGGCATCGACGTTTTTATTTCAAATGAGTTCGGTCCCTATTTGATTGGGTCGACCGGCAACCAGTAGAGTCTATACAAACAAGTCATTCAGTATATCCTTTATTGTTATTATTATTATTATTTATTATTATTATTATTATCATTATATCATTATCATTATCATCATTATCATCATTATATTATATTATGATGATGATGATGATGATGATGATGATGATGATGATGATTCTTGTTGTTGTCGTCGACATCCTCGTCATCCTCATTATCATCATCACAAATAATCATCTTCATCATTAGAATCCTCATCATCGTTATCAAGACAATTACAATCATTACTTTTTATTACTGTTGTTTTCAGTCAGTGCCCTACAAAGTTAACTGGTCAAAGTCGATTCATCATATGCAAAATGATCATGTGAATACTGGTTTAGTTACTGTCACGGCATTGCTCAAGTACAACCGAAATCGACCCATATACAGTTGTGATATCAATATAGGTGATATCACCACAGTAATTCTCTCTCCCTCTCTCTTTTTTCTTCTCCCCCTTCTCACACACGCGGATGACCATCATCACGAATGACAAATTCAAAACAAAACCGGACTGTACAAGTATAGCCTCAGACTTTCTTCCTTGTACTTTGACAACATAATGTGGCTGTATTCACGACCTGACGTCAACACTGCGAACCCCAGTTCCAACAAACATTGCAAACCCCAGTTGCAACAAACACTGCAAACCCCAGTTGCAAAGTGAGACGACTGCAGGCGGAAATCTAAACAAATCTTAAATAATGTCAGCGAACCCCCCCGAGAAATGTGGACAAACGAGTCACAACACACAACGCGTTTCGACCTCTTAGGTCTTCCTCAGGTGGAACAAAAACGAATAAAATAACGAAAATGCACTTAGCTTTGGTCGCTTCAGATCGCTTCAGAGTTCAGCGCGAGGAAGAAGGCGTTGAATGAGCGCTGAACTCTGAAGCGATCTGAAGCGACCAAAGCTAAGTGCATTTTCGTTATTTTATTCGTTTTTTGTTTCACTTGAGGAAGACCTAAGAGGTCGAAACGCGTTGTTTTTTGTCTTGTGACTCGTTTGTCCACGTTTCTCTGGGCGGTTCGCTGACATTTATTTAAGAACTGCAAAACCCGGTTCCAACAAACACTGCAAACCCCAGTTCCAGCAAACACTGATCCGAAATCAAAGCGTCGGATCGGCGGTATTGGACCGAAATGAACAAAGATCAAATTATTACATCAAAAATGAACATATGTCAAATAATCACATCAAAAATGAACATATATCAAATCATCACATCAGAGCAGACATTCCATAATGTCCATTTACTGAGCCAGTGACAGATTTTTTACGGAGATATTTAAACCTTAGTTGAACAGTTGAGAAATTTTTTTTTTTTAAAATTTTTTTTTAACCCAGTTTGATTTCGATATTTTACCCCCCGAATTTTGTTTACTTTGTATGTTCCCTTTCCTTCTGTCCTCTTCTCCCCCCCCCCCCCAACCCCATCTCACCCCCCCCCCACCCCCCCCCCCCCCTCAACCTCTAACCCCCATCCGTTCTCTCTTTATCTCCTTTTGTTCTTGATCAAATTTTTGCCTGCATTTCTATTCTCCCCCCACCCTCTTTCTTTCTTATATTTTCATATTTCTCCATTGGCAGTCACATTCGTTTTCTTTTGACTTTTTCTTGTTCTTACAAAATATTTGTTTTCTAGTCTTTGCTTTCGTGGTGTATTTCTTTTGTTGGTGTTGTTGTGGCTAGCCTTTTTTTCCTTTTTTTTTAAATATATGTTCTTGTCTGGTTCACTGGTTTGCTTTCTTTTCGATCGAACTGCGCTTTTGTTTGTTAGTTTCCTTTGATATTGGTGCATCTGATTTAATTTTTTTTTCATGTTTAATTTGCAAGCTAAATCTGTTCAGAGAAACAAATCGAACACAACTGTCACTTTGTTAGATACAAGAGGCAGTCTCAGAGAGAGAGAGAGAGAGAGAGAGAGAGAGAGAGAGAGAGAGAGAGAGAGAGAGAGAGAGAGAGAGAGAGAGAGCGCATTAATAATAATAATAATAATAATAGTGATGATGATGATGAAAAAAAAATGATGATGATGATGATGATGATAATGATAATAATAATAATAATGATAATAATAATGCTGTTGGCTTGACGGTTCCCGCACTATTTGTCAGCTCCGATTCATCATCAGCTTGCCTTCAGAAGGCCCTGACGCCCATGTTCGACCTTACCACTAATAAAAAAAAAAAAAGTTTACAAGACTTCTTCAGAAAAAAAAAGTTCCAGTGCAGCACATTACACCTCAGAACAGCTGCACACACACAAATCTTAGCAGTGCTATATCCCTTAGAATTGTGTGGAGGATGGGGGGGGGGGGGGGGGGGGGGGGGGAGGGAGTGCTGCAAGGGGGAAAAAAAAACACGAAAAAAAATCGCGTGTATTTCAGTATATGACGTCGATATCTGTAAGCTGTCAGAGTCATTGACAAGCCAGGAATTGCACTGACACTGGGGGTTGCACATAGGGCGACGTTTTTATGGAGCGAATAGCAAAAGGGGGAAAGAGGTTATGTGTGTGTAAGGGGATGGGGGGGGGGGGGGGGGGGAGGGAGGGGGGAGTGGGGGTGGGGAGGGGGGGGGGGAGAATGGGGTGGGATCGGAGCCAAAGGCTCCATTCATAGATCAGAACTGATGTCCTTTGCATCTCTCCGGCAGGCGGCGTGAAGCCGTGGACAGGTCAATAGTCGCTTGCTGATGAATTTCCTGCCAGTGCCAGACTCGCTTCCTTTGACCATCTCAACCCAGTCCCCATCCACCAGCGCTGTTCCTTTCTCTCCAATTCTCTCTCTCTCTCTCTCTCTCTCTCTCTCTCTCTCTCTCTCTCTCGCGCGCGCGTGCGCGCACGCGCGTTCCTGTGTGTAGTGTATGCGCGCGCACACGCGTGAGCTTATAAGTGAGTGAGCACACCGTGTGTGGTGTGTGTGTGTGTTATCGAGGGAGTAAGTGAGCGTGTGAGTGAGTGATGAAGTGAATGTGTGTGTGTGTGTGTGTGTGGTGTGTGTGTGTGTGTGTGTGTGTGTGTGTGTGTGTGTGTGTGTGTGTGTGAGATGAGAGAGTGTGTGCGTGCGCGCGCGCGCGCGCGTGTGTATGTGTGTGTGTGTGTGCGTGCACTTGCGTGTGTGCATGCATATGTGCGTGAGTGTATGTGTGCGTGCGTGCGTGCATGCCTGCGTGCCTGCGTAAGTGCTTGTGTACGTGTGCATGCGTGCGTGCGTGCGTTCGTGTATATGTGCTTGTGTACGTGTGTGTGTGTGTGTGTGTGTGTGTGTGTATTGTGTTTGTGTGTGTGTGTGTGTGTGTGTGTGTGTGTGTGTGTGTGTGTGTGAGAGAGAGAGAGAGAGAGAGAGAGAGAGAGAGAGAGAGAGAGAGAGAGAGTCTGTGTAAAACAGTCAAGGACAAATTGAGACAGACCTTCACAGAGTAGTAGAGAGACGGAGACAATGGGGCTGGGGAGCGAAATTTGTCCCAGTGGATATGCTGGTGAAACTGGAAACTTCGTGGTCTGCTGAACGTGTGACCTTTTCCCCCTCCCTAGGGGGGTAGCTGAAGGAATTGTGTGAGGGGGAGATAACGCCCAGTGATTTGTCTCTTTCTTGTCTTGTCTTTTGTTTTTTTTTTGTCCTTGGAGCGGATGTCCCTCGGGTGTAGTTGAGCAGATTAAACGGCGGGCACAGTTTCTTCTTCTTCTTCTTCTTCTTCTTTCAATGATAGCCATCATTCTCTTCCAAGAATCTGTCTGTCTGTCTGTCTGTCTCTCTCTCTCTGTCTTCTCTCTCTCTCTCTCTCTCTCTCTCTCTCTCTCTCTCTCTCTCTCTCTCTCTCTCTCTCTCTCTCTCCCTATCTCTCTCTCTCTGTCTGTATGTATGCGTTGCTTATGATTTTGTTTCTGCTGCCAGTGTTCACCTTTTGCGTAATGCTTATGATAATTGTAGCAATCGTAGCAAAAAAAAACAAACAAACAAACAAAAACAACAAAACAAACAAACAAACACACAACAACACACACACACACAAAAAGAGCTGGTGGTGGTGATGATGTTTTAAACATGTCAACCCACCAGTCTCCCCGTTTAACATACCTTAAGTATCACTGGATTATCTTCTCACACATTTTCACGAGTCCTGTCTGTTAACTATGTACACTAGTGTGTTGTTACCATGGAATAGGTATCCTGTCTTATCCTGTCATATCATTTTCTCTGAGCATCCCAACAAGTATTCAGTTGATGGCATGCTGACAGGCACATTCACTCCTCTTCGTGTCAACAATGCAGTAGATACATTCCGTTGTAACATCTTTTGTGGAAGGTGTTAGAAAAGATAACTGGTTTCCCGTTCACATAGTACATACCTATCCTCTGGAGACTAAAACAAAGTATACTACTGTTACAGTATCTCTACAAATTTTTCTTGTTGATGTGAGATACTTTGCTGTCAAATCCCTCTTGGTAGACGATTCTAAACATGTAGTAGATCGTTCTGTTTGTTCATGTGCAATACGCTATTGTCTTTGTTCACACACACACACACACACACACACACACACACACACACACACACACACACACACACACACACACGCACGACGCACACCACATACCCACGCTCTCAGACACCCGCACGCACGCACGCACGCACTCACATCAACACGGCCTGCACGTACAAG
>JADBJO010000096.1:483299-500799 GCA_016801955.1 Conus betulinus | reverse complement strand
ATTCTGCCATTGGAATCCAAGTCATAGCATGCATAACACAAACTCAGATAACAGAATGAATGACATGCTGTCAGAAATCATGACCATAGGGTGAATTATGCAGATCGTTGGAATCCCCACAGCACACGGTGATTCTTGTACGCCAGCGGTGCTCTGTAGGTCTCCCCTGGAGCTACGCGGAGAGGGGTCACACAGAAATCAGTCTGTGGGGAAGACACTCAGGCAGACGACGGCCAGTCCCAGAGCTTGGTGCCAAGGCGCGTGTTCACCTCTGACCTCTGGATCAGGGTCAACCAAGACGAGACGACCGACCGACGCGAGGGCACGGAGAATGATCGGTTGACCAACGAACCCATCACATGATGTGACCGAATCCATCATGGTGAAGGCAGGGTTGGGCAGGGGGGGGGGGGGGGGGGGGGGGGGGGAGGGAGGGAGGCGGGGTGAGAGGGAGAGAAGCAGTGAGATAGTGAGGGAAATAGTGGTATTTGTAAAGCGTCGCTGGATGATATTAAATAAAGATGAAAACAGGAAAAAACCCAGACATGAAGACCTATCGCCAGCAACGCGTCCTCGGAACCTCTGAACAGAAGGGATGTAGATGCTGCCCAGTCTGCCAATCCCAGCAAAAGCGGTCGTTCCTGAGAATAACAAGACAGGGAAAATATACAACTTTACCTTTTGCTTCAAGGAATTTTACTCACCACAAATGTTAAGAATGTTACTGGTGGTGAGTAAATTTTTTATGATTCATAGCCCAAAATGTTACATGTTGCAACAATCATATTGACGTTCTTATTAGTGCAATAATAAGATATCTGTTCACCTCGTCTCTAAAATGATGCCTGCAGGAAGAAAAAATTATTAAAGTGGTCTCACGTTTCCCCTGTTTTATTTTCAAGGAGTGACTACTTATGTTTGTGTGTGTATGATAAGTGAGCGCACACAAAGAAATGTTTATATTGTTGCTGTCCTAATTTGCTCATGTGTTATCCTCCATACCTCAAACAGGAGTCAAAAGTAGAAAATTTTAATGTGTGTGTATATGTATGCGCGTGCGTGCGTGTGTGCATGCATGCGCGCGCTTGTGTGGAAAAACGGGAAAACAGCGGATTTCAAACATTCCATGGGGTCGCGCTAGTAGGGTCACTCTAACAGGGCACCGAATCTAGAGGCCGCTAAAAATGTCAACGTGCCAAAGAAGCATCCGTTTGCAAGAGAGTAACTGCAACTGTTGAATGATCGGACGTCACTTTCAGTTGTACAGAAGATGATCTACTGCGCAGGGCTTGCGTCCCTTTCTGGATCCCATTGGATGATGAGAGCTACTACCTATGTAACCTAGGTGTGCTCCAGAGGATTTCAGACATTCAACGTGCATAGGGTCGCTAGTAGGGTCACTCTAACAGGGCACCGAATCTAGAGGCCGCTAAATGCACAAATGTCAACGTGCCAAAGAAGCATCCGTTTGCAAGAGAGTATCTGCAACTGTTGAATGATCGGACGTCACTTTCAGTTGTACAGAAGATGATCTACTGCGCAGGGCTTGCGTCCCTTTCTGGATCCCAGTGGATGATGAGAGCTACCTATGTAACCTAGGTGTGCTAGGTGTTTCAGCTCCAGGACGTGTTATTTGCCCAGGAGTCTTCACGTCTGGGGGGATGTCCTCGTCTTTCTTTCGCAATGATCCTCCGGCCAGACTTCACCCAGTGATGATTCGTTTCTTTCTCATCTAGCTCCACTTTCCTTGTCCCTTCCTTCACACTTCACCCCCCCCCCCCCCCCCTCCTTCACCCCCCCCCTCACCATCCTCCATGATCGGACTCTTCGACCCGGTAGGCGTTGTTACGTCGTGTGAGTGGATGGGTATCTTTGGTTCACCACGGCGCGTTGGCCTAATGCGTAGTCAGACTTCTGCCAAGTCGTAGCCACGAGACCCTCTTCTTACATTCTCTCATCTTCGTCATTAATTCACTTACCCATCAGCTTTAAATCATGCGTAGTGTGGTCTCGAATCCTAGAAATGCGGTGTAGCGTATATGGACCATATATATCCACACACAGTGACACCTCCTTGATGATGATGATGATGATGATGATGATGATGGTCCACACCACCATTCCATGAAACCACGCAGATTGACCACCACTCAAAGGGCGCTAAGCTCAACGCCCTGGCTGCCTACCTCACTGATCGATCACCTACCTCACTGATCGATCACATACCTCACTGATCGATCACTACCTCACTGATCGATCACTCTGCGACCTCTGTCCGCTTAGCTCCAGGGCTGTTCTGGGAAACATTTCTAGACTGAAGGGGTCTACATTATTCGCCCTGTAAAACTGGTTTTCAGTTTTGTATTGTATTCAATTTATGATCTGGTTTCCGACAGTGTACATTATTCAATCAATGTTCTGTTGTTGTTTTTTTTTCCACAGTACACATTATTCATCCTACGATTTGGTTTTCCAACAGTGCATAACTCACTCTTTCATCCGGTATTCAATCATTTGCATCATGTTCAGTCGGTACTTGGTTACAGGAGGTCTACATTCTTCTATGAACTGGTTTTAGATGGAATACTATAGCATTTTTATTTTCTCACATATAATGCACCATGAAGATCCTTTTCATGTGATATTGATCATTGCTTTATTGAAAAAAAAATCAGCTGTATTCAGTCCCAGTTTAATAATGCGAAGAGAAATGTAAAAATGTGTATTAACATTGCGCCACCACGAACGAAGACATTCGTTGCGAGGATAATAACTATTACATATATTTTATTTCTGATGATCAATTATCTCTCTCCTGCAAGCACTGCAGTCAGTCATCTTTGTGAATATCCCTTAATTGTGTGATTTTAAAAGCCGAGAAGATGATCACTTATCATATCTATGATGTGCAGTTACTCTTTGTGTGTTGAAAATTATCATACAGATCTGCTGACCCAAAGAACCCGCCATACCAAACTTTCGGTCGAATTTCCTCTTGCTGGTTCGATCGTTGTGTTGGTGTGAGGGCAGAGTTAGGTACCCTCCCCTTGACCTTCTCTTTTTCTGGGTCAAGGGGTCCGGGGAGTTCCGTCTCCGGTGAGCGGGAAGAGATGTCGAGTGATGTCCCTTGAACTGTGTCATGTAGGTTAATGGCTTTGGCTGTTTCCCTGGAAGACGCTGTTATAGACTGACTGGGAATTCAGGGGCACTAAATTTCTATTCATCCCATTGATGTCCGTTCGGTGACATTTTCATTCTTCGTTCGCTGTTTATCATCTGTTCCCCTGTGGTGAAAAGCAAACAGCGTTCTGTTGCCACTCACTCAAGCACTAGCCGAAGCACTGAAGAAGAAGAAGAAGAAGAAGAAGACAAGCACACAGCAGTACGGTCTGCATAGCCACTGCCGTTGCTGTAGTTGCTCGATGGTAAAAAAAAAAAAAGTGAGTAACCAAGACGACTGTTTATGGCCAGTAAGTTATCGAACTGATTTTGACTGGTTTAATGTGACATACATTCTAGCGACGTCTCTCGAATCAGTAAAGCCACTGACAGTCTAAATCCACAGAACATTAAAGTGTGGATCTGTTATCAAACGCAACTGCTGGAAAACGCCATGATAATCGCTGAAATGGACACAAGTCACGTTTGAAAAATAATGAGGGACAAGACAGTTGATATGGGGGGGAGGGGGGAGGAAGAAAAAAAGACAAAAAAGGCAACAGGAGAAGGAGAGGAACTAGGGGGAAGGAAGAAGAGGAGGAGGAGAAAAGGAGGAGGAGTGGGGGAGGAAGAGAGGAAGAAAAAGACAAGTGAAGAAGACAAACGGAGAAAGGGTAGGAGGAGGATGAGGAGAGTAGAAGGTAGCGGAGGAGGAGGAGGAGGAGGAGGGTGAATAATGAGAAGTATGATAATGATGATGATGATGATGATGATGATGATGATGATGATGATGATGATGATGATGATGACAACACGAAGAAGACGACGACGACGACGATGATGATGATGATGATGATGATGATGATGATGATGGTAAACGATAATGATGATGATGATGATCATCATCATGATCATGATGAGGAGAACGACGACGACAATTACGTTAATGATGCTGCTGCTGCTACTGCTGCTGCTGCTGCTGATAATGGTAATGATGATGAAGGAGTAGAAGAAAAAAAAAAAAAAAAGGAGAGAGAAATGATAAGAAAGGGGAGGAATATTATACAGTTGTGTACTTCTTGCAACATTCTGTTCATGTGTGCGTAATGTGTATGTAAATGTATACCCTTTATTCACTGAAATGGGCTTTAGGGGCTTATAAAAAAAAAGAAGAAGAAGAAGAAGCTGCTGCTGAAGAAATGGGTGAGGGTCTGAATGGTGTATGAAAGCGCAATAAGTACTTTTCATTCAGAATTAAGCTAAACATGATCATCAAAATGATGATGATGATATGATAAACATGATGATGATGATGATGAAAATGAAGATGATGATGATTACTATTATGATTATAAGAGTGAAAAATTACTGAAAGACAATTGCTGTACATCGGTTCACTCCGGGACTGTTGGGTTTTAATCTCCTTGCCCACTCGTCCCAGTGCTTTACTTTGTCATCCCCAGCGGTGTGTCGACATCAAGACCAGCAATCTCCTGTCAGAAACTGTTCAGTATTGTTAAGCATTCAACAGAATCAGTTCACATTCACGCTTTTTAGCCCAGCCGACCGCGTGGGGATATATCAGGGCTGTCGCTAAACACATGAGTAGACACATACCTTGTTGAGCGTTTAGTCTTTTCAATGGCAAGGTGACGCAAAACAGACAAAATGATCTAGTCAGACGTCGCATTATGGCAAACATGGGCAGAATGAGAGAGGGTATTATCAACAGCTTTATGCACGACAAGTTCAAAAACATGACTGACTATATCGGCTGCTTCGATGACTCTATGAACAGGACTGGGTATAGCTAAGTGATCACAAAGTTTCCTGGTGTCACCTCCAAAGCAACGATCAAAACGAACATTAAAATTGGCAGTAATGACATTATTGTCGGGGCAATCCACACAAAATTCAAGGAAATCAAGTTTTTTTTTTTCCAAAAGAAGCATGAGTCTGATAATTCATCCTTTTCGTTTGAAGGGAGGCTGTACAGGAGAAAGAAAAGAAAAAAAAAACCTCACTGGTTGATCTGCAGAGTCATTTCAGCAGTTCAAAAGACACAGGCGAAAAAAATACAGTCAGTTTTAGCAACACAGTGTTCAGCAGGGGGTCCTTGAAAACAAAGGCATAGGCATCACCACGATTAGTCTCAGAGTTGATGGATCTGAGGAAAGAAAACAGCGCGCAACCTGGGGATGTCGACTCACGGCACTTCCCTTTGTTACCAGTTTTCACGTGCCCAGGTCTCGGTGAGTAGCACAACGTCAATGTCGTGTTCATGGACCTCATCACAGATAGCCGAACGTTGGCTGTCTCGTCAACTTGCTTGCTGCGTTAAACACACACACGTGCACAGCTGACAGTAAAGAGATGAGGCAGAAATTTGATGAAGAATGGGGATCAGGGTGGGCAGGTTCAGGCTGTGTGGGATTGGATGATTGGTTAGACATCAATCACGTCACACAGAAAGGAGATCGGCACAGTCCCTCTTTCAGTTGATTTGACAGGCAACGTGATCAACGAGGGACCACGCACAACAGATGATTTCAATCTGGCAACGTGTTCTTCTGTCTGTCCCCACAAACAGAAGCCCCTGCGGGGAATATGAACACCGGACAGACAGGTGTTTTCAGATGAGATATCAAATCACTTGCCACACTTGGCCATTGATAATGTGTTAAACCTTTCAAGAGTGAAGTGCACGTGGGGGTTCGCAGGTGGGCCAAGGCTACGTGCAGGAAGTGGGCTGCCCTCACTGACTGGCAGGCAACAAAAAGCTGACATACATGGTAACTTGAGAGAGCAGCCTTGCCAGTTGAACAGTTGTCTCCTGGTACGTGCAGACTGGGGTGCACGCAAGTGGTTATAATCAGATTGAACTGAAGCTTAATGACACTATGTGCTTTCTGCTACAGTAAACGCCAGTTCGCCTTGGAAATGCCAAGTTCAGGAGAAAAAAAAAGAGCGAAGAGGACCATCACTGTCACAATGGGCTGTGCAATCTGACTTTTCAAACGAGAGGCGGAGAAGGCTGGGGGCCTGATCGACATACTGAGAATGGAAATATAACGAGGAATCTCAAGACTGCCCCTTTGTCTGTGTTGCTGGCAATTCAAAACAAGAAAAGCGACAACAGCGACAACATGATGCTTTGCGCTTTGCGCCTGCCAGTCTCTGTCCCCAACATCATCATCTTCCTGTCCTCTCGTCCTCTCCCCCACCTCGCACCCACACCACGCTCCCCACACAATCGTTCCCCTCCACTCTGTCTGTCTGACTGTCTGTCTGTCTGTCTGTCTGTCTCTCTCTCTCTCTCTCTCTCTCTCTCTCTCTCTCTCTCTCTCTCTCTCCGCTGCTGAACAAACCAGCTGGGAGCAATCCTGCACCACTCTTGGAAGCTTGTGCTGTGTTCACACAGGGTGCAGGTATGCACGCCATTAAGACATCAAGGGACATCGTTGTTCCATATGTGTACATGTACACACACACACACACACACACACACACACACACACACACACACACACACACACACACACACATACACATATATATATATATATATATATATATATATATATATATGTCTGCCTGTCTGTCTGCCTGTCTGTCTCTCTTTTTATGTATCTGTCTGTCTGGGTGGGGTGGGGTGGGGCTGGGGTTTGGTGGGCATCGCTTTTCACAGGTTGGCTGTCTATTTACCACAGTTCACCACGGATAGTATCAAACATTCAAGTGTCTTGTACACATGAAGGTTGGCATGGGGGCAAAGGCTGCGTGCAGGTAGTGGGCCGCTCTCGTTACATAGCATACAACAACAAGCTGACTACATGGTCACCTGAAGGGGCGGTCCGGCCATCTGAACAATTCTTTCCTGGCGCACGCTGACTGTAGTGCCCGGAAGTGGGTAGTGACCTAAGGGAGCAGGCAAGTACTCTAACATAGGCGCATGAATTTTGTCCTTTTCACTTTACATCTCTGCCTTAGTCACACAACAAAGGCAGTCCCATTCGCCCTTTCTCAAGCCGCCCATTTCCCCTTTCGCTCTGGTGTTGTTTACCTGAGCCACTGTGCCCCGCCAGTGTTTTTGAGTGTGCTGTTTTTTTGCCTCGAAGGAAGGCTTACCCAACAGGTCTCACAACTCCAGAATACTGTTATGTTTGTACACGACCTATCCTGCATAGAGACAACAGTTTTTGTCCGTTTATATGATATGTTCTTACCTCGTTGTATCAACGGGTCTTTTCATACCTCATTGACAATTACTTACGAACAGATTTTGTTTCTGGTCACGCGACGTGAAAATGAATAGGTTGAGGTCAATCAAACCTATGGCAGGGCGAAGTCATACTAGGTCCTTTTTAGTTATAGTAATGTCAGTTCACCCTGAAAGTGGAAAAAAAGAAAAAAGGAGTAGGGAGGGGGGGGGGGGGTGCAGGCTGCAAAGTGGGGGGGGGGGGGGAGGGAGGAGGAGGAGAGGGGGGGGGGGCGTGAAAAAGCCTTCACCGACTCAGTGACTGAGCAATCTGACTTTCCAAATGAGAGGCTGGGAGGACTGACCACGTTATTGATTGACATGATGGGAATGGGAATGTAACGAAGCCCAAGACTGTCCCTTTGTCTTTACACTCCTGACAACAAGACAACATGAAGCGCCATCGGTTGCATCATGCTGTCGAGCACTCTGCGTCCAGACAGTCTTCATCCACAGAGCTCCCACCACCTCCATCCATCCCCTTCACCCGCTTGTACCCACCCCGCTGTCTGCAACCAGAAACCCACCACACCCCACCCCACATCACCCAACCCCACCCCGAAGGGTGATACAAGCACAGAGAGTGCTTCATTTTGTATTGGTGCAGACAGACAGAAAGACAGAGAGGCTCACCGACTTTTTTCTTTTATTTATGTCAGTAGGAAATAGATACAGTTAAAAAAACCCAAATAAGTAGATAAATGAATGAATGAATGAAGAAATGAAATGAAGAAGGAATGAAGCCAATGAATGGAATGACTGAACGACTGCATGAATGAATGAATGAATGACCAGGATGAATGAATGAATGAATGAATGAAAGAAGAGAAACAAGAAAGAAAGAAAAAGAAAGAAGAAACAAATATAGAGATCAAAAAACGAGACAAAAAAACGAGCTTCTCACTGGAACCGGTTGGCAGGCTCGATGACACTTGGGCACTATTTCATATACGTGCAACGTGTTCTATTTGACGGTGCGGCAGAGGGTCCATCCCTTACTCGCCCGCGAAAGGGGGCACACAAACTAAAAGGAACACGAATGGAAACAAGCGCGGGCGCAAAAAAAGAAGCAGAAGAAACATATGAGCCGAGACACCATCGATGCGCCAACAAACAACAAACGCGCTAATGCAATCTGGACTTTCCAAACAATGAAAGCAGGGAGGCTAGCGTAATGATTTCGTATTGGTGAGCGAGAAGAGAGGGAATTGAACTTTAACGAGGGCAATTAACCCGACTGAGGGATCAAGATTGTTTGTTGTTGTTTTGTTTGGTTTTCCTTTATTAATTTTGTTCCTGGGCCGATTTTTGTCAAACCGGTTTTTATTTTTCTTTAAGTTTTGGTATGTTCTTTTTTATAACTATATTATTTTAATTAAAAATATTTGTAATTATTTTGTGTTAATGTTTATTTGTTTTAATTTTACCCCTTTAAATTCTTAAACACGGTTTGCATTGGCCCCCATTATATTGGCATCATTTGATCGAGAGCGCCGCTTTATGAGGACGCTTGCTTACGTCTGGGATGGGCTGCATATAAGTTGGAGCGCGAGTTTGTTTAGGATTGGTGCTGGAGGCCTAAGGATGCGAGCGCGCTGTTGCCTCTATGCCTGCCCCATTCCACAGTCCATATTCGCTCTCTCTTCTCTCCTCTTCCTCTATCTTCACTCTTCTCTCCTTCCTCTCTCTCT
This sequence comes from Conus betulinus, assembly GCA_016801955.1. Taxonomy (NCBI): domain Eukaryota; kingdom Metazoa; phylum Mollusca; class Gastropoda; order Neogastropoda; family Conidae; genus Conus; species Conus betulinus. Next base: position 491,691 of record JADBJO010000096.1, on the reverse strand, counting down.
CTCTCACCCTCTCTCTCTGTCTGTCTCTGTCTCTTCTCTCTCTCCGGGCCTTGATCTGTCTGCTGCGCCTGTCTTTGGTCCGCGCAGCTCGGTTTGTCACTGAGTCTCTCCTTGTTCACTTCTCTCTTCTGCCCATTCGTCGGTGCTCCTGTCCCAATCCGCTCTACTTCTGTCTGTCTGTCTTTATGTCCCCTGTCACATCCCCTCTTCCCTCCCTCCGTCCCTATCTCTCTTTTCTCCCCTCTGTCTTGTCTTCGGAATCCAAATATAATTCGCGAGCATAGCGCAACGCCGAGCAGCGCGCCGCGCGGCGGCCCCCCCCGTTTGTTCTAGGTGTGTGTGTGTGTGTGCGGTCTGTGGGACGGTGCGCGCGAGCGTTTTGTGTGTGCATGTGTATGTGTATGTTGTATGTGTCTGCCGGCGCTGTGTGCGAGGCGCTTGTGGTGGTGTGTGTGTGTGCTGTAGCGTGTGTGGGCCCTGTGTGTCCTGGTGTTTTGTTGGTGTGTTTGTAGTGTGCCTGCATGCGGTGCCCGTGCAAGTGCGTTCAGGCGCGACAATGCGTGCGTGGTGCAGTATGGTGTTTATAGCGAAACGGGCAGTGTGTGTGTAACAGGCGTGCATGCACTTTCTTGTCTCCTCTATAGCCTATCCTGTATATTCTATCTATATCTTATCTAATATTATAAGACATGTGATGTGTGTGATGTGTTTTTGCTGTGCGGTGCAACCTCGCCCCTCTCATCTAGACGCGCGCGGGAGCGCGCGCGCGTGTGTTGTATCAGTGATGTGTTAACCCCAATGCTATCTTGCACGCCCGTGGAATATTTCAAAAATTCAGTGCGCGGTCCATGGTTCTGTACACACGAAGATACAACATGTTCAACAATGCGAAGATATAGACGCTTTACAAGAGAAATAGTTGTGTGGTGTTATGCTTATTGTTAATGTTGTTGCTTGGCCGGGTAGTTGTTAATTTTTGTTTGGCGATGGGGTGTGGGAGGAGTGGTCGCGGAAAACAGTATAGGGGTGAGAAATAAAAAAGGGGGAAACGCATTTCCGCCTATGTCGCTGGTTTGCTGCAGGAAGGAAAGGAAAATCATGGGGGCAATGGATTTATTATATGTTTAATAAGTGTGCACAAGATCCACCTCCTGCCTTATCTCACGTGTGGACTGTTTTTTCTTTTTTTTTTTTTTTTGAAACCAAGGCGTTTCACTGAATGAACTAAAAATATAGACAGTACTGTGTTTGGGAATTTCGGCACAGGAGCGGATACTCTTCGCAAGGGAAACCGAGATTCATGAGGAGGTAGGGGGTGGGTTAAGTGGGGTGTGGTGGGGGGGTGGCTCGGTGGGGGAGGGGCAAGGTGCTGCAGGGGGGTGGGAGGGGTGTTGCTTTATTAAAATAACAATTTTTTTTTTTTTTTTTTTTTTTTTACAAGGCCCGGCCCGAGTGCGCACAGTTGGGTGTGTGTGTGTGGCGGATTGTGTGGTTGTGTGTGGTGTGTGTGTGTGTGTGCTTCTGTGTGTTGTTCAGGTGATGCGTCGTGCGTGCTTGCGTCAGAGTGTGTGGCGCGTGCGTCGTGTGGTTGTCCTGTGGTAATCTCTGGCTGTGCGTGATTGCGTGCTTGCGTGCGTGCTGTTGATTGTGTGTGTTGTGTGTCGTGCGTTGCGTGCGTGCGTTGCTGTGCGTTGCTGCGCTGAGCGCCGCCGCGTCTGGTGTGTGTATGTGTGTGTGTGTGTGTGCGCGTAGTGCGTGGTTTTGTACTTGTGGGCGAGCGGGGGAGCCCGTTACGTCGTTGCGGTGGTTGTGGTGTGTGTGTCTGTGTGTGTGGTGATGTGTGTGTGTGTGTGGTAGTGTGCGGCGGGGGCATGGGACGGCTTCCCGCGCGCGCCGTTCACGCGCGCGCGAGCAAGCTAGTAGAGTGACGGGGACGCAACCCGACGTTGTGGGGAAGGGGGGGTCGCGAGGGGTTGAGTGGGGGGGGGGGGGGGGCGTGGGGGGGGGGGGGGTGGGGGGGGGGGGGGGGGGGGGGGGTGGGGGGGGGGGGGGGGGGGGGGGAGGGGGGGGGGGGGGGTTTGGGGGGGGGGGGGGGGGGGGGGGGGGGAGCGGAGGGGGGGGGGGGTGGGGGGGGGGGGGGAAATGATTGGAATGAGGAAGGGCTGGGGGGCGCGGGGGGGGGAAATGATAGGGGGGGGTGATGAATGAATGTTGTGAAAAAGGGGATGAATGACTTGAAAGGTGTGTAGAGTGCCGGGGGGGGGGGGGGGGGGGGTGAAGATTGATGTGCTTTGAATGATGTTTGAATGGAAAAGGGGAAGGGCAAGCCAGCAGACTGGCAACAGAAACGAAACGGATATTAGTTTAGAACAAGTTTGTTAGGGAAGGGGGATAATATAGAGGAGGGAAGGGGGAAAGAAAGAGTGGAGGACGTGAGAGTGTTGATGTGGTAGGGAAGGGCGGCGACAAGAGCCACGAAGAGGAAGAAGAAAAGGGGGGCAGAGAGAGAAAGAGAGTAGAGCGGAGGAAGGGGAGAAAGAGATAGGAAGAGAGGGAGAGCGGAGCGAGAGGGGGGGGGGGGACTGTTAGGCGAGGCTCTGTTTTTCTTTTTGTTGTGGAGGGTTTGTGTTGTGTTGTGTTTGTGAAGTTTGGAGGTTCTGACGGATGGGTGTAGGGAAGGGTCTGGGAGAGGAAGAGAGGTACGATGTGATAACAAGAACGAGAAGAAGGGTACCCAGAGCGCAAGGACAAGAGCGAAGAGTGAGGACGAGGGAAAAGAGAGGCTACGAGGGATATGGTGGATGGATGGGAGGGGGCGGGGCGGGGGGGGGGTGGGCTCGGGGGGGGGTGGTGTGGGGGTGTGGGGGGGGGGGGGGGGGGGGTGGGGGGGGGGGGGGGGGTGGGGGGGGGGGGGGGGGGGTGGGCGTGTGGGGGTGGGGGTTGCGGGGGTTGCGGGGGGGGGAGGGGTGGTGGGTTGGTGGACCAAAATACGGTGAGTTTGTTGTCCCCTGTGGCTGTTTTTTCTTTTGGTGCGCTTTTTGACGGTGAGGTGAGGTGGTTAGGAAGGCACAGACGTGGATAGGGACAGTGAGGGATTAGGGAGGGGGACATGGGGTTTGCGAGGACTGAGACAGAAGAAGAAAGAAGAAGAGAGCGAGAGGAGGAGAGAGACAAGAAGAGGTAGGAGAGAAGAAGAAGCACGGCAAGAGAAAAGAAGAAGAAGAAAGAAGACGACGGCGGAACGACGTACGAGGGCGCAAGGACAAGGAGAAGAGGAAGAAACGGGAAAAGGCGAGAAGAAAAGAAGAAAGAAGGGAAGGCGGCGCGGAAGGAGGGAAGGAAGAAATGAAGGAAGAAGAAGAAGAAAAAGAAAAGACGAAGTAGAACAAAAAGAGATAAATCTAAACAAATACGTAGATGAAATAGAGCAACAGTGACAACAACCAAAAACAACTCACACACAACAACACCATCAGCAAACAACAACAAACAACCAACAACAGTAACATCGACAACAAGTCACAACACAACAAACAATAACAAATCAGTTGAACACACGACGAAAACAACAATAACTCTGACAACAACCAACAAAAGCCTAGAAACACCCCCCCTTTCAGAGTCAAGTTGACAACAACGACGAACACACTGTCCCTCCCCCCTATTTTCTCTGCCCCATTCCCCTACCCCCCTCCCCCCCCCCCCCTTCCCCCCCCCCCCCCCCCCCCCCCCCCCCCCCCCCCCCCCTCCCCCTCCCCAACGATCCCACGTTTCTGAAATCATTAAGATGCACCGTGCTCTGCTGAAATGCTGGGAATGCTTTCCAATGAGCCAATGCCAGAAGTCTGCGAACATAATGACGGACACTTTGCTTTTACGTTAACAATGGGTGATGGTCCTCTTTTGGAACGGGGATCTCCATATTGACCGAGGTTTCTCTCCAGAGAGTTGTCTCCTCTTTGTTTGTCGGCGAATGATGCCACGGGTGATGGGTGAGATGGCAGCCAGGGGGGCGACAAAGAATGAATGGAAGAAACAAAGGACAAGAGGTCGGATTTACACGTACAGGCGCACCTACATGTATGCACACACACATACACACGTAAACACATTCGCGCATTACAAGGATGTAAGAATGCGCTCTCTCTCTCTCTCTCTCTCTCTCTCTCTCTCATCTCTCTCTCTCTCTCTGTCTGTCTGTCTGTCTGTTGTCTGTCTGTCTCTGTTGTCTGCCTGTCTTGTCTGTCTCTGTCGCTTTTACAGTTTGTCCTCGACCTGTCTGCGAAGGTCTAGACAGAGAGAGAGAGAGAGAGAGACAGAGAGGGAGAGAGAGAGAGAGAGAGAGAGAGAGAGAGAGAGAGAGAGAGTTGCCCGTCTTTTTTGAACATTGACGTAGCGCTAGAACTACGTTTCTACAGATGTACGTGAAAGTACTGAAAAGAGGCTTCGCAGAGGAGCCGAATTATTTACAGTAATTTCATCCATAGCTTCCCTAACGTGGTCGAGTTTTCTTTGTTGGTCTTAATTATATATATATATACATATATATATATATGCGCGCGCGCGCGCGCGCGCGCGTGTGTGTGTGTGTGTGTGTTGAACAAATATCTGTAGTTTCTATATGGGCATAATAATCCTCTCTCTCTCGCTCTGTGTGTGTGTGTGTTTTGTGTGTGTGTGGTGTGTTTGCGTGTTCGTTTGTGTGTGTGTTTGTTCCTTTTTGATCAGCCTTCTCTGAACGTCAAACAGAACGCATAACCTCCTCCACAAATGAAAAAATGTGATTCAAATGCCCATCCTTTTTAAACTGTTAGGTTGTCATGCATTAACTACGAAAAATCTATCACATTGTTACAAAGATCACAAATATGAAGAAAGCAATAACCTTTCTTATCCAGCAATACAAAAGATTCACACATCAAACATTTCATCGCGTTCAACAGTAAATAATTTGATTATAAATCTGTAGAAAGTAGCAGTTCCCAAGGGAAAAAAAAACGTAACGGCATGATGCACTAGTCATAACTGCTACAGCGTGTGCTACGAGACTGTTGCATTGTTATATTGTGCGTGGAGATAGCTCCATCGCTACGCTACGTTTAACGTTGCTACATGTTCTCCATAGCTCCACTGTCAATATCAAAAACGTTCGCAAGATCGGGACCAGAACGAGGAAACACCACTACTCAACGGTCTCTTCGAATGGCCCAGCGAACAGACATTATCATTTGCAGAAGAAGAGGGGGGGGGGGGGGGGGGGGGGGGGGGGGGGGGGGGGGGGGGGGGGGGGGGGGGGGGGGGGGGGGGGGGGGGGGGGGGGGGGTGGGGGGGGGGCAGTGGGGGGGCTTCCTCGACATCACGCACGCCGTCCATGAACCTGATGCCGATATTCGGATGTGCTTCGAGTAGTTAACTTGCATAACGTTGTGATGAAGCGAGCATTTTGCAAAACGTCATCATTCGGCAAAGTCATCTGCCTAGTGTTGGTATAAGGCAATTCTTTCTTTTTTTTTTCTTTTTGGCGTTTTTTGCTTAATGACAACTTCAAACAATAGCCAACAGTCGCCACACACACACACACACACACACACACACGCACGCACGCACGCACACACACACCACACACACACACACACACACACACACACATTCTCTCTCCTTCACACACAGTCTCTGTCTCTGTTTGTCTGTCTGTCTGTCTGTCTGTCTCTCTCTCTCTCTTCTCTCTCTCTCTCTCTCTCTCTCTCTCTCTCACACACACACACACACACAACACACACTCACGCACTTGCGGTTAAGGGGAAGCGGTTACGAAAAGTAATCCTACTCAAGTGAGCGATCTGTTAGTTCTACAGGCCCTCCAGATGGAAGGTGAACAGGACCAGACCCTCTCTCTCTCTCTCTCTCTCTCTCTCTCTCTCTCTCTCTCTCTCTGTGTGCGCGCGCGCGCGCGAGCACGCGTGTATATGGCAGGGAAAATTATATTTTCAAAGGACATGTGTATTCCCTGGGAAAATCAGGGTACAAACATATTCCTTTTCCACCTCGGATTTATGATTATTTCCTGAAAAAAAAACCTTTAGGGTATATGCATATTCCCTGAATAAGAACCATCCTTTTTATACACATATTTCTTGTCCTTACTTTCATAAACACATTCTCAAGAAATTTTCACTGACTTTTTGATTTTGACGCATTGTTTCATTCGTTCGTATACAGTTACCTCCCGCGAGCTAGCTGTTCCAATTATGATTCATTATTTATGATTTTAGAGTAACGGTTGGGTGTCTAACAAGCTACATCCAATCCTTCATCCTCATCCCCCCCCCCCCAAAAAAAAAAAAAAAAAAAAAAAAAAAAAAAAAAATCGTCTGTACCTGAGCTGAAAATTAATGTGATGAACCTGAAATGCTTGGATTAGTGGACAGTATTTGGACTTAAAAAAGGGCTGGAGATCATTTTCATTTAAAATGTCCTGTGTGTGCCTGCACCCGATGTGAACACAGCGCACGCGCAGGCTTCCAAGGGTGGTGCACGGTTACTCCCCAGCTGGTTTGTTCGGCATTTGAGGATACTACTCTCTGGGTCCCACCCGTACCCTTCGGATGTATCTTTTTCTTGTCTGCCTTTTGGCCGACTCTGGAGAAAGGCCCAGTGACGGCGAGGAAGAACCCACTGACCACAGGGAAAGTCCCGATGACATCGGAAAAAGATTGTGAACCCGGGGTTTCCTTCAAAGAGTGTGTAAGACCTCACGGCGAAACCTTGGCCATGTCTGGAGTTGCACTGTCTTCACCTATCAGCGGAACAGCAACGAGTGAGGCTGCGTGATGCACATGGCAATTGTTTCACGGGTGGTGTTTTACCCGGTGGGCTTTGCAGTCATATGGGTTGGTGGAGGTTCTGCCGTGTCACTTTCAATAGTCATTATGTAATTTCAATGGCGTCTGCTACTGAGGAACTGTGTTCCTTGACGTCTTAATACAATGCCCCCTGTGCAGGCCTGCACCATTTGTGAACACAACGCATGTGCGCAGACTTCCAAGGGTGGTGCAAGATTGCTGCCAGCTGGTTTGTTCCCCAGTTGAGGAAAGTATCTCTGAAGATTCCACTCGGACCTACATATGTATTTTTTTTTCATTGACGTTTAAAAGATCTTGAGGCATTGCTGTTATGTTAGCCAGTAGTTGCGTCTGCTGATGAGAAGTAAAGAGAGAGACTGTTGAATTCCAGTGTGGTGCCTTTTGGCGTTTTGCACGTTTCTGAAGCTGAACAAAGCTCAGCCCCACATTCAGTCCTTCAAGTTTTCCCCATCGAGCCAGGCTATCGGCATATCTCTTGACTGCTTGCGTGTTCCCACTCTCTCTTGTGGCTGATGGAGACATTCGTTTACTATGAAGCATAGCAAGGCATCTCAACAGGCCATTCGAATCTTTGACAACAGATGCAGTGAATTCAGCCCCATAATCGCTCTCCGAGATTTGAGGTGCCCTCAATAAGAAAAAGAAATCCAGAAGTTTTTAATTCAACTTTTGATGGTTTTACATACTCAATGGTCACAAAAAAACAGATTTCGGTCAAGTGATTGTGATACACCGTGGTCCAAAAGAAGACAAACATATCATGCTTTCAGTAACTGCATATTAATGGCAGATACTGGAGCCCCCAAGACAAACGACTCAGAAACAATGGATTTGATAACAGGACCATCCGTTGTTGGCCCCTTTAAAAAAAAAATGTTTTCTTTTGATGCAAAGACTATTTACACAAAGCCACGGAATCCTCACTTATGTTGGCACGATTCCAGCCTCGCACAGTTCCAGCCTGTGCCCCCTCTGTACCCTGTGGAAATACGAGCTGTTTTGATAACGTCAGATGTCCCTTCCATTTACACGAAATGCTTTAGTTTGTAACCTTGTTTTTGTTTCCCTGTCAGCTCAGCTTCATTTTTTCGGACAACTGCACAACTTCACATCTTTTAAACAAGCAGCTTTGGCGTGACGGGTTCATGTTTCATTTGAAGTTTGTGCTTCTTCAGCATGATCTCGTATTTGGAAGTATTCGTCTTTCGTCATCAAAACTCTTTAAGCTTTCTGTTTTCATTTTCCATGATTCTTCCATATTTTTTGTTGTTGAAAAGTCAGATATAAGATTTTGTAATAAATGACAGAAGTTAGATGTCTTAGCTGGAATATAGTTTGAAAATAAACCCAGAAGCCAGCCCGGTGTTCTAGAACTTACACAGAGAGAACTTGTACCTCCATTCTGTTAAGCCACCACGAACAATACTGGAAACAGAGAGGCTACCTTCACGATGAGATTACGATCGAATAGTAAGCTTTGGGGTCAATAGTAAGCTTTGGGGTCTTAGTCTGGGAAGAGAGAGGAAGAG
>JADBJO010000096.1:473299-475799 GCA_016801955.1 Conus betulinus | reverse complement strand
ATCCCCCTCCCCCTGTATGTATCCCCCCCCCCTCCCCCCCCCCCCCTCCCGCCGAAATACACACGTGCACATGCGCGCAACGCGTGTGCACACACACATACAAACTCACAAATATGGCTGTTTTCAAAACCAGCTTGAATTTGGTAACACTTTACAACCAAATCTGACCGGTATGTGTTTCTCTTTCCCCCTTCACCAACGCGTCCGCTCAAACCCCCCTCCCCCCCCCCCCCCCCCATCGTTTGTTTGTTGTTTCCTCCCCCCCCCCCCCCCCCCCCCCCCCCCCCCCACCCCCGCCCTCTTAAATCCAACTGACGTATATTAGCCGACCGACTATACTATACGTCACAGTGCTTGCCCCCTCTTCCACCGACCGTCCCCCGTCTCACTATTCTATTCTTTATCTCCTTAATGCCCACCGGGAAAGTCTATGGCCCGGAACGTTTGATGATGAAAGCTTTTCCTACGGATCTCTCAACAGAGAGACCTTATTTAGGGAAGTGGGCAACTCTGAGGGGCGCATTACGAAAATAGTGACGACAGAAACCTGAGTGATGTCCCCCTGTTGGAGCATGAAAAGCCGAGCTCTCTCTCTCTCTCTCTCTCTCTCTGTCTCTCTCTGTAAGATCTCTGCCGCAAAACCGTTCACTCAGCCATTGCGTCACAGACGTACGTCATAGTCTCTGCCGCTCGAACTCGCACAAGTTTCACCCAAGGTCTCATTCTGGCTGCGAATGCCTTACACTGGATAGATAAGATACGAATAATGATAGCTACATCATATTTTTTGTCCCGTAATGAATGTATATCTGTACGTGTCTCTGTCTCTCTCTGTCTCTGTCTGTCTCTGTCTGTCTGTCTCTCTCTCTTGTGAGTGTGTGAGTGAGTGAAGCGCTCTAAAAATCTCACTCTCACAACCTGAAATGTTCTAAATGTTCATTTTCATATACAGAAGCGCTCTAACTTTTAACAATTACGACTTTAAGCGCTTTAAATATTCACACTTAGATGTTCATTGTCACAACGGAAGTGCTCTGACTCTTCGCTCTCACTCTCTGAGGCGCTCCATATTTTCACTTTCATATCCCGAAGCGCTCAGTAATTTCACAGTCACAACCTGGAGCACTCTGAGTTCTTGCCTCTCATACTTTGAGGCGCTCTGAAGCACTCTTGTTCTCACTGTCACCACATGAATCGCTCTGAATTCTCACTGTCCACAGCCTCAAGCTCTGAATTCTCACTGTCACAGCTTGCAGCGATCTCAATGTTCACTCTCACAACCTGAAGCGCTCTCAGTTTTCATTCTCACAACCTGAAACGCTCTAAGTGCTCACACTCACAACCTGAAAGGCTCTGAATTCTCACTGTCACAGCCAATCGCTCTGAATTCTCACTGTCACAGCCAAGCTCTGAATTCTCACTGTCACAGCCAAGCGCTCTGAATTCTCACTGTCACAGCCAAGCGCTCTGAATTCTCACTGTCACAGCCAAGTGCACTGAATTCTCACTGTCACAGCCAAGCGTTCTGAATTCTCACTGTCACAGCCAAGCTCTCTGAATTCTCACTGTCACAACCTGAAAACACTCTGAATTTTCACCCTCACACCTGAAGCGCTCGGAATTTTCATTCTTACAAGCTGAAGCGCACTGAAATTTTTTCACTTTCGCTTCTCCGAAAATAATGAGCAACCTAAATGGAAAAAAATGACATAATTATATAAGCTGACCGTACATACCCCCCTCCACACCTCCCTCATCTCCCCTCAGCTGTTTCCTGACTCTAATCTGCCAGTGCCTGAGGCGAACGAAGGACACTGAAATCTGAACAGGCAAGAAAGGGATCATCATTTGTTTAGATTTGTTTTTTTCTTTAATTACTAAGTTCCCACAAGTATTCTGCCCCGACCGGCTCCTACCCAGAGTTGTTTGCTACGGGCTCAGTTGGGAAGACTGGGACCACACAGTCGTGTTTCATCCACTTAATGGATGCGTCTCTAAGAGTGTTGCTCAAATTTCATGACCAACATTGCAGTCGTCTGTATCTCTCGGGCCTGGTTGACGCCGGGATACATTATGAAAGGAAGCGTAGAGTACAACCCTGTCATGCAGTCTCAGACCGAAATGGAAATCCATAGCATCATCTTTATCATCCTCATTCTCATCGATCAGCATTGAAGAATGTCTCAAATTCTGTGGCCCTTCATGCCCTGCTCTCATGGTGACCTCAGTTTCGATGTCTACTCCACATCTGTGACCTTGGTTTGGTTTCCGTTGGGGTCACCGGTATCGGCGAGTCCGTGGGGGCTGTCGTTGGGTGGACTTGGTGGCGCCCTCCGGTGGGAGAACTCACTCACGCCCGCTCCGCGACTAACGGTTGTTGTCGTCAGTGGGGGGCTTACTAGGTGGTGTCCTACGTATGTTAGATCAGAACAGGCGCCACTGAACACCTTCGAAGTGACTGGGCCGCAGCGCAGTGTCTCCTCCGGTGGGTTGCCTCTTG
>JADBJO010000096.1:455799-468299 GCA_016801955.1 Conus betulinus | reverse complement strand
CTCTAATGAACTTACCATATGGAGAAACTAACTGCCTTCTGTTCCGCTATTCCGCGATCGACAATAACAGCGAAGTTTCTTTCCACTTCTCTCCGAATATGACCACCATGACTCGGCTTACGTTTCGTCATCAGCTATTATCCCCTTTCCCCCCGCCCCAAGCCCTTGCAAAATCCGTCTTCCGTATCTGCTGTGCATCAGCCAAATCCATCACTCTCACTCTCTATTTCGCTGCGCAGTCACATGGAACGCTACTCTGCCAAGGGATCGACTGCCCGGAGTGGGATACTTCTGAATGTGAAATTTTAAAAACAATTTATTTCCAACTTTTTGGTCAATAGCAATATTCAAAAGCTGTCTCAGTCTTTACTTGAAACACCACTAACCTTTATCGGTTCAATTTCTTATCCTGTGCGTCTAATTCAACCCGACATTGATCTGTCTCAAATGGAAATCTTAACTCAGTGCAGCAGCAATGACTCATCTCTTCCTGTGCGTTCTCATTTACTGTTGAACTCCAGCCCTGACGAGTCAACACATGATGGTGTCGTGATCTTCCCTCCTACTCCATCAGTGATTCAGTCCCAGACACAGGAACTTAAACCAAAAGCAAAAAAAGGGAAGTCTCCGGTCAGCAGACGAACTCGTCTCCAATGTCAACGTTCTCTGTACAAGACTAGCCAAGGACAATCCAGTTCCACGCCATCTACCCATTTAAAACGGAGAATGACTCAGCTGGAACAGACTGTGAACTCCATGTCCGCTGTAGACCTCTCCCCTGAAGCTATCAATTCAGTGACTGAAGATATAAAAACTGCAGCTAAAAATGAACTACGTGCCAACATATGTGACAAGTTTAATTCTATCTGTGACAAATTAGATGATCTAAAGAATAAAATAATAAATTTAGAAGCAACCAACAAACAACTGCTGAAAGAAAATAATTGTATCAAAACCCAGCTAGGCTCACTGCAGTCTCAAATGAAAAAAGTGAAATCATACCAGAGAGAGTTTGTTACGACCGAAACACAAACAAGTTCAAGTTTATCAAACATTGATACCTCTTTCCACAATGTTGGAATACAAACAGAATCAAAATCTTTCTCACAGCCCCAATACACCTGTCCACACTGTTGGAATGCAAACTGAAGCGTTGCCACTCTTACAACCTAATTACAATACTGTTGCTGAGGTCAACGTCCTGGAGAATACCGTAACTGAAACCAACGCAGTGCCCATCACATCTTCCCAGATGACATCAGATGTTGAGTCACAGGCTTCTGATAGCCTTTCTAATCGACATGTTGAGGCAAACATTTCCACTGTCTCCCTCCTCATCCACCCAACAACAACAAGACAGAATCTATGCAATACGCTGTCCAGACTAGCAATCCCCTTCACTCTTTTGTCAGACATAGATAACACTGATTCTGTAAATCTTAAATCCCCATCGTCTAAAAAAGAAGAATACGTTCATGTGAACCAGCCAGATGCTGTCTCCAAGTCGTCTCCTATCGACACGCTTTGTCGTATGTCCATTTCTAATGAAACGACTGTACTGCTCGTTGGTGACTCTATAATACGTTTCATCAATCCCAAACGTTTATTTCCTAGTTATGAAAGACCGTTCAAGATTTGTGTTCCCGGAGTGTCCATTCAAGATATTCATTCATGGCTGTCTTCTCTGTCTGTCTGTCCAAATGTGAAAAATGTTATATTACATGTTGGCATTAATTCATGTCCATCAGGTCCAGTATCTGTCAGTGCATGGTCTAACATCATTATCTTATGTAAAACACAAGTTTCCTTCTGCATGTGTGAGTCTTAGCTCCATCCTCCTGCCAGCCAGAGGCAAACATTCCTTCAACAACACCATTTTACCGTCAAATCGTAATCTAAAAGAAGCGTGTGACCAGCATGAAGTTACTCTTATTGATAATTTCCCTGCTTTTGCAGCTGATAAAACTTTGTACCGTGATACAATTCATCCCAACATTCGAGGTACTGGAAGGCTTGCAAACAACTTGAAAAGCCTGTGGCGAAATGGACATCATACTGAACATTTTCCTCCTGATCAGGTCAGTCATCCAAAAACCTCTGCAAGAACTTCACAACGAAGGCATAAATTATACCCCATTGTCACTCTCCAACTTATCGTCATTCGATCACTCTAATTTTTCAAATGTCCCAAGCAGTCAGGAACCTACCAAGTATCACTTAGCCTCTGAAGATTTTCCGCCAGCCTCTTCCCTTCAACATTTCCCCCCTTACCTCAAAGACCGTTTCCAAGGGATTTCAGAGTGACCCCTTACCACCCAATCATATCCACTGTCAACCCTTCCCAGCACCTTCTACACATAACCCCCGACCAGCCCATGATGTCCGCAACTCTCTCCCCAATGCATGTTGTCCATAGTAACCCCCTCCCTGCAGATAATGTTCACAACATTCCTTCACATTCTTTCTGTCATCAAAATCCCACACGTAATCATCCACTCCCCCAACAAAACAGATCGCCCAGAATGACCGACTTCAGCACTCCAAATCCCATCACCCTTATGCTGAACATTTATTGAAAATGGCATCACATCTTTTGTCTCAGCAGCACTCTTTCTATTCTTATCCTAGTCTGTAAAGTGCATTATTTCAATGTCATCATGTTTTCTCATAATTGTTGCTGTAATGATGATTTAAAAGTGTGTCATGAACTGTATATATCTCGTTGAATGTTTTCTTTTTATTTCCCCCTGATGATTGTGATGTGACGAATTGTGTGCATATTTTTGTCCCAACGTATAATGGCTAAGCGTACTTTAATAAGTGGCCACGCGTGAGTGTGTGTATTTGATAAGGGGTGGGGGTTGGTAGGGATTGTCTGTAATCGATGTTAGAATGAGCATGAATTGAATGGAGCACTCACACAGACTTACCGGACCAAGATGACTGTTCTTGACTTTGTCAGAATAATTCGCACGGTTGCTCCTGCTGATACGACAGTCGTCAGTTGGTTTTTTTTTTTTGTTTGTTTTGTTTTTTTTGTCTTTTTTTCTGCGTTTCGCGATTTCTCTCTCTCTCTCTCTCTCTCTCTCTCTCTCTCTCTCTCTCTCTCTCTCTCTCTCTCTCACTCTCTCTCTCTCTCTCTCTCTCTCTCTCTCTCTGTGTGTGTGTGTGTGTGTGTGTGTGTGTGTGTGTGTGTGTGTGTGTGTGTGTGTGTTTCTGTTGCTTACCAAACTGTAGACAGCTATTAGCCTTCATTGATCTTTTAACTTAAATAACTTTGCACATAATATACGTTCCATTTTCTATTGTATTTTTGATTACGTGTCTGTTGATTTTGTTTTTTTTTTTTTTTTTTTTTTTGACTCATTGTTGACTTGTTACTAAATTGTTTGGTATTACAATATCCCTTGTTGGTATTTGGTATTACTTTTCTTGCATTTACATTCCTGCTTTGCTATTGCGTCAAGATGTTGCGAACGAAAGAAGTCTGGCCATCTGCAGATGGCCTTAAGGTTGGGTTTCTGAACATTAACAGTTTGATTAATAAGTTATGCGACGTGTCTCGTGTTTTATATAATCATGGTTATTGTTTTCATTTATTTGGTTTTGCGGAACAATTAATTAACACACCATATTTCTGACACAGAATTATTTTACCTGGTTATAACTTAGTTCGTAATGACCCTTCCAGACCAAGAGAAGAGAAACAGGTTTACTTGTTTATGTTCACCAATCTATTAAATTTAATCGAGCCGCTTCGCTCGAAAAATATCATATAGAATCACTATGGATAGAGTTACAGTTCAAAACTTCCAAACCAATTCTCCTAGGCTTTATTTACAGAAACCCAACAGAACATGCTGACTGGATAGATAAATAACTTTATTCTAATGATGGAGGAGGCGTCCTTACTCTCAAACGAAATTATTTTACTGGGTGATTTTAACATTGATCTTTTGAAAGTGAATAAATCCTGGATTCAAACTTACACTTCTTTTAATCTGACTCAGTTAATCGATAAGCCAACACGAATCACTGCTACTTCCCAAACTCTCATTGACCATGTGTACACATCTTCTGTACCTACTATAGTAGAAATATGTTCACCAGTCTTTGGATGCAGCGATCACTCCCCTGTCTGTTTTTACTTGGTCTAAACGAGGCGTTAAAATCCCCCCCCTAAATCATCACAAGTATGTTACGTATAGGAACTTTTCAGGCTTTGATAAAGACTTATTTCTTACAGATCTGATGAATTCCTCATTTTCCTCTGTGTATCAGTTCACGAATCCCAATGAAGCCTTAGAAGTGTGGTATCACACTTTTCTCAATGTTTACAATAAACACGCTCCATTAAAAAAAACAATTCGTGTCAAAAGTACCCCTAAAAAGCCTTGGATAACAAGTGATATAGAAAAATCCATGGATTTAAGAGACTCACTTCTGGCATCAGGTAATCGTATAGAATTATGAAACAAAGAAATCTTGTTAACTATTTAAACGCTCAGCCAAAAAGAAATACTTTAAAGATCTTATTTACTCTAAAACAGACAACCGATCAGTTTGGAAGGCTATCAATCAGCTTAGCAATAAAAATCCTAACGCTCGTGCTACAACACCAAAAGATGTATCAGTTGAAATGTTGAATACACACTTCTGCAATGTTGCCAATTTTACCATAAAAAGAAACAGATCCTCACAAAACGATTTAGATGCTCTTCTGAATTTTTGTCAGTCCAAAAATATATCACAACATGTCTTGATATTCCGTTGTTATGTGTACACGAAGTATATAATGCTCTTATTCACTTAAAGCAAACTAGTACTACTGGCCTTGATGGCATTGACGGAAAGATTCTCAAACTGTCAGCACCTGTAATTGCTGAAACACTTCACTTATATATACAATCTCTGCATTTCTAAAAAAATCAGTTCCCCAAGGCTTTTAAAATTGCTAGAGTAACGCCGATCTACTACAAAACAGGGTGATCACACCGATCCGTCTAACTACAGGCCCATTTCTATTCTGTCTGTACTGTCTAAAACCATTGGAAAACCATCTAAATAAACATATTCTCGATCACTTCAATTCTTTCAATTTATTTCATCAGGACCAATCCGGTTTTAGGGCAAATCACTCGTGCCAAACAGCATTGACAAACCTAGTTGATCAATGGCTTACTAATATAAATAACGACAAAATTACAGGTGTTCTCATGGTAGATTTCATGAAAGCCTTTGATGTTATTGATCGCAATCTTCTTCTTAAAAAAAACTAAAGATATACAACTTATCAGAGAATTCGTTAGAACTCCTGTCTTCATTTCTTTCCGATAGAAAGCAAATGGTCTCAGTAAATGAATCTGTATCTCCTACATTATCCATTAGTCATGGTGTGCCTCAAGGGTCAGTACTCGGACCTATCTTATTTTCCATATATATAAACGATTTACCTCTATTCATTGATAGTCTAGTCTCTGTGAAATGTTCGCTGATGACACCACAATACACTGTAGTCATAAAAAAAACTTGAAAATATATTTGCCAGTTTACAAGAAAGTATAAACAAATTAATCATATGGTCTGAACTCAATCACATGTGTCTCCATCCTCGGAAAACGAAGTACTTGATAATAACCCCCAGACAAAAGCGTCAAAATATTTCTTACGATTCCCTATCTCTCTTTGTATAAATAATGAAATAGTTGAGAAGTTGATCATCATAAAGTCCTTGGTGTCATTGTAGACAATAATTTGTCATGGTCTTCTCATGTCACAATGCTCTGCAAACTTCTATCTCAAAAGATTCACCAGCTTTCAAAACTAAAATATTTCTTAGACCAACATTGTCGTAAGCTGTTTTTTTTTTTTTACTTCGTACATTGAATCTCATTTGAATTACTCTTCTACATTGTACATTGGGGGATTCGGCCCAGTTATAACGTATTAAAACCACTCTTCAGTCAGTCTTCACAGACGGGCTGTGAAACTCATTCTTCTCAAATATACAACTGTAACTCCCTCTGATTATAAACGTTTAGACATTTTGCCTCTGAAATGGAAACTCATTTATAACAAAGCAATTTTCATGTTTAAGATAATGTCCAATCCATGCACCACCAACTTTGAAAAATAAATTTTAAAACGAACCTGATTCGCAATGTCAGAAAGATTCAGATACCCCTACCGAGGATTGATCTTTTTAAATCTAGCCTTATTTACTCCGGTGGTTTGTTTGTGGAACGACCTAGTGTCTTCATTTAATGTAATTTCGAGTCTAAATGTTTTCAAAAAAACAATACTTCTCATATCTGATGCTACGCTTCCTAAATGTATTTGAATGTTCATTTGTGTTCCTTCGTTACCCCCCCTTCTCTATATCTTCTGATGATATACTGTTCACCCTGTCCATCTTTCATTGACGTCCTTCATTTCTCTCCTTCTTCTTCTTCTCTCTTCTTCTTCTTCTTCTTCTTTATTCTTTTTTTCTTCTTTTTCTCTTCTTCTTCTTCTTTTTTTTTTTTTCTTCTTTTTTTCTGTTAATGTATCTCGCAAGTTGTTTTCTCTCATCCTCTCTCCCTCTCCGTCTCCCCGTCTCTCCTCTCTCCTCCCTCTCTCAACTCCCTCTCTCTCCTCTCTCTCTCCTCTCTCTCTCGCTCTCCTCTCCTCTCTCCTCCTCTCCTCTCTCTCTCTCCCCTCTCCCTCCCTCCCTCCTCCCTCCTCTCCCCTCTCCCCTCCTCCCTTCCCCTCTCTCCCCCCCTCTCTCTCTCTCTCTCCCTCTCTCTGTCCCCTCTCTCTCTCTCCGAAAGGTTGACTGTCATATTTTTGGATTGCCTTTTGTATTCAGGCTAACATTCTTTTCACTATTTAGATTGTTCGTTGATTTTGAAGTCACATATTGTCATCATTATTTTTTTTTTTTTTTTGCTCATCGAGGGCAAGATGTAAAAAAGCCTGTATTGTGTGCTTATTATTCTTTATCCCTCATCTCATCCTCTCTCCTCCTCCTCTTCTCTCCTCTCTCTTCTCTCTCGTCCCCCCCAGTCTCTCCTTCCTCTCCTCTCTCCCTCTCTCTCCCTCTCCTCGACAGTCTCTCCGCTCGCGCCTCTCCCCCTCTCTTCCCCTTCTCTCCTCCGTCTCTCTCCTCCTCTCTCCCTCCTTCTCTCTCGTCCTCTTAGCTCTTCTCGTCTCTCTCTCTCTCTCTCTCTCTCCTCTCTCTTTCCTTCTTTCTTTTTTTTTTTTTATTTTGTTCTCCCCTGCCTCCTTATTTTTTTTATTTTCTCCTTTTTTATTTTTCTTTCCCTCTTTTCCTTTCCCCCCCTTTCTTCCCCCCACTCTTTTTTTTTTTTTTTATCTTACCCCCCCCTCCCACTTCACTTTCCCTTTTTTCCGGATTTTTTTTTCTTTTCCCCCCCCTCCCCCTTGGTTATTCCATTTTCCACCTCGTTGGCTCTTGCCTTCTTATTCTGGTTTTCCATTCTTTTTCTTTCTGGTTTTTCCTCCTTCCCCCCATCCTCTTTTCTTCTTTTCTCTTTCTCCTCCTCTTTCCCTCTCTATCTCTTCGCTTTCTCTTCCTCTCTTCCTGTCTGTTACTTCTGTGGTTCTGTCCTGGTCTCTTCGTTCGTCTCTGTCGTTCTGTCTCTCCTGCTGTGTCTGGTGCTGTCTCCTGTGATCTGAGTCTGTCTGCTGGGTGGTGTGCCTGCGGTGTCTGTAGTTCTGTCGCGTATTGGCACTCGCCGCTTGGTCCTCTGATCCCTTTTCCCCGTCCTCTGAGTCTTTATCTTTACCATTCGTGTTATTAATTGTGTTTCAGATAATGGGCTTCCAGGATTTTTGATATACTAGCAGTTGGATTTTGTTGTCGGAAAAAAGGGCCGAAGACTAAAAAAAAGTGTAAGTAACTAGGACTTTTCTTTCCTGTTCTGTGTCCTGGTCCTGTTTCTCTGTCCTCTCTTTTTCTCTCTCCTCTCTCCTCCCCCTCCTCTTTCTCTCTCTCTCTGGTCTCTCTTTCCATCTCTCCTCTCTCTCTCTTCTCCTCTCTCCGTTTCTCCCTCCTCTACCTCTCTCCTCCCTCCCTCCTCCCTCCCACCCTCGTCTCTCCTCCCTCCCTCTTTGGTCCTGTTTCCTGGTCTTGTTGTTTTCTGTGTCTGTCTGTCTGTTTTTCCCTCCCCTCCCGTCCCTCCCCTCCCTCCCCATGCCCCTCCCCCCCCCCCTCTCTCCTTCTTGCTCCCTGTACTCTTCTCTCTCCCCTCTCTTTCATCATTTCACGCTCTGCTCTGCTCTCTGCGGCCCCCCCCCCCCTCCCCCCCCTTTCTCTTCCTGACCAGTCCTGTCTGCGTCTCTCTTCCCCCTCGGTCTCCCCTCTCTCCTCTCTCCTCTCGCCGTCCTCTCTCGTCCTCTGGCTCTCCTCATCCTCTCTCCATTCCTCTTCCGCATCTCATCCTCTCCTCTCTCTCTTGCTTGTCCCATCCCCTCACTCTTCGTTCCCCGGCATCTGTCGATTCTTGCTGCTGCTGCTGCTGCTGCTGCTGCGTGCTGCTGCTGCTGCTGCTGCTGCTGGCATTGAATGGTGAAGTGATTGAAGCCGTTTGTTGTTGTCACAACCTGAAGTGATTGTGAGGAGGGGGAAGGGGAGGGGGACGGGAGTGGGGGGGGGGGGGGGGGGGGGAGGGTCCGCAAGACGGTGGGGACGGGGATGAAGGGCAGGAGGAGTACGGAAGGTGGTGGGGGTGTGGTGGTGGTGGTGGTGGTGTGTGTGTGTGGAGGGGGATGGGGGGGGGGGGGAGGGGGGGGGGTGCGGAAGATCTCGTGCAGCTGTCAGGGAGGGCGGTACTGTTGTGCGGCTATAAAACAGTAGGCTTGCTTTTAAGTGGGTGTGGCTCTTTCTAAGTTTTTCTTCTTTTTCTCTTCTTTTCTTTTCTTTTTCCCTTCTCTTCTTTTCTTATGTTTTTTTCTTCTCTTTTTTTCTTTGCTCTTTGTTTCTTGTGTTTTGTCTTCTTTCTTCCTGTGTCTTCGATTTTATCCCTCCTTTCTTTTATTTTTTTCAATTTCTGTTTTCGTTCTTGTTTACTTTTTGACACCCCCCACCCCACCCCTCACCCTGCTTTTTTGTTGTTAATTGTTTCCAGTTTTGGCTACACATTCTCTCTCTCTCTCTCTCTCTCTCATCTCTCTCTCTGTGTGTGTGTGTGTGTGTGTGGTGTGTGTGTGTGTGTGCACGTGCGCGCGCGCTTGTGTTTATTTGTATGCATGTGGTGTGTGCACATGCGTGTACATATTGTGGGGTCGGTGGGGGAGGGGGGGGGGGGGGGTCAGTGTTTGTGTGTCTGAGTCCGCGTGTTTTTTTTTTTGTGTGTTGTTTTGTTTACGCTTGTCACATAGGTTCCATTTTTGATATTTGTAAATGTATCAACGCATGGTTTTCGTGTGCTTTTCTTCTTTTTTTCGTTATCCCCAAGGGGTAAGCTGGGGAAAAAAAAAAAAACCACTTATCAATCTCACTTCTTTTTTTTTTTTAGATAATGTCCTTCGTTCATTTGCTCTCTCTCTCTCTGTCTCTCTCTCTCTCTCTCTCTGTCTCTCTCTCTCTCTCTCTCTCCTCTCTCTCTCTCTCTCTCTCCCTCTCTCTCTCTCTTTCTCCTATCCTTATCTTCTATCTCCATTCCTCTCTCTGTCTCTACGTCCTCCTCCCTCCCCCCCTCTCTCTCGCATCCATACTGGCACCCACCCACCTATACGCGCACGCAGGCACGCAATCACACACGCACACACGTATTGAAAAGCACGTATGTTCGTGCGCGCGCAACCATACGTACACGGAGACACATAAACATAGACACCGACGCACGCACGCACACACACACACACACACACACACACACACACACACACACACACACACACACACACACACACACACACACACACACTCACTCACTCTCTTTGGGGTCGCTCCATCCCTCCCTCTCTCTCTCTCCCAGTCCTTTATGTCTCTCTTGAATCCGAAACTCAGGCATGTAGCAAGCAACACGACAAGAATGGCAGACTTTAAAACATATCCTTTCATTTTTTCATCACCAAAACACACACACACACACACACACACACACCACACACACACACACACACACACACACACACACACACACACACACACACACACACACACATCGAAGAAGCTGACAGTCGTCAAATTCCCGGGATACTTGGTGACAACACTCTGCCATGGACTATTCGCATCGACACCCTATCAGAACTAGTGTGCAGAAAAGTACATTTTTATGCTGGTTTGGAAATCTTAGCGTGAAAAGCAAAAACGTTTTAAACAGAGTGGTGAAGACATGTGGAAAGATTACAGGCAAAAAACAAGAACAGCTAGATAAATGGTATGAATGTCGTGTCACACCAAACACAAAGCTGTGAACATTGCTGCCGACAGTTCTCTTGTCCTCTCAAAAAAACTACAATGTTCTACCATGTGGACGAAGATTCCAAATTCCATGATTCAAAACAAGTAGAACTAAAAGCAGTTTCGTTCCCAATTCCATCAAACTCCTGAATCAAAACTGAATGTGTGTGTGTGTGTGTGTGTGTGTGTGTGTGTGTGTGTGTGTGTGTGTGTGTGTGTGTGTGTGTGTGTGTGTGCGTGCGTGCGTGCGTGCATGTGTGTGTGTGTGTGTGTGTGTGTGTGTGTGTGCGCGCGTGCGTGCGTGCGTGTGTATTATTTTGTGTGTGTGAGTGGATAGGGGGGGGGGGGGGGGGGTTTGAATGGGTGGGTGTGATTTGATTTGTGATTTGTCAATATAGATCCATGGTCATGTTTTTCTGGCCACTCTTAATTTCCCTTTGGAGATAAGAAAGCGCTCTTGACTTGCCTTGCCCAGAGATCAGCCGTGCAGAGTCAACAGACCTTGACTTTGTACACCAAGAAGTGATTCCAGCGAACCTGTTCGCCATTAGTTGTCTAAGCCAGTGAAAATCCAATAAAATCCTTGCTCGACATCGAATAACCTGCACATGAAGCAGTTTCTAACTCTTCAAATCTTACAGAATCAGATGACCAAAATTAGGCGTGCTTCCATTTAAAGACATATTGGTCACAGTAAAAGAATGTTCATTAGAAATGGAACATGAATCAACGTCAAGGACTATTCAGTCTAAATTGAAGATAAATCGTAGATATGCCACAAAACCCCAGGTTCCCATACCTGTGCATTTGTCTGTATAAAACAAATCTTTGTTACTTCTGCTTTGGGAAGTCACGGTCCCACAGATTAAGATGCCGTCAAAGAACAAGATCTGTCGCAAGAAAGCTGTTTATATACTTTTCACTCGCTCGCTCATTCGTCGCAGAGACAAAACACTAGCTGAACTTATTTACGTGGTATAAACACTTTAGGAAGTCATTTTTAGCTTCCAATGTACAATATTTCATCTTGATCATAGTCAAATTACGTCAGGGTTCAAAGTGAGATGGCTGAAAATGCCAGCCTATTTGATTTACATGATTTTAACTCTGTAAAAAGTAATTCTTTAGCTTCCAAAGTACAATATTTCACACTGATCATAATAATAATAATATACATATATAGCGGCTTTCTCGGCTAGAGACCAAGCTCTAAGCGCTTTACAATCAACACTCGTTTACACGACGGGCTGCCTACCTGGGTAGTGCCGACTGAAGAGCTGCCAGCTGGCGCTTCATTCAGTCGTTTCCCGTGTCATCCAGTCAGTATCGTTCAATATCGGTCACTTGTTTTCCTTACTTCATTCATTCTTTCCATTTCTCACGCAGGGTGCATGTTATGTGTAACGTGTCATCCATACCAACGGCCAAACTGGCCTACTCTTCCGAATGTTGGTGATGGGATTTTTTACGTGTGTGCAAGATGTTATGCGTGCGTTCACACACGGAACCTCGGTTTATAGTCTCATTCGAAGGACTGTATGGGAAAATGGAGTCAGAACCAATGTTAACTCCGAGGGAAAAATCCCCCTGTACCGAAACGCCCCGGCGGAGGTTCGAACCCGCAACCCCAGGATCACCAAGATTACGAGTCCGGCGTTCTTTACCAACTGAGCTATTCTAGGCTCCCATCATAAGTAAAATACATCCGGATTCAAAGTGAAATTCAGGCGGAAATTGCAACGAGCAAACGGTTACTTAGCTCCTCAAATTTTGCGCCCAATTGAAGAGATAAGTGACTGTTGATTCCTTTTACGTTTTCACTGTCGACAAATAGGTCGAAACGCGAGGTGTTTGTCTTGTCATTTGTTTGTTTCTTTTTCATTCGACGCATGATAATTTCTTTAAAGTAAATACTCCGCTTACGCTCTTCTGTTATTGCTTGTGCAATTTACGAACATCCATTTTTTTAAAAAAAAAAAAAAAAGCTCTGCTCGCTGTGATGAATGTCAACGCACGCATATATGAATAAAAAAAGGATAGGGGGCAAAAACGAAGCCATATCCAGGAACGAGCCTTTTCTTTTGCTAATTAC
>JADBJO010000096.1:435799-443299 GCA_016801955.1 Conus betulinus | reverse complement strand
GGGATGTTCGTTTGGTGCAGCATGAATGCGGTGTTTGTTTAAGCCAGCCATGCATTGGATGTTCAACTTGTGTCTGATGAATCCTGTGATTGTTGAAGCCAACGATATAACGAGATGCTCGCCTCGTGTTGTATTAATTCAGTGACTAAGTCGGCAATGTACGGGATGTTCGTCTTGTGACACATGATTTCATGACTGCTTGAGCCAACAATGATACTCTGACTGTTTCAATCAGCAACACACCGGATGATAGTCTTGTGCTGCATGATCGCCGTGGCTATTTAAGCCAACAATACACGAGATGCTGGCAATGTGTCACACGAATATTGTGATTTTGTAAGCAAACAATACACGATATGCTGGCTTCACGGCAGCAATGCTCTGATTATTTAAGTCAGCAATACGCATAATGCTGACTGTGCGTTGGATGGATTTGTGTTCCCTCAGATTGTGCACACGTCTTCTTTTCCCCACACAGAAAGCGTTCAGAATCTGAAACATGCAAAGGCCGCAAGAGTTTAGACTCTCCAAAAATCCTCAGGCTGTGACGACTAAGTGCGACATTTAAGGACATCTGTGAAACTGTGTCAAAAGTCCGTTCGAGGGGGGGAAAAAATCCCATATTGACATTTGGAAACGACTAAGAAACAAATGCAAAATAATGACAAGTCCAGGGAAAATTTTCAAGACCTGAAATTTTGGTGGTTAGGTCTGTGGCAATGGTAATTGTGACAGCGATGATCGTGAGAGTGGTGACTGTAGGCAGTATTCTTTGTGACGGGTGGTGGTGATTGTGACAGTGGTGTTTGTGACGGATGGTAATTGTGACGGTGGTGATCGTGACAGCCGCTGATCGTGACCGTGGTGACTGGTGATTGTGACAGTGGTGATTGTGATAGTGGTGATCGTGACAGCGGTGATCGTGGCAGTGGCGACTGGGGCCGTGGTGATCGTGGCCGTGGTGATTGTGGCCGTGGCCGTGGTGATTGTGGTGGCGATGGTGAGAGGCCTCCAGAGACTCTGTCCCCATGATGGTGTGTTGCTGTGGTCCAACTCCTAACTGCTGGACGCTGTCGTCGCCGCCGCCGCTGCTCTTGCCGCCGCTGCTTCTGCTGTGGAGTTTCCTTGGATACTCTGGTGTCTGGGCCCAGGGCTCGTCTCGGATCTGACTTATGATATGATCTGACTTGTGTGTGTGTGTGTGTGTGTGTGTGTGTATGGTGAGTCCTGTGTGTGTGTGTGTGTGTGTGTGTGTGTGTGTGTGTGTGTGTGTGTGTGTGTGTGTGTTTCAGTCTGTGTCTGTCTGTCTGCGTCTCTCTGGCTGTGTCTCCCTGTCTGTGTCTGTGTCTCTGTCTCTCTATCTATGTCCAACTTTATCTTTATGTTATGTCTGTCTGTCTGACTGTTTGTCAGTTCATGCGTCCATTTGACCGTCAGTCTGTTTGTCAGTTCATGCGTCTTTGACCGTCTCTGTTTGGTCTCTCTGTCTCTCTCTCTCTCTGTCTCTCTGTCTCTCTCTCTCTCTCTCTCTATATCTCTCTCTCTCTCTATCTAACTATCTATCTATCTGTCTGTCTGTCCGTCCGTCCGTCCGTCTGTCTGTCTCTGTCTGTCTATCTATCTATATACATATCTGTATGCCTGCCTGTCCACTTCTGTCTGTCTGTCTATCTGTCTATGTCTCTCGCTTTGTCCTCCGTCTCTCTGTCTCTGTTTCTCTTTCCTCTCCCTCCCTCCCCCCCTTCCCCCCCCTCTCTCTGTCTCTCTCTTCTTTCTTTTTTCTTCTCTCTCTCTCTCTCTCTCTCTCTCTCTCTCTCTCTCTCTCTCTCTCTCTATATATATATATATATATATATATCCTTCGATCCATCGTACTCGAGTGACAACGTAAGAAGCAGTTTATTAACAGTGGAGAAAGACGCGCACATTATAAGTCTGCAGAGACAAACTCAGGACTGATGCCATGGTAGGGAATCGTATTATTCATGTCTGGCTTGTGAAGCGAATAGCAAAGATCGGCTTTAACAAGTATTCAACACCAGCGACGATAAGGGATGTTGATGAGTTTCTGAGAAATTCTACCAGGAAGCTTTATAACGACTTCTGTACTGAAGAAGTGTACACTTGTGAAGTGTATTCGATGGCTGAAGCGCCCTGTGAATTGATATATATATATATATATATATATATATACATATATATATGTACATATGTGTGTGTGTGTGTGTGTGTGTGTGTGTGTGTGCGTGACGTGCGCGCGCGGGCGTGCGTGCGCGTGTGTGTGTGTTTCCGTGCGCGTGTGTGTGTGTGAATTGGTGTTTAATGCGCGCTTGCGGTTGCAATCGCACGCGTGTTTGGTGTATTGCGGATCGTGATCATATTTGTGCGATCATCATGCGAATGTACGAATTGGTAACGTTAAACAAAAACTGACATGGGTGAGGAGAGCAGAGCAGAGCGTGTTTGTGGATCAGATTTGCGGAGAGAGAGTGATCAGATTTGTGAGGAGATAGAGACATGCACGTACGCTTTTTTTGAAGGTTAGACAGAAACTGACGTGAGAGAGAGAGAGAGAGAGAGAGAGAGAGAGAGAGAGAGAGGTTTATTCTCTCCAAGCCAAGGCCTCGGTGCACTGGTCTGTCGAGGCATTGTAGAATCTTATGTTGCATGCGGCAAATGACGATACGTTTCTGTAAGTAGGAAACCTCATCAGCCTGTTTACAAATGCTAAACTGTAAACTCATTGACACTTGACGATAATGCTAAACAAGGACGATGAAACGAGTATCCAATACAATATTTCTGGATTATCATTTCTGAAGGGAAGACAACTGAAAAAAAGAGCAGAGTTGAGATATTCCTGATAGTGATCGTCCTTTCGTCATCAAGTGGGGCATTTACTCTCTTTGGGGGTGATTCCATTAAAAAAAAATTACTTACAGGCAAGGTACGGATAGCAAAGCCAAACCCTGCTTCCTTTAATATAACCCAATGACGTCCCTGACAAAAAAAATGCACTTATCTCTGACCTCTGTTATCTCCCCTGAGTCCTCCAAGCGTGTCTGGCTACCTCTGTTACCTCCCCTAAGTCCTCCAAGCGTGTCTGGCTACCTCTGTTATCTCCCCTAAGTCCTCCAAGCGTGTCTGGCTACCTCTGTTATCTCCCCTAAGTCCTCCAAGCGTGTCTGGCTACCTCTGTTATCTCCCCTAAGTCCTCCAAGCGTGTCTGGCTACCTCTGTTATCTCCCCTGAGTCCCCAGGCGTATCAGGCGTATCTACCTCTGTTATCTCCCCTGAGTCCTACAGCGTGTCTGGCTAAGAGTGGCAATGTCAATATCATGTTTCTGTATCTCGTGCCCTAGCAACGTTGTTCGACGTTGTAGTCTGTTAATGTTCTTTCTACTCAAGCGTATTCCCGAAACAACCAACACAGACTTTATGTTGTTAAAAAGAATGTGCAGTTCCTTGATTCACCATTGTGTACCCAAGTCACTGGCGCGCACAGACTAACGAGTTGATATCTACACACTTTATCGTTCCTATAGATGCCAGACAACAGATCATAAGGTTTCTGTGACTTTGGGTTAACGATTGTTCTTTCTTACTAGCTTCGATTAGTTGCTGATACGAGGAGTAAGGGAAGAGGAGGAGAGGGGAGGGGGAGGGGGAGGAGGAGGAGGAGGAGGAGGAGGAGGAGGAGGAGGAGAGAGAGGTGACAAAGAGTCAAGTTATTTCAGTCACGGGGTCATTTCTAGATTCGATATTCCCTGCTGCTGCGGGGGGTTTTCCCCAAAGGCCCAGCCAGGGATCTGGCACAAGTGAAGCGTCAGTGGGGCAGGACGTCTGGAAGACCGACCATTCCAGCATCACCCGCTCTCCTCCAGCCGACACTGTCAGAAACAGCAGACCATGGCATCATCCCTCCCCCCCCCCCCTCCCCCCCCCCCCCCAGCCCCGCCCCGCCCATGACATACCGCTGGCACCATTCATATTCCTTTGTCTGTAACCTACCGTCTGTCATTTATCGAGAGACAAGGGGTGAAATAGGAAGGAAAGCTAGAGGCGGGGGGGGGGGGGGGGGGGGGGGGGGGAGGTAGGGGGAGAGGGGAGGTAGGAGGAGGAGGGGGAGGCGAATCGAGGGTCAGAAAGGCAGAGGGGAGAGGGGGGGGGGAGGGGGGGGGGAAGGGGGGAAGAGGTGGTGACGCACTTGCACTAATTACCCCTTTCTGTGGTATAGTACGCTACAGTCATTGCCGGCCCACAGAGAGAGAGACCCCCATTTGCATACCTCCGTGACGATAGCCTTGTCTTTATTTCAATGTAATGTCGGACTTTCTTCTCTAAGGCTGTGTCTGTATTTGTCGATCGCTCTCTCTCTCTCTCTCTCTCTCTCTCTCCTCTCCTCTCTCTCTCTCTCTCTCTCTCTCTCTCTCTCTCTCTTCTCTCTCTCTTTCTTTCTGTATCTCTGTCTCGATCTCGGTGTGTGTGTGTGTGTGTGTGTGTGTGTGTGTGTGTGTGTGTGTGTGTGTGTGTGTGTGCACGCATTCACCCGTGCATACACACAAAGAGAGAGAGAGAGAGAGAGAGAGAGAGAGAGAGAGAGACAGACAGACAGACAGACAGAGACGAACAGGCAGACAGACAGACAGGCAGACAGACAGAGACAGAGAGAGACACACTGACAGACAGACAACGAGGCAGACAGACAGTGACAGAGAGAGAGAGAGAGAGAGAGAGAGGGAGAGAGAGCGAGAGCGAGAGAGAGCAACACAGACAGACAGACAAAGAGACAAAGAAAGTAACACCCCCCCCCCCCCCTCAAAAAAAAAAAAAAAAGAAAAAAAAAAAAAGAGAAAAAAAGTCAGACATACCTTTGAATGAATAAAAGGATGGCAAAGATGCCCCATGACATGTTTGAACGGGAAAACATGGTTATAATGTCATCCTCGCTTTAAAATGACTACCCGAGAAGTGCGCACACACAAACCCACTTCTCTACACCGTACTCATTCCCTGTGAAATCCTCTTTTTTTTATTTTTTAAACAACTCGTTACACTAGGACCAGTTTGTACTAGTGCTGTTGATGTTTGCTGTCGTAGTTTGTGGTTATCATGAATATACAGAGATGACCTCTTTTACCTTTCAGATATAGACTTTAGGCCTGATGTTTCAAACGTTTGCATTCATGTTTACCTCAGCACTCCCTCCCCCCCCCCCCCCCCCCCCCCCCCTCCCCTTTCTCTCTCTGTCTCTGTGTCAGTGTCTGTCTGTCTGTCTTCTTCTGTCTCTGTCTCTGGCTGTCTCTGTCTATCTGTCTGTCTGTCTGTCTCTCTCTCTCTCTCCGTCTGTCATAAGTTGTCAGAAAATGTCTTGTTAAAACAAGTCCCACCTCTCTTTGCACCACATCTCGGGTGACGTTGTCACTGTTTGTACAGGCCTCCAAAGTTGCCCACTGGCCTGCAGCAAAAACCCACTGGGGACTTTGTCTTTACGTCTCTGTCTCTGCCTCTCTCTGCACCCCCCCCCCCCCCCTCCCCCCTCACAGTTCCATAACCACCCTCTCTCTCACTCTCTCACTCACTCACTCTCTCTCTCTCTCTCTCTCTCTCTCTCTCTCTCTCTCTCTCTCTCTCTCTGTACGTGTGTGCATGCGCCAGAGTGCACATCAGTGTGTCCAAAATGTGACGTGCAGACAGACAGACAGACAGACAGACAGAAATACAATCCGAGGAAGACAAATGCCAAAGTTTCTGGAAAAACCCTTTCTGCAGACGTCGGCTGCTTAATCCCCTGGCATGGTATTGGTCCTCCTCAACGTGAACCAAACACTACAGCACAGAAGAAAGCCACGATCGATGCTGCAGAGGTCCCTCACGGTAGAAACCACCACCGGTAATGACCGTCTCCGTCACTGGTATGGCTTCTTCTCTACAGGTCTCAGCTGCTGACGGTGCTTCCTCTGTTGGACTCAGTCTTTCAAGTGGTTCTTCCGCTTTGTATCCTTCCCCTTACGCAGTTCCTCTGGTTAGACCATGACACTGTTTCGACTTCAGATGCTAGTCTTTGGGAGTTGTTTTTATTTTGTCTATTAGTCTCTGGTACTTCTTATACTTTTTTTTTTTTTTTTATCTCAGTCTTTGGTATTTCATCCACTTTGCATCCTTGTTTGGGAAGTTATTCTACTTAAACTTAGTCTTTAGTAGTTCTTTTACGTCGTATTCTAGTCTTTGGTAGTTATTCTACTTTAAACTTGAGTCTGTGGTAGTTGTTTGCAGAGTACCCTTTGCCAGCTGTTTTACTTTGGATGTCTTTGGTAGGTTTTTCTGCTTTGGATGTTAGTCTTTGGCATTTCTTTTTTTTAACATTGTGCGCTAGTTTTTGGTAGTTCTGATTTGTATCCTGATCTTTGGCAGTTCTTCTACTTTGGGTTTCAATCATCCATGGTACACCATCTTTTGAATTTTATCATTGCTCGTGCTTTTCCCCGAAGATAGAGTGTGGCTGCCTTAATGGCGGGATAAAAAACGGTCATGCACACAAAACTCCACTCCCTTTGTAGGGTACATGGGATTAATACTTGCCTGTCCACGTAGGGAGTGTCCGCAGGAGTATCAGCCTGTGTACGCAGAAGAATTGCTCGTGCTTCTTTGGGTCTCTCAACTATTCGTGCTTCTTTTGGGTCTCTCAACTATTCGTACTTCTTTGGGTCTCTCAACTATTCGTGCTTCTTCTCTCAACCATTCGTGCTTCTTTGAGTCTCTCAACTATTGATAGTGCTTGAGGTCTCAACCACTGATAATTCTAATATCGATCTCATTTAATAATGGAGTTCCTACTTTCGATCTCCGCCGTCGATTGTGCTTCTACATTAGTTCAGTTACTGATAATGCTTCTACTTTCGGTTTCAGTCAATGCTAGTGCTGCTTCTCCACTCAGTTTCAGTCGTCAGTAGTGCTTCTCTTTAGGGCTTTGGCCACCGATTGCGCTTAGTTTTTAAGCTTCAGTCGTCGTTGATGATTATGCCTTGGAGGGCTACGAACAAGGAGCATAACTCCAAACCCACGCTATCGAAGGCACAAATTCTCCTGTGTCATACTTAGACGACAAACGCGGAACTCATTAGGAAACGGCCATGATGAAACAATCAAGAAAGGTGGCGGGGGGTATCTGTTCGTGCCTGTACATGTAATAGCTGAATGGGTGCCGCAAGCAGAGATGGGTCGGAACAAGGTGCCTCAATCAAGTTGTTGAATACTGCGAGTACGAGTTACTGTTCTTGTTTATAGTTACTATCCGCTTCTCCCCCCCCCCCCCCCCCCCCCCCCCATCCTTATCGATGGTCGTTTAAGATAAAGAAAGAAAGAAAGAAAGAAACAAACAAAAAAAACCCAGCCGCGCTGCTTGCTGATGACTGTCTACGCCGTTTATAACAGTTTCTGTTCCGCTCTGTCCACGTCTCGGAAGAAATCGATGTAAACTGGTGAAGAGTGCAGCAGCCT